>CM035793.1:27337386-27657386 GCA_020466265.1 Siphamia tubifer
GAGAGGAGAGGAGAGGAGAGGAGGGTTAAACTGTAGCGCTGGTGTCAAGGATCAAGGCAGAGGATATGTTTGGGATAAGTTTGTGGTCTGGGATTTGGCAGAAACTCAAATTAATAACAATGTGAAACATTTTACAGCAACACACAAATCTGACATCTATGTGGTAAATAAGTGTGCATTAATGAGTACTGTATATTTATAGTAAAGTTTACATGAACACTTATTCTGAATATGTTTTTCATATTTCATTATGTAAAAGAATCAAGTCATTCGCCATGTGAACCCACTTTACCCTCACTAGGGTCGCGGGGGTCAATCCAGCTACAATGGGTGAAGGTGGGGTACACCCTGTATGAGTCTCCAGTTCATCTCAGGGCTGAACATATATAGACAAACACTCTCACATTCACACCTATGGACAATTTAGATTAACCAATTGCATCAGTGCATGTGTTTGGACGGTGGGAGGAAACCAGAGTACCTGGAGAAAACCCACACAGTCACGGGGAGAACATGCAAACTCCACACAGAAAGGTCTGGTGTGGGACTCGAACCAGGGTCCTTCTGTCTGTGAGGCACGAGTGTTAACCACTGCAGCACTGTGCCGTTTGAATCAAGTATTTTTCTCAATTGTTTTCCACTTAAAATATATGGGGTTTATATGTTCACATACTATTGAGGTTTAAGAGGGGGGGTCATTCCACATGTAGTCACCGTTCCAAATATGTGTCTCAGTTGAGGTTTTCATGGTCACTTCATTCTTGGCTCTTTGCATTGAACACAGACTGACTAACCACCAGTATGTAATGCTACAGTGATGAAAACTCCACATTCTTGGTTGGAAAAAGAAACTCATGGTCCAATGTTTCAAATTTAAGGACATTTAAGTGGATGCAAGAGTTATGTAAACAGATTACTAACTTAGTATTTTTGTCATGAGGTCACAAAACAATATTATATACATGTTAACATAAACAGTGTATTCATCCGTCTTCAGATAGTCAGATTTCACAAAAGCATATCTTGTCTTGTATACGACACACAGCCCTAGTAAAGATCATGTACTTGCAAAATATCTATTATTAGTTGCCAGAGGTGGGAAGCATAAATACAAGTACTTCATTACTGTACAAGTAGACTTTTTTAGGTATTTGTACTTTTTTTTTTTTACTTCTTTGTACTATTTTTCTGGGAACTTTTGACTGTTACTCCCTACATTTTTGTATAAATATCTGTATTTTATACTCCTTACATTTATATATATATCTGTATTTTATACTCCTTACATTTATATAAATATATGTACAGTACAGTACAACTTGTACTTTATACTCCTTACATTTATATAAATATATGTACAGTACAGTACAACTTGTACTTTATACTCCTTACATTTATATAAATATATGTACAGTACAGTACAACTTGTACTTTATACTCCTTACTTTCTCAGAATAGACTAATTACATTTTCAAACTAAACAGTGTGAAAAATTAGTGGCTTCAGAGGGAAAATCAGTGGAGAGAAATTGTGACTTTCTATATCATAATTATGACTTTTAGCTCATAATTTCAACTCTTTTTCTCATAGTTATGTTTTTTTTTTATCTCATATGTATGACTATCTCATAATTTATACTTTTTATGTCATAATTATGCAGTTTTCACATATCACCTTTTTTTTTTTAATCTTTTTTTTTTTTTTCTAAAATGTTCTGTCCATATTCACTAAACTCAGTAACTATGACCCGATCAAACACATTATCTACACAGTAACTCACTTTTAAAGGCTTTATTTTTTTTGGCTACTTTTGAAATGTTCCTGTATTTTAATATAATAATTATAAGTATTATTTTATCCATGGTAAAGAAATGCAGTTTTACTCTTTTACATTATTACAATTAAGAAATTGTCCATATTTTTCTTTTTTTATCATCATTATTATTATTATTTCATTTCCCCTCTTCATGTTTGTGTGTGAATGTGTCTGCTGTGTTCATACCAAGTACAAAAGCATTTATAATGACTCCTGGTATTGTTGTGCCAACCACAAAGCGAAGGATCACATAGACCAGGAAGTTGGGTGCAAAGGCCACAGCCACTCCGAACACAGTCTGAAGAGCGATGGACAGAAGCAGGATGAATCGTCGGCCGTATCTTATACAGACACAAAGAGCAGACATGAGCATATTCTACTCAGTAAATGCTAACCTTCTCTTATGCATACAGAGTCCAGTCTGTATTTAGTGTGGGAAAAAAATCAACACAGCCTGACAAAATGAAAATAATGCTATGATATGTTTAAATGTATGTACTTATGTGGACATTTAATGCTATTTTGACCATTTTTTTTTTCATAATAGATATATGTGACTTGGAGGTATTACCAGTATATTTAAGACAATAAAAGCAACATTTACTGACTCAGAAAGAAAAAAATATATAGATTTACACCTTCAATCTAAAATGGTTAATAATGGGTATAGTCATTCTCTGTTCACATTTGCTTTTGCAGATGATAATGTTTCTAAAGGTAACAACTGGTGCCAAACACAACAAACCCGGCCCCTTGCACATATTATGGCTTATTTTGATATCGACATAGCTGATGTCATCATGTCTGTGTGTGTGTGTGTGGTGATGTCTGCATATTATTTGGTTCGATATATGTGCCAGATTTGAAATAAACAGAAACAAAATACATGTTTTATATAGACATTTGAGAGAGAGAGAGAGAAAGGGGGGGTAAAAATATGAAGTTTGAGCTAACTTTCCTCACATTTTATCACATCTATTCTGCATTACTGACCATCTATAAACCCAATTTGGTATGAATTCAAGCAACAGTTATGCTGCTAAAGTGTTAACAAACTAACTAACCAAACAAAACAAGGGATGGGATCAATATTGATGTTTCAATTAAAATATCATTGCTGTTTGGCAGAAACCTCCAAAGTCCATTTTTGGTCTTTTCTTTTTTTTTGGTCAGTCTTCACATTGTCCTGACAGTTTTAGAAATATTTAACCAATAAAAAGAGATGTGACTACATCTCTTGACTCCATGAATTTATTTAGAATATGCCTAATTTTTTCCATGTCCTGAAAAACAACCATTTTGGACATAAGATGTTTCCAAAATGTTTGTTTTTTTTTCTATCAGATGTATATGCTTTTCAAAACACTAAATAAGAAATTGGTTTTTAATGTTGTACTTTCAAAAATACTTGATAAACAGCAGCTACTGCATGTAACATTTAAGATCTTCAAGCAGAAATATCCTCTAACAGGTTGTACCCAAGGCAGCAGAATATCTATACTCAAAGACGGCCACTGTCAACATAATTTAGATTTCTAATTTGGAATTCATAGATCAGTTGAATTAGGTAATTATATTATGATTTAAGAAAAAAAAATCTCACAATCATGAAATATTTGTTAAAACCAATTGGAGCCAAAGATCTCACACAACATTTACATACAACTGGGAATTTTCTAATCCTGTTTCTTACAACATATATTGGATGTTGTCTTTTTTTAATGAATTAAATATAAGGTTTTTTCAAGATTTCCACAAATATTTAACCTCTATTGACTATAGCATTATTTGACACCAAAAATATAACTTTAGTAAAAAAGACACTATATTCCTTAGTGTCAACTGTAGCGTTATATCCGCTTTTCACATTTTCTTGCATAGTATTCAGTTTTATTTCAATAAATAAATAAATAATAGCCAATTCAATCCATACATTTGTACATAAAAGGAATTCATAGTAAATGTCAACCAAAGAAAATTCAGTGCAAATTCATATTATCAGACTGATAATACTGAGGAGATATCAGTGTGTGCTGTTGCATTACACTGTATTAAATTGTGTTGCATACCTGTCAGCCATGGTTCCAAACACCACAGATCCCACTAAAAGACCAAGCATGTAGATCGACGACCCAAGGCTGTTTAGTCCTGCTCTGTCACAGACCAGGTCCCACTGAAACACCATAGAAACAAATTGTGAATCCAGGACATATTCAGTACCTGTATTAATGTTCTGTCAGTGAAGATAATTAACTTTATTATTAATTTTAATTAACTTATAAATGTTTTCATGTATGATCTATTTAAGCCATCTATGGATTGGTATTGCAAATTAGCATTTGTCTCTCCTTGTAATTATACGAATGTAACATGTTATGTCCATGTTACGTAAATTAAGTTGTACTATTATTATTATTATTATTATTATTAGTAGTAGTAGTAGTAGTAGTAGTAGTAGTATTCATGCAGATGAGGATGATGATTAATATTACTGGTTATATACTCCTGTTTAGGACATTTCCACTGACCTCATTTCAACACGGAAGGAGGGTAGGTAGGTAGGTAGGTAGGTAGGTAGGTAGGTAGATAGATAGATAGATAGATAGATAGATAGATAGATAGATAGATAGATAGATAGATAGATAGATAGATAGATAGATAGATAGATAGATAGATAGATAGATAGATAGATAGATAGATAGATAGATAGATAGATAGATAGATAGATAGATAGATAGATAGATAGATAGATAGATAGATAGATAGATAGATAGATAGATAGATAGATAGATAGATAGATAGATAGATAGATAGATAGATAGATAGATAGATAGATAGATAGATACCTCAGTGACAGTGGTACTGTGGAAGGTCTCCTGGCTGTAGATCCATCCTTGGTCACATGGCACGCGCTCAGTCCAGTTGTCCTGCATCCCATCATACATTTGGAAACACGAGGAGTCGGAGAGGCTTAAGTTCAGGTGCTGTCCACCAGGGACATGTGACCTGTTTTCGGCTATTGTGTTCTGCAGGTTCTCCTGGCAGACATGTGGTGGAGTGGCTCCTGTGAAGATGCTCACCATCATATGGAAGGCGAGCAGGATCTGAGGTAAACAAATCCATATGTAGAGGATTTTCTGATATTTGCCGAATCCACCGATGGCAGAAAGGATCTGGTCGAAATTCATCATGGAGACTCTTGGATTTAGGCTATGTATGGAGAGAAAGTGGAAAAAATGGAGATAAGAAAACAGACAATAGATAAGTGGGGTGTTGTATTGTTCAGGAGGTAAAGTCCATGCTCCTGTGCTCAGTACAAGTGCGCACTGAAGGGACATGAAAACACCTTATCTACCACTTTTCAGTGCTTTACTGAAAAGCTTCAAATATTACTTTCCATTCATGATGAACCGCCACAAAAAAAAAAAAAAAAAAAAAAAAAAAACATAATAAAGAACTCAAATACACTCCAGGTGGATACGTGGGACACTTAACGCATCAAGTGTTCTCTCGTATTCCAAAAAAAAGTGGAATGAAAAGCATAGCCTCTTTAAACATCATACCTCTGTGAAATCTTGCTGTAATCACCACTTATAGCAGCTGGGTTGGTTATTTTGTGGCAGGGCTGAGGCATCATGACAAACTCCCACGGAAGACACTCCAATTCATGGAGATCAACCCACTGATACACCTTATGCAACCCACTGATATTCTTTATGCAACCCAACGATACACCTTATGCAACCCACTGATATATACTTTATGCAACCCACTAATAAACCTTTTTTATTGTAATCACAGAAGCATTAGACACACATGTCATCCACCACGACACGGTTTTCTTCCATTTTTTTGCAGAGCATTTTATATATAGAACGTAAACACAACAATATTGTTTAATCTGCTGCCATCTGCTGTTCACACTCTGACATGAAGAGAACAGACATTCAGTCAGATTTAGATTCTGTCTTGTATAATTCTATGTAGAATTACCTCCGCCAAGGAGGTTAGTTAGTTAGTTAGTTAGTTAGTTAGTTAGTTAGTTAGTTAGTTAGTTAGTTAGTTAGTTAGTTAGTTAGTTAGTTAGTTAGTTAGTTAGTTAGTTAGTTAGTTCGTCAGCAAGATAACAAAAAAAAGTTACGGACAGATTTTGATGAAACTTCCACATGTGACTGATAATGTGTCCATGAAGATCCCATTAAAATGTGAGCTACAGAGGTCAAAGGTCAAGATCACAGTGAAGGTCAACAGCTTCCTACAGAATCCAGACAAGATAGTAGTAGATGGCCCCCCTCTCCCATGGCCTCCCTCTAACCTTAAAGGACAATCATGATTTGAGACAAAATACATAATAAATATCTACTCATGTGAAGAAATAACAATAAAATGAGAAATGAGACTGAAAAAAATACTACTATATTCAACAGTGTAATATGTGTTTGCATGTGTATATTAGAAAATTATGAGTATTATTGTTATTATTATTACTATTAGTTTGAAAAACAGATATCAATAAGATACAAAAACTTACTGGGTAGATGTTCAATCCCTTTTTGAGTCCAAATTCACAGCTGTTGTCAGTCAGATTATTATAAATGTTGAACTTTCAGCTGATCTTCGTTGTGTCAGCTAATCGCTACCATTAATAGCACTTCACAAAACTTACTACAGTCAGTAACATTCACTAAAATATGCTGTCACTCACTGTTACTTGCTAAAAATTTCTAAAATTACTTCAAACTAACAACAAACTAGTTAAATATCACTAAAACCAGCAGACCAAACTCCAGCACTCTCTGCTCCAGGCGCATGTCCCTGCCGCGTGCCTGTGCCTGCATTACGTGTGAGCAAAAAGCTCACCTTTCCCCCCTATACATATGGTTTTCACACCTAAAGGCTAACGTAGTTCATTAAGTTTTAGGTGTCAATGTATTCAGGAGGATCTCCTCTTTCAAACGCCTCCAAACATGGCTGCCTTACCGCTCAAAAGAAAAAGATATAAATGAATTCATTGCACAATTAAAAATAGCATATACTTCACCACGCACATTAAAACTCATATTTAAAGATTAATTTTATCACTAAAATACACTTAATATGTACTTTTATTAACATTAGGGTCTTAACTATTAGCAAAGGTTGAAACAAATATCCATTGTCCAGATTTATTATATTTTTATAATTGATGAAAAGTGAGGCAAACCCTTAAGCCCGATCGGCCCACAGGTGGGCTTAAGGGTTTTACATTGACTATTTGGGTGGTGAACTTTAAAATACCACAATACAAATGAAACTTTTAAAACACTGACATGCATGAGAGACTTGATCTCTCTCTCTCTCTCTCTCTCTCTCTCTCTCTCTCTCTCTCTCTCTCTCTCTCTCTCTCTCTCTCTCTCTCTCTCTCTCTCTCTCTCTCTCTCTCTCTCTCTCTCTCTCTCTGCAACCTGTATAACCACTACACCAACACCGACCCTGAACGACTGCTTTGCTGATACCAATCATACTGTTACACCCACTATGCTCCAACTGCTTCAGTACCTCCACAGGTAAGTCTCTCACAACTGTGCTAATCACCACAGTCTCAGTACAGATGTTGTGGGTTCAAATCCCATCTGAACTCAAATACACAACCTTTTTTAAGGACTCTAACAACACTGCAAAACTTTGTATGGAGTTCAACTATGACCCAAATAACTTCCTTGCACTTTTTTACATGATCCAAAATCAGCCTTTTGAAAACACACACACACATATATTTATTTACTTATGTTTTCCCCAGGAAGTTGTTACACCACCTTTCTCTATTCTAAAAATCTAAAACTATCTGTTCTGTTCAGGAATACAAATACAAAAATACATGTGTCCTTAATTGAGAAATAATAATGTCTCTCAATTTTTCGGTAAAACAGTACAGTTCTAAATTCATAGATAACAATAATTATATTTTTTCATTAAAATAGAATTTTGGTTAATGACCTTTAACCTATTTGTATATTAACCATTAACAGAAACCAGAGGTGGAAGTAGCTCAGTATAAATACTTCCTTTACTGTACTCAAGTAGATTTTTTAGGTAGCCTGTCTGTACTTTGCTTGAGTATTTCTTTTTTTTTTCTGGTAACTTTTCACTTTTACTCCCTACATTTTTGTATAAATATCTGTACTTTAAACTCTTTACATTCTCAGAATAGACTCATTACTTTTTCAAATTAGACAAATGTGACAGTATGTCATAAATCAGTCATAAGTCATAAATCAGAAATTGTGACTTACTATATCATAATTTTACCTTTTGTATCTCATAATTATCCATTTCTTATCTCATAATGATTACTTTTTTTCTCATAATATTGACTTTTTATTTCATAATTTAGATTTGTTTTATCTTACACTTTTAAAAAAAATCTCCTATTTATGAAATGCCCTGTCCATACCCACAAAACTGAGTACCATGACCCAATAAAACACATCATATACATAGTAACTTACTTTTAAAGGCTTTATTTTATGATATTTGGAGGGGGGGTTCTGTTTTTTCCTGCTTAAATAAGTATTATTTCCTCCATAGTAAAAAAAAAAAATGCAGTTTTACTTTTTACTTTATTACAATTAAGAAGTTGTACCTTTGTAACTTTACTTCAGTAAAAGAGTTGAATCAGTACTTATACTTTTACCAGAGTATTTGTTTTTTCACACCAGTACCTGTACTTCTCCTTAAGTACAGGATGTGAGTACTTTGACCACCTCTGACAGAAACATACTACAAAAACACACCAAGTTAAGTATTTCACTGATATGTGAAATAAACCTGGTCTATTACCTTTAATAAGTATATGTAGCCTTCATGCCTCTGATGGTTATTGGTCAAATCCTCTTCATATTTCATAATGAATAACACAATCAATCTTTGTCTATTTTTTTTTATTTGTATATTAGTCGTATAAAATAACCATGGGTCTGGGAGTCTGGCCCCCTTCCTGTTGTAGATGCCCCTGACGTCACTGGGTCGTTTGGGTGCTTGGATGGGAACCGAGGAGGAAAACCATCAAGTCATAAATGTTTATCTGGAATGTAGACGAATAAGACAGTGTTTCTTTCAAAATAAAAGCACAATCCAATTCTTCTAAATCTGGAGAGTAGATCTGAATAATATAGAACCATAAAACAAACAAAAACACGTATCCTTTCGTAAATATTTAAGTATAGGCTACAATTCCTAATCAAATCATTCAGGGGAAGGTTTTGAATTATTATCGTGTTTTATTTTGAAAGATAAAAAACCAAAGTTGTATTATTTCACCGCTCCTTGTATTGACAGTGGTGAGACACCGCAGAGACTGACACTGGGCGACTAAATAGACAGAGGGAGATAGATGGCTGAAGGGATGGAGGAGTGGACCGGGTCAGGAGGACTTTGGAAACCAGCATA
Source organism: Siphamia tubifer (assembly GCA_020466265.1). Classification (NCBI taxonomy): domain Eukaryota; kingdom Metazoa; phylum Chordata; class Actinopteri; order Kurtiformes; family Apogonidae; genus Siphamia; species Siphamia tubifer. Next base: position 27,346,631 of record CM035793.1, read on the forward strand.
AGGTGATCTTCATCAGTGTCTAGACCAGTGCAGACCCGGGTAGACTCCGCCCATCACCAAACCCGGCCTGTACACGCTCTGTTTTGACAGTGTCCACTCCACACAGAGGACACGGACACACGATCACTGGACTGCATCGTGTGCATTTTTCTTTTTTTTTGTCACAGGACCGGACGTTTGGAGCAGCGCGTGAACACACGGAGCTTCCCCGGATCATCGTGTCGTGAGGTCAGCTCATCTGGTCCTTTTGCTCTTTTCCTTTATTATAAGGACTGGGTTTATGATATCCCTGATCCGCATCCGTGACGTGCTGATGTATTAAAAGCCCCACCCGCAGGCTTCAAACACGCTGTTTATGCCACATGAATGAACCGTGGCCTGTTTTCTCCAGCATCTGAGGACAATATTTTAGAATAGTAGACCTGCTTATTCCAGGACAGGGTGTCTGCAGCTCCTCTGCTCCATCCTTTTAGTTCCTCTAAATCAATCAAAGCTTAAAATTTTTGTGCATATCTGTTTGCTAACATAATTTTGCTTCAATATACCCCTGTATTTACACACTTCCTTTAAATCTGTAATGTTTGAGTAGGAAAAATAGTCTTAAATGGTTTACATTTGCTTATGAATGATCTTAAAAGAGTATTAAATGTACTTTTCAGAGTGACAATGTGATAATAATAATAATAATAATAAACTTTAGCACTTTTCATACAGAAGGTGTAGCCCAAAGTGCTTCACAATGATTCACAATTAAAATATAACTTTAAAATACATTATATTATGATTACACACAAAATTATCAAAGTACAAGGATTAAAATAAAGTTAAAACATTTTATTATACATACATTTTAAGATTTCAAATGTGCAAGATATAAAAGGACATTTGCACAGGTTTGTATAAGACAGGGGTGAATCAAAATTGCAACAATAAGTGATCATACATAGATTAATACAATTTCAGTAAAATCGGACGGAATACAATAAACAATATAAAAACAGTACACATTCCTGGTTTCTGAATTGTGACCCTTTTATGTTCTTTTAAAGGCTGCTGAAAATAACAATGTTTTTAATCTGGTTTTTAAATACATTCAGCTTCTCTAATGTCTAATATTCTATAACTTTGGTGCATAGGTAACAAAGGCTGTGTCCCCCATTTTCTTTATAATATTTCTGGGATTCGCTAGTAGCCCTGCATTTGATGACCTCAGTGTTCTAGTTTGTATATAATTAATCAGTGATTTTGGAATGTAACTCAGCCTGATTCCATTTAGAGCTTTATAAGTGAGGAGTAGTCTCTTAAAATTAATTCTATAGGTTACTGGTAGTAATATGCTCTCTCTTCTTAGTTCTGGTTAGTCACCTAGCTCCAGAGTTCTGTGGTGCTTTTTGGGAGGCCTAAAAAAAGTGCATTACAGTAGTCCAGTCTGCTGGAGATGAAAGCGTAAACCAGTCTTTCAGTATCCTTTTGATTTATAACCAGTATTACTTTGGCTATGTTTCTCAGAAGAAAAAAATGATATTTATGTGATGCATGTGATTAAATCTCAACTCCCTCTGGGTATGTTGATTCTTTATGATTATGTCATTTTAAAACAGGATTAGCATATACCATATCAGTCTAACACTGATAAGGATTTACAGCCCTCAGTCTGCTGTGTGTACCTTAATCTGACTTTTGTGGGAAAAGAGCTCCTGCAGTGAATGAGACATCCCAAGGTTGTTGCTATGTTTCCCACAGCTGGTCCCAGGACGTCTTGATTGTGGCGTTTATGTGTCAGTTACAGATGTGTGTTCGATGTGGCAGATGTAACCCCTGCATTGATGGAGTGACAGAGCTTCATTTGAGTTTGTACAATAGCCTGTTCATGCAGCTGACGACAGAATACAAAGCCCACTCATGCATATGCACACACCTCTTCTCCGGGGTCTATTTATAATCCAGTAACAAACTGTTTGATGTGACACAGATGAATTTCTGGATTCACATCTGCGGTGTGTTCACTGACTACAGCCCGCTTTTGCATCTGCAGTGACACACCGAGCTCTGCAGAATATAGTGAGTGCTGCAAGGTCACAAGTAGCCACAGTAGATGTGCTTCTAGAGATCTACTTGAACACCAGGACCATATGGAAGGCTTCTAAGGGTCACAGAGAGGTCACAGGTCATGGGTTATCTTATTTGCACAGTGGTTAGGCAGTGATTTGAGCTCATATAGACCATCATAGATGAACAAAAACAATCCATATCTGGATCATGGATCAATTAAGTACTACTCTCATTATTACCAAGAGTTGCTTTTAACCTGATTCACATCAACATGTACTCTCATTCATCTCTCGACAGATCAGAAGTGCTGTCTGCAGTGGATCGGCTGCTGGTTTATGCAGCTCGCTGGCAGCAGCACAGTGCATCGTCAGCACCGGCTCTTTAAGTCAAAGACTCTTTAGGGAAAGACAGAAGCAAACTGAGGTAGGATTTCACATTATAGAATCACAAATGATCATCCAAGGTGCAGGGGTCACATCAGAGAGGGATTATTCATTTTATCAAAGGAAACTTCATTTCCTCAGCACAGAGTATTTGTAGAAATTCTGTGTAAATGGACCACCTTCCTCTGTCTGTGATCCTTCCCTCAGAGAAGGTATGAACATGTGCAGTACTGTGCACAAGTCTTAAAACTGTTGTTTAAAGTTATAATGATGACATATATGCAGTTTTCAGTCTAAGATACACCCAAGAGTTACTGTATATTATGTGCAACATTAAAAACTAGAAAAGCACCCCGAGAGTGCAGGTGCCCCCCCCCCCCCCCCCACCACCACCACCACCACCAAAATCTAATCATTTGTTGACCTCCCCATTACCATCATACCCTGAACATTTCATCAAAATCCATCCATTAGTTTTTGAGTTATGTTGTACACAAACCAACAAACAAACCAACACTGGCAAAACATAATCTTCTTAGTGGGGTTAACAAAATGTTCAGGAGAAAACTGTGACATATTTAGTGTCATCTCCCTGTACAGTTAATGTGTCTTTATCTCTTTTCTTCAGATGTGAGATTTACTGCATTGCTTTTCTTGTGTTAGACATTTCTTATACTTTCTGTCATTAGAACACAGGTCAAACATGACACTGACTGTAGTCTGTAGTCATTTAGGTCAGAGTTTGTGTTTATAATACACTGCATGTTTCCTGTATTGTCTTGTTGAATCATCTTTAAATCTTATGTTGGATTAATTCTAATCCACCAAGTTTTGTGTTCCATTAGATCCACTATGTCTTCCTTGTAGTGCAATGGACAACAATAACACAATAATTCAATTCAGTTTAACTTTCTTCATAAAGTGCATTTCATACACAGGGCAGAGTCAATTAACTTCACAATAGGTACAGTATAATAACATAGTTACACAAAAAAAGAACAGTCATTAAAAATGAGAATGTTAGTTAACACTCATATGTGCACACACTTAAACTTGCACATGTGCACATACTCACAACTACACAACTCAATAGAACACTGTGGAAAATGATGTTAAAAATGGTGACTGATGTGTCATGTCTAAGTCTATGAGGGAGGTTGTTCCATTTTTGTGGGTCAGAATCACTAAAAGCTGCCTCTTCTTCTTGGATCTGGTGTGACATATGAGTAAGTTGCCACTGCCTGTTGTCTGAAGTGTTCTTGCTGGTGTGTAAATGATGAGCATAGCTGTGATCTAGTGAGGAAAGTAAATAAAACCTGGGTTGTCCATGTATTTGATCATGTTCTCCAGGTCTTGGTTTCATCGGTCTCCTTTCTGAAGCTGCTGTCTGAGTGGAGCTCCAGCTCTAGAGGTCCATGGCCCCTGCTTCTCTCAGTAAGTGAGAGGTGAGCAAAGCTGGCCTCCTCAGCCCCCTCGCTGTCCCCGGCCCCAGACCCGGACCCAGACCCGGACCCTGAGGCTGACCAGAGCCAAACGCAAGAGGTGCAGTATGTGAGCGAGGGTGAGCGCAGCCAGCTAGACACACAACCGGTGCTGAGGGATGCTGAGACCATCACAGGTGTGTGTGTTTGTACTGTCAGAGACACAAAGAGACACAACCTAACAATAAAACACAGTCTGTCCACACAACATGAAACATCACAGAACATAAAAAATGACTTAATTCTCTTAGGCTATGTTCAGACAGCATGCCTTAAAGGTAGGGTAGGAAAATAGTCTTGGAAAATGGTTCCTGCAGTTATATTTTGAAAGTATACACACCCACGCCTCTTCGTCAGCCCACCTCTCGAAACCACGACTTCAAAAATACATCAACGCACATGCTGTGTGGAGCGATCACACAGGTTCACGAGCATTCATGAGAACTCAACGTCAATTATCATCCTAACAAACAAAACAATAATCAACATTTATCAGTTTGTGTCACATGAAGCTTAGCTAACAAAAGGTTTAGAAGCATGAAATAAACACCATTGGGAAAACTAATGGATAAGGACAATAGTTTATGGTGTTACATCAGCAGTTTACACACAGTGTTGGTAACTTAGCAAAACCTGCTGGAACATTCTATTTGGTCAATATCTGACATTTTCTCACTGACGGGGTGAATATGATACCCATAAGTGATTAGTATGACCAAATATATAATCATAACGGTATCATCTTACCTATCGAGTAGAAACATGGTCACCTTAGCATCAGTTTTGAGCCCCTTCTCCTTTTTGAGTTGACGCCAGCGCTGGAAAACCGTAGCGATGACCACCCTTGTCCTGTTCCATTCTTCGCTCAATGTCCTCATGGCCGTAGCTTTTTCAAACACAGTTTTTACTTTGGTTTTGCTGCCGGTTGTCGTTTTTTCTGTCATAGCTGTTTATGTGAAGGCACAGAAGGGGGAGGGAGGGGTGGGGTAGAGTGTGTGTGTGTGTGGGGGGGGGGGTGGACTGATATTTGAGCGTATCACCAAATCAATCATAGTAAAGATGATCAGTGCAATGATTGGCCGGAGTTTTCCTCTGGTTCAACCCTCTAGACTGGATTAAACATTTCGGGGGTTTTTTTCAAACATTCTATTTCAGTGTGTGATATGGGATAGTGAAGAGGTTTTCAAGCAATATGGTAAAAAATGTTCCAAAGAAAGATCTCCAACCCCACCTTTAATTCACAACTTGGATATTTTGGTATAATATGATTTTTTTTTTCTGTGCTGGTTCAAATTTCACATGAAATTAACTTCTATTAGTTTTGAGTATGAACTGAATATGACCATGGAGCAGTGGCGGGCCGTACATTTCAACATTAGACCTTTAGTGACACCCCGCATATTAACTTCACCTCAGTATAGAATAGTCCAGCAGCACTTTATTTCAGGAGCTTTTAAAAACATCAAGTATGTTTTCACAATTAACATTAGGAAAATAATTACAGATATTGTCAAAAATAAAAAGGTGACTTAAAAATACTAAACCAAAAGCCACCAAAATGATGCTGTGTGATCTTAAATAAGTCTGTCTAATAAATTTCACAATGTCGCCGTTTCATATAAGACACCAACCAGACAATAACAAAACAAACTATTCTTTGAAAATAAAGTTAAAGAGATTGTTTGCCTTTTTTGAGAATAGCATATACAACAACAAATAACTGAAAATATTGCAATGACAAGAAGAAATGAAAAAATAAAATGCATTTACTCACCAACATAGTTCTCCACAGTATCTGCTCCTTTCTTTTCTCTAGAACACTTCAGTGGCTGTTGTACAGTTTATCTGTGTGTTTCAGGTCCATCAGTCACTTCCTTTTCTATGGACATGGAGGCTAATGCTAAAGATGTTTCTGTCTAGTCGTGTTTCTGGCATAAATTTCGAACACACTTTAACACTGAAAATGACTGTTTGACAGAACAGACAAAACAGTAACAGACAAACAGACCAGTGTGTAAAGTTGTCCCAAACTCTCACTCTTAACATAAAAACAGGTGTTTATTTATCTAACTATATGGTTTTAATGGTGAATCACTATTGTAGAAAATGATGGTGTTTCCACTTTCACTGTGGAGCCTCTGAACGTCCATATCTAATGACCATGAAAAGATGACAAACTGCAATTTACCTGAATTATATAAATGCATCACCAATGGTTCAAATGTAATTAATTACACATCTTAGATTAGTACATGTTTTTGATCACTAGAGGTTATTTAGGTTAAGCAGGGTTAAACAAATGTAGCTAAAATAAAGAGTTTAGAGGTTACTCGAATGGCAGAAAAAATATTTAAAGAATATTCTTTTTTTATTTAATTTATTTTGACATTTAAAAATAGAAAAGAAAAAGAAAACATACAATAATTCATCCAAACATTAACATAACATAAATATCTACAAATACATATCCACATAAATGTACACAAATATACAAATACATATATACAAATACACATCTACACATACATAGATATATACATGAGAGAGAGTACCATGCATCTTTTTATGGTCTAGAATCTGATACTTAAGTATTACTGAATAATACATCAAATAACTGTTTATATTACAGTCTAATGTGTATTTCCACTAAAGTATATGATTTGGAAAAAGTTGCAGCATCTGATTCCACATGATTTGAATACAAATGTGAGTTAATTCTTCACTAAGAATTGGTCTTGTGCTTTAAAGATGCTACTTTTCTTCTCTTTCCTTGGTGCCCAGATGTGTGCAACAGTACCGACCTTCCAGAGTTTGAGATCATCAGTCTCCTGGAGGAGCAGCTGCCAGTTTACCGGCTGCGTGCAGACACCGTCTATGGCTACGACCACGATGACTGGCTGCACACCCCCCTCGTTGCACCGGACACCAGGCTCGACCTGACCACAGAGCAGATTGAGGAGACACTCAAATACTTCTGTAAGTGCACCACATGTGTATGATATTATTAGAAATATTCTGTTTCCTCTGCTGCTGGTTTGGGAACCAAATGGAAGGGATTTTAGCTCACTGGTTCATGAATAAATACAGACTAACTTCACCTGAAAGCAGAGTTATTTAATATTTCCTACAAATGGTTCTCAGAAATGTAACCCTCTTTTCCTTTGGGGCGGAACAACACCCCTCCGCGTCGGGGAATATTTTTCGATAGTAACTCGTGGGCCATTCATTATCGCTTGCAAATTGCTGTACACACTGTTCCACCATCAACACATCAGTTCTACTTCTCTCTCTCTCTCTCTTTTTCTTTTTCCCTCACACGTCCCCTGATATGCCTTTTGCGAACCCCTGGGGGGGGCGCGTCACCCACTTTGAGAAACGCTGACTTTGGAGTTTCCCAGAAATCTGAGTTTACATGCCAGGGAAAAAAATGGAATTATTGTTTCACTCTCAGACACTAGGTGGTGCTACATGCTGTTTTACGTTAACATGCTTCCTTGTCAAAACAATAATTAAACAAAAATGGATGCAGACATAGTAGAAAGGGGACAACACCCAGAGAATATATGGACAATGATGCAGCAGCTCAGTACATTTCATACGCACTGTTCACTCGGATTTATTCCATGTAACATACATGTTGTCAGGCCATGTCTCTGGTCACTTCCGGAAGGGGGCGTGTCCAGGCCAGTCTTAATCAAGCAGACCTGGTTACTCTGACTTCTCAAACTCCAGTTCAATTCTATTATACTCTGATTAAAGTGTTTACATGGCTTAGAGAAATTTAAATTATTGCCTTACTCCGATAAAAATTGAAGTTTTCAAAATGCATGTAAATGTACTCACTGAGAGTTGAATAAACCAAATGATTACCAGTGGTTTAGAATGATTATTTATAGTCAGTAAGAAAAGGATTTCTGAAATCTAGTTGTCAAACATTTAAAACAATTACATTGATAACAAAGAATTTAAACATTGAATGAAATGAAATTTTAAATGTATTATAAATAGCAATGTAAACATAATGAAAACATGAAATCAAAACATGTGTGACAATAATATATGTGCTTTCTAAAATTATATTATGATGTGTTTTTATTGTTTCTAGTCATGTCTCCGTTAGCATAGAAATATGTGAACAGGCTTTTGTCTATATGGTTGATAATGCTGATCCTGTGAAATACTGATCCACTGCCACTGAGACAATACACTGCATTGTCTCCTAAAGAAACATATGAGGAGAAACCACAGCCCTGTCTAATTAATATTTAGAGGGGAATGCAGATTGGTTAGAAGACTACACTTTGAAATCTGTCTCCAAATCCATTAATGTGGGTAGTTTTTTATTCAGTTATTTATATCATATAATCTGTAGAGTCTGGCCTATACCAACTACCTGTCACTGATAACAAATGACACTGATAAAATTTGTAAGGATGAGGTAAGTAGCTAAATAGGACAAAGAAATACTGCATTTTTCACTTTTCCTGAAATTGTCAGTGTTCATCACCAACCTTTCTCTTTTCTCTGGAAAATACATATTTGGTGTTGTGTAATATATATGATTCACCTTGAAATTTCAGTATCAGTGTTTCAAGGACACACTGAGAACAAGCCTGGTCAATGTCCCGCCCTTGAGAGCAACTGTGATTGGTGGGTTTGTTCACGTCTGCGCACAACACAGCATGTCTGTGTGTGTGTGCTCTGACTGAGATGGATAGCATTCATGTGAAGGGACACTCAGATACAGTCATTCATATCAAACGTGCGCCCCTCACTAACATTAATCTTTCATATTACGACAGGGGCCATAAACTATTGTCGTACAGGCAGTGAGCTTGACCCCTTTTCTAAAGTGATGTCAAAAATGTCTAGCAGTGCTCATTTATCTGTTTGTGCTTCTCACATTACATATATAAACCTGTTGTGAAACTGGGTCATGAAAAGGGGGTTGTCAAGATAAAAAAAAAAAAGTTTGGGAAATAGTGGTCTGCTGTCATTTTGGTTTGTTTTAGTTGAGCTGAGATTACACCCTCTCTCCACAAGGGGGCGGTGTTGTCCCACAGTGGAACCAAGTTACACAAGTAAACTTATGAAACTCCTTACCCCCCCCCCCACTATTACAGAAGACAAAAATGCAAAAATACATTGCTGAGTCTCAAGAGGATATAGCACCAATCATAATACATTCCTATCTCAAGGCACGTCCCAAATTCAGATCTTAAAAGACTATATGGAGAGGAAACCCAACAGATCCTCCAGGGTAAGTCCAAGGCAACAGGAAGGACACTTTTAGTACACACTGTGAACCTGAATAAGTTATCAGAACTCAAAAAATGTAAGGCAATCGATTGCCTTAATTATTTTAATTTGATGAACTTAAAAAATAAAAATTTCCAGAACTTAAAATTTAGATGTTTATAAAGTATACTTGAATTAAAACACTTAAGTTAGTATTCTAAGGTTCTGTCAGTCCTACTGGGTTCAGTGTCTTTGCCCAAGGACACTTGGACAACCAGAGCCAGGACGTGAACCACCAACCTTTCAGTCATTGGACGACCTGCACTACCAACAGCCACCCCTGAATAAAATTGCTGTTTGGTGATTGTAATTGTTTTTGTGTGATAGATATTGGTGGTTATTTGGAGTGAAGTTTATTTTTTTCAATCATCCTTATTTTAAACAATAGAAATAACAGTACAATATCATTCTCACTATTTACTGACTTAATTCCACTCAGTTGTACATCATATGTTGTTAAGTTATATCCACAATAGTTCCCCTTAATAAAAAATATTATTTGGAAGTACTTAAAAAGAAGAACATGTTACAGTAACTTAATACATTTGAGTTAGTAGTACTATTTCTGAAACTTTGAGTATTCACAACTTAATGTATTTAATTATTCTGAACGTTCAGGTTTACAGTGTAGAAGAAAAAACCTTCGATAGAATTGGGCTCTGAGTCGGCGGCCATCTGGACACAGGAGAAAGAAAAGAACAGTGTAAAGAAAGAACAAAAAACACAGATAGAGGCCAGAACACAAGCTAACACTGGGACTGTAGATGTTTACAAACCAAACTATTTTATTTTACTGTGTTTTGTTTTTATCTATTACATGCATAGTGATCTTGGGCACTTTAGTGATTGATAGTAGGTGTGTTCAAATTAAGGACATTTTATATGTGTGTAGGTTAGCTTCTGTAAAAAACTGGAAAAGTAGTGTTTGATTTCCTATTTTTAGAATGACCACTCATCACTCATTTTCAGGCTAAAACAAAAACAGACCCATCCTGTCAGGACTATAGTCAGATTACTGGTGTGTTGTGTAGTGTCAGTGTAATCAATGGCAGAGTGTGTGTGTTTGTGTGTGTGTGTGTGTGTGTGTGTGTGTGTGTGTGTGTGTGTGTGTGTGTGTGTGTGTGTGTGTGTGTGTGTGTGTGTGTGTGTGTGTGTGTGTGTGTGTGTGTGTGTGTGTGTGTGTGTGTGTGTGTGTGTGTGTGTGTGTGTGTGTGTGTGTACGTGAGTCTGTGGATGTTCCAGAGGTTGGTTGACGGGTGATGATCACCATGGTAACGTGCTGGAGGCAGAGAGGTGTGCAGAGGAAAAAAGAAGTGGAGGTGAAGAGAACAGAGCTGTGGGTGTCAACAATCCAAACGTCAGTTCACTGCTTCTGATTGGCCCCTGTGTTCATCCTGTATCCTCACCCGTCCAATCACGGTGCAGCCACTGCCTCTGTTTGGCCTCGTGCTCAGCGGCTGTGGAGTTTTTCCAAAATAGATGTACACGCTCTCGCATCCCTCCCTCGCACACGCTCACAGGGCGTTCATGTAGGTGGAGGGTAATTTAGTTTGTGGGCCTGTTAGAACAGAGGGACTGAGAGAGGAGCAGCGTGGATGGAGCAGTGTTTGGACTGGGTGTTGTCTTCTGAAAGGAGGAGATGGACACGACTTTAGAGGGAGATGACTGGCTCTGTAAGGAAGATGAGGAAGGTAAAGCTTTTAGAAAACAGATACAGGGGATGCATGTGTTCTGTCATTCACTACTCTGAGTTGTGTGTTTGGTGTAGCAGGGGTCAGGGGTCTGGGGTCTGGGGTCTGGGGTCTGGCCAGTATATCAGATTACAACATTTTTTTATCATATTTGAATTATTATTATTATTATTATTATTATTATTATTATTATTATTATTATTATTATTATTATTATTATTATTATTATTATTATTATTATTATTATTATTATTATTATTATTATTATTATTATTATTAATAATAATAATAATAATAACTAGAAAATCACTCTGAGAGCGTAAACCTTCGCCAAGGCAGACCTCGCCCCCTTCAAATGAAGAGAGGTCCACCAAGGAGGTATTAAATTTGAGCCTGTCTGTCTGTCTGTCTGTCTGTCTGTCAGCAGGATTACAAAAAAAGTTCTGAACGGATTTTGATAACATTTTCAGGATGTGTTCACCCCGTTAGTGAGAAAATATCAGATATTGACCAAACAGAATGTTCCAGCAGGTTTTACTAAGTTATCAAACACTGTGTATAAACTGCTGCTGTAACACCATAAACTATTGTCCTTATCCCTTAGTTTTCCCATGGTGTTTATTTCATGCTTCTAAACCTTTTGTTAGCTAAGCTTCATGTGACACAAACTGATAAATGTTGATTATTGTTTTGTTATTTAGGATGATAATTGATATTGAGTTCTTGTCAACCTCCGTGATCGCTCCAGACAGCATGTGTGTTTATGGCGTGGTTTTCGAAGGGTGGGCTGACGAGGGGCATGGGTGTGTATACTTTCAAAATATAACTTACATGAAATGTTTTCCAAGATCTCCTACCCTACCTTTAACCTATCAGTGCATGTCTTTGGATGGTGAGAGGAAACCGGAGTACCTGGAGAAAACCCACACAGACACAAGGAGAACATGTAACCTCCACACAGAAAGGTCTGGTGTGGGAATGGAACCTGGAACCTTCATACTGTGTGGCACGAGTGCTAACCACTGCAGCACTATCGCCCTCTATCTGGAAACATGATTACAAAAGGGTAGAGGGTAGAATTTCTATATCATGAAACCAAGGGTAAAGAGAAGACACAGAAGTCTTTCAGACTTTTTGAATTATGGTGTGATGCTAAAAATCTATCAAAAAACTAGAGGTTTAACCACAACTGGACCCAACTTCTCCTGATACCAATAGCATCAATACATCTCATCATTGATTAATTGGCCAAACTCAAATGTTGCACATAAAGTTGGAATAATTTTGTTTTCAGGCACACTTTGGTGTAAAAGTCCTTATTAATATGTGTGTTGATGTTAACAATTAAAATACAGGGAATAAAAAGTTGTAATTGACAATGTATAATGATGTCTAATATTGCTCATTAAAATGTTTTTTGTTTTTTTTTCCAATGGTATCTATACTTTCCCTCATTTTTCTTTGGCAAACGTACAGTATAAAACACACAGTATTGTTGACAAATCTAAGTTACTAAATACACTACATTGAACATGATGGTTGATAACAGACACAATCACTATTCAGTCCTTTATTTTCCAGGAGGGGAAGGTAGTTTTGTGTAGATCCAGGATAAATGATCATAGCAATGAAGTTCTACCGTAAATTAAGTTCTCATTAAAAGGAATTTCCTGATGTTTGTGACATAAGAGACACATACTTTACCCATAGTCTACTGACTGGATCACACCCATAATGACACAAACAGCCGCTGACAACCAAAACCATTTCCTGATTTAAACTGCAGAGGTGGTATAAGTACTCACATTCTGTACGTAAGTAGAAGTACAGCTACTGGTGTGAAAAAATACTACTGAAAAAGTACTGATTCCACTCCTATACTTAAGTAACTGTGTAGATGATGTGTTTTATTGGGTCATGGTACTCAGTTTAGTGGGTATGGACAGGACATTTAGGAAAATTTCAAGTCATAAATGGGAGATTTTTTTAAAAGTATAAGATAAAAAAAAATCTAAATTGTGAGATAAAAACATCAAAATTATGAAATGGCTCAAAATTATGAAGAAAAAATTCATAATAATGAGATAAGAAATGAATAATGATGAGATAAAACATCAAAATTATGATATTATAAGTCAAAATTTATGATTTATGACGAGAAACAAAATGTAAATCGTGAGATTAAAAAGTCACAATTATGAAATAAAAAAACAATCTAAATTATGAGATAAAAAGTCACAATTTCTGATTTATGGCTTATTTTTCATGCTGTCACATTTGCCTAGTTTGAAAAAGTGATTTGTCTATTCTGATAATATAAAGAGTATAAAATGTAGAGAGTAAAAGTAAAAAGTTGCTACAAAAATAAATACTCTAGTAAAATACAGATACCTAAAAAAAATCTACTGTTTAATACATGTTGATCCACTAACATTATCAATACATGTAAATAATTGGTGAAGAATGAGGTTTGTCACCAGGTATGACTTATTTAGATGTTTGGAGGGTCTCTAGTTACCATGGGAACATTGTCATCTTCTATGTTAATTCACCAATAAAATTAATGGATTTAGTTCAACGACAGCAGATGGAGACACTGGGTTCATGTTGAGTTATTGGTAGATGTTGTATAGAATATATATATTCTCTGTTTCTGATTTAATAACCCTGAAATGTAAGCTTTTATAAACATCTATACAATCAGGGACTCAAATATTGGAATAATGAGGAAAAAAAAAAAAAAAAAAGGGCAAAATACAGAGGATAATAATAGAATATATGGTAATAAATCACTTAAGGTTAGTTAAATGTAGAGGAAAAACTTTGGAACTGCCACAAATGTAGCACTACTGTAGGTCTTTATGGGTTAATGTTTTATGAATGGGTTTATTCTGACAAATGGAGTTGATTCTTAACATACATGCCAATTGTTGTAACTGTCAGGATTATAGAGGTTTAACAAAGTGTATTGAATAACCTTGTACACCATGTTATTGATTTGCAGTCAAGTCAATAAGTGTTGTCACCTCAGGGCAGCAGAGGAAGTGGCTGTGCGGCACGGAAACAGCCCTTTGCCCTTTAACTTCACTCAACTGGTGATGGTCGCATTTATTCCTAAACATGAGCTGTCAACAACGGCTGAGAAAATGATTTTTCTAAACTATTGCATAATGTTACGCTGTTATCAGAGCATGTATAATTCATATTTATGAGTTGCACAAAACATTTTGCAGCAGTAACATCTCACTGTTGATTTGTAAAGTCTTGTTTTTGTGTATATTGAACCTTCACTGTTGGTGTTTAACCTTTCTTGTTGGTTCTACAGTGCTATGTGCAGACAGAGTGGGCCAGATGACGAAGACCTACAATGACATTGATGCTGTCACACGTCTGTTAGAGGAGGTAAGAGGCTGTATTTTATATTGTCTTATGTTGTCACTGTAATTAATCAGTTGTAAATCAGAAATAAGGGCTTTGTAGAGGAGAGTATCCTTAAAATGAAATATGTAGGTTGTTTTATTTTTATTAACTTTGAAATTCACAAAGAGATAAAGCATCTAATTTTAAAAAGTGCCCTGGCTGAAATAAGTAATGGTAATAAATGACAACATATAACACAGGCTGGATAACAGGCAGGATAACACAATTATCAAATGGTTTCGACAAAGCAGCAACTTTGAAACTGCAACAAAATGACCTCAGGTAGAATTTTAGCCTGGGTCAGAAAAAGCAGCACCAACCTCTTTAATTGTAGAGCACTAGGTCACATAGATCATACTGACTTTGTTGCACAGATGATATGACTTAGGATCTTCTTGCCACCAGAGCTCAGAAATGTCATTTCAATCCTTCTGTTCAAATCTAAACTATCTGGTTAGGACCGCTTTCTCTTTGCATTTGACTTGATTTTTTAAAACTTTTTATCCAATGTTTTACTGCTTCTTTTATACTTTTGTCAAGGGTTTGTTTTTTCAAGGATGGTATTGATGACCCCATTGGACCATACAGACCCTGTAGACCCCATTGGACTTGATAGACCCTGTAGACCCCATTGGACTTAATAGACCCTGTAGACCTCATTGGACCATACAGACCCTGTAGACCACATTGGACCATACAGACCCTGTAGACCCCATTGGACCATACAGACCCTGTAGACCCCATTGGACCTTATAGACCCTGTAGACCCCATTGGACCATACAGACCCTGTAGACCACATTGGACCATACAGACCCTGTAGACCCCATTGGACCATATAGACCCTGTAGACCACATTGGACCATACAGATCCTGTAGACCCCATTGGACCTTATAGACCCTGTAGACCCCATTGGACCATACAGACCCTGTAGACCCCATTGGACTTGATAGACCCTGTAGACCCCATTGGACTTAATAGACCCTGTAGACCCCATTGGACTTGATAGACCCTGTAGACCTCATTGGACCATACAGACCCTGTAGACCACATTGGACCATACAGACCCTGTAGACCCCATTGGACCATACAGACCCTGTAGACCCCATTGGACCTTATAGACCCTGTAGACCCCATTGGACCATACAGACCCTGTAGACCACATTGGACCATACAGACCCTGTAGACCACATTGGACAATACAGATCCTTTACACCACATTGGATTATACAGACCCTGTAGACCACATTGGACCTTATAGACCCTGTAACCACATTGGACCATACAGACCTCGTAGGACCACATTGGACCTAGGATTGTTGCCTCACTGTAACTGTCTTATAATGTGAATGTGTTCATGACTACTTCCCCAATACAGTGTTAAGGTCTGACTTAATAAATGCAACCATATGATGGAACTATACAGTGAAAGAGACAACACATGTCATTACTGTTATGTGGAAAAGAGAAACATTTCCTACAGTTTTTCTCTTTTCCTTGATGATATTGTGCATTTGCTAGAACTATTGTAACTAGTCGTTCACTCTTCCTTCGATCTGACTCATTTGTCAATTTGTCCCTTTTTTTGTTGTCTTTCTTTTCTTCTGAAAAACAGAAAGAGAGAGATTTGGAGCTGGCAGCGAGGATTGGCCAATCACTCCTGAAGAAGAACAAAAGTCTGACTGAGCAGAATGACTATCTGGAGGAACAAGTGGGACAAATCACAGAGGAGGTCTGCACAGTCACGAGTGATCATGTGGCTTCAATGTTTGTCTTTTTTCATCTTAAAAACGCTTTTGTTCTGCCTTTTTATGATCTATACACATTTCTAGGTTGCCCAGTTGCACCATGAACTGAACCTGAAGGACGAGTTACTGCAGTTTTACACCAATGCGGCTGAAGAGAGTGAGGATGAGTCCAGCATCTCCCCGACGTTAGTGTCTGATCTCTGTAACTATGGACTGAAAACAGCTGATTCTCATAACAGACGAGATTAATGATCGATTCACTTTGTCTAAAGGGGGAAGAAGAGTAAAGTGGAAACAGCTTCAGGAGGCTTTGTGAGTGACACGCTGCAGAGAAAACTCAAAGAACTGGAGGAGGAAAACCTGTCACTGCGATCAGAGGTACCACTGCTTCTGATGCCGTTAAACAATGTTTGTGCTCGTTTTTTGTAGATGATGATGATGAGATGGATTTTGATTATCACTGCCTCCTGGGGGTGTCATGTTTCACCTCCTCCTGTGTGTTTTACACATTCACAACATCTATTACACATATTTCAACGCCTCTTGTTTTCACTTGCTTTGTTTATAGAAATAGCTCTATTTAATAATATTTTCTAAAATGGGGGCTCATCCGGCATTACTTTGCACTAGAACTTTGACCTTTGCCCAAAAATCATATTTTAAATTTCATTTGGAAATTAACGTAGATATTTGAAAAATTATTCTAATATTTATGAATTATATTACTCTGAAAATGCCACACTAACATCTCAGCATTAAAATTAATTTTATTCAGTCCACCAGGGGGCAGTGTTCGGTCAAATATGTTAAATATTCTGGCGTGTTTACAACCATTACTGATGAAACATGCAGTGTGGGAGTAATGAGCATTATTACCAGCTGACACTTTTAATGCTACATAATCTACAAACATCATCTTTTGTCCATTACCTTGTTCTGAGTGAAACGCTGTTCCTTCATTTTCCTGGTTGCCTGTACTGACGAAAGCCTCTAAACTGTTAACCTCATTGACAATCAAAAGGGAACGTTTACATAAACAGTCACCATATGTAAAACGATCACAGATGAGTTTTACGTGCTCACTTTGTTATAAATGTTCCGGAGTGTGCATCTACCTCAGCTAAAGTTCATGAATGAGCGGGACTGACCAGTGACCACTCTGCCATTGGTTGCGTGTCAGCTGGATGCTAACGTCTACAGGTGCCCAGATAAACTAAAAGATTATGACCTTCGCGATTCACATATTTTCCCCAGACATAAGAAAAACTCCTGTGGCCTAAACTGAAAACATTTACAACCACATTCACAAAAGTAAAAGAAATGGGCCTAATGATATTATACACAGGTTTGCATATTAAGAGTTGGCTAATAGACATTCAAACGTCTCTCTCGAATAATATTAAGATAATAATATTCGAATGTCAAAATTCAAAGTCAAAGCCCTACTTTGTACACATTAGAACTCAGGAGAAACTGATGCCCCTGCAAAGTTCAAGGTTCTTTATTTTGTTCGGTACAAGTACAAAATAAATAAAATATTGTACCCTGAGGTTAAAAGCAGTGTGCAGTTCCAACATTATAAATAAGAATCTCATACAGTGGATTAAAATAAAATAAAAACAAAAACAAAACATTTGATAAATTAGATAACTTAAATAAGATAATTATCATGTAGAGTGTGTGTCTGGAAACACAATAACCAGAAGGACTAGATTCATAACCAGGCAGATCCAGATCTAGGGATCATCAAAATACCTCCCACTGTTGAAAATGTCACACTTGTATTAGTCGTAATGCTGGTATTTTTTTTTATACTTTTTACGACTTTATTATCACTCACTGGAATATGACGTCTTATTTTTAATCATTTTCAGGTCCTGTCTGGGTTTTTTTTTTTTTTTAACCTTTTATCTGTGCTGTTTTGATGTTGTGCTGTGAAGAACTTTGGGATTGTGAGTTGAATTGAGTGGAATATTCACAGCTGTGTATCTGTAGGCAAGCCACCTGAAGACAGAGACAGAAACCTATGAAGAAAAGGAGCAGCAGTTAGTCAACGACTGCGTAAATGAACTCAGTGCGTATTGTTGCCCTCCTCTGCTTTATGTTGTTCTTAATCTAGACTAAATTATGTACGATAATAATCTTAATATCTTTTACTTTAGACTCAGTGTCTTTGAGCTAAACCTTTTCTCTGCTGGTCTCCTCAGGGTTGTCCAGTCTTCAAATATCTGCCATCGCAGAAGAACTGGCTCGTAAGACCGACGATGCTTCTCGCCAACAAGAAGAGATAACACATCTCCTGTCGCAGATTGTAGATCTGCAAAAGAAAGCCAAATCTGTGAGTGTAACTGCAAAAGTCTATTTCAAATCGTCTTTCCATGACTTGTTTTGCTCATTTGAACTTGACGTGTGTTGATCTTTTGTAGTTCGCAGTGGAGAACGAGGAGCTTTCTCAGCACCTGATTGCAGCTAAAGATGCCCAGAGGCAGCTTACAGAAGAGGTAACTACAAAATAATGCTAAATCATAATTTCTTAGGTTTCTTAAATGTTGCCTTTTATGGAAGAAAAGGTCATTAGAGCGTAAGTTATAAACTAATATTTATTGGAGCCTTGAAATAAGTTGCGTACCTGTAACTTTGATGTAAAACAATTTAAGCTGATTTCTGAGTGTGATGAAAAAAAATTATTTTAAATAATATTTTTTAAGTTTAATGAGTTATAAGTTACTGTGTTACAGAAAAATGACTTTACTTTGATTTTAACCCATTGATATATACTGGTCACTACAGTGGACAGTTATTCTCCAGATGTTCTCTTGTATATTCATGGGTTTTGTCGTTTTAGTTCCATATCAGTCAGTTCATATTCTTACTATAACTTTGGCTGTTCTTAATACCTGATCTGCACTAACATGTTTATATATGAATCAATTGCTTGTTGTTATTAGCCTGCAATTAATAGTCTTCTTAAACAAACACTGTATTAAAAACATTTTATTTCATAGTGTTCTGATATTGTGTTTTAAATACACGTTTCATTGGTTCAAATCTTAAACACATGTTGTCCAGTTGAATGGACATTTTTGAAACGCCATAAAAAATAGGCTCATTAAAAAATATTTCAATCACATTGCTTTTTTCATGCCTTCAGAGGAATAAAAACACTTGGGGAAAAAAATCTTGACTAAGGTTGTTATAATTATTGCATCAAATGGTTAAAATACCAAGTCATTATTTTAAGACAATGAGTGCTTTGATAAAATTCGCCATCATTTAGAAACAATATATTACTATTTTACTTTATTTAATTTTAAGTCATTTATTGTAAAAGTGTCTCATTATTTTGATTTGAAACATGTTACATTTCTAAGGCATTATTTTGAAATGCTAATTCATTATTTTGATTATTTCTAATTTTTTTGCTAGTTATTTTTCTTTCTTTAATGACAATAAACTGAAATATGCTTTCATAAACACACAGAAGTAGAGGCTCAGATGTTTGACATAGTCCATATGTGTTTGTGTTGTCAGCTCCAGGAGCTGGAGGAGAAATATTCAGAGTGTATCGAGATGCTGCATGAAGCTCAGGAGGAACTCAAGAACCTTAGGAACAGAAACTACCAAGCAGGAACACCCCGACGGTACCATCCTCTGGGACTGTACCCAATGGTGAGGGAGCATGGGCATGTGTGTCTGCAAATGTGTGTGGATACCATCGTATTTTATTCTTTTCTTTATGAGTTTTTATGTTGCAGGATTCTCTGGCAGCTGAGATTGAAGGAACGATGAGGAAGGAGTTGAGTCTGGAGGATCCAGAGTGTGAAGATCAGAAGTATGGATGAACTATTTAAAATAATGTTGAAAAGACAGGAACATATGCTTATTGAGGAGGAAAACATATGATATAATGAGCATACGTTCATAATGTTTTTACAGAAGACCAGATTATTAGAAAGGAAAATGTTGTCGTCTAACAAGAATAAAGTTGTAATGTTCAGAAAACCTAATGTTACAAGTCAATCAGTCTTTTCTTTCCCAAAGAAAGTTTGAAAATAGCAGTAAAATTATAATATTTCAAGAAAGGGGATGTTGTATTAAAACATTGTGTACTATCTTGGGAGAGAAGTCACAATATTACAAAAACATGGAGGAAAAAAAGTTTTATTCCAAAAAAATCATGTAACATTTTAAGAGAAAATTTACTGTAAATTAATAAAGATTAAGTAATAAAAACAAAAATAAAACTGTATTTTCAAATACTAAAAGCAGCTGCTTTATTTGGATTGAAGGGCAATTTTGACAATACTGTATATCCATTAACCCTTTTTTCTCATAAAAAAAATACAACTCATTCACACTATACTATGACATTTTATCCTCAAAATTTCTGTATTTTTTTTCTTCTCAGTAATACCGGGTGTTAAAACACTAACACTGGGGCCCATGTAAAAGTGATTCATGGGATTTTATTTTTTTCACACTTCACCAATACCAATTGACTGAAACATCAACCACCATAGAAATATACTCATAAACAAACATCTAGTACAACAGTAGGATGATTCTCTTGTACCTTGCTTAAACTTTTTGTCTTGTATCATGTGTAGGATCCATCGTAAGCGTGTGTTCGAAACCGTCAAGAACGTAAACCAAACAGTCCGTCAGCGTTCACTGACCCCGACCAGCGCCAACATCCCGGGCTCTAACCAGTCTCTGTCAGCCCGTACATCACCACAGTCCAGCGGCCTCTCCACACCCCACTCTAGTATGTACGGAGATGGCGCTCTCGACAATCGCACGCAAAGTATCCTGATGGAGACGGCGTCCAATCAGGACAGGTGAGGAGGAAGGTGTTCAGCACATGCTCAGTACGACTAAAATAAGGCAATAAAGTTGATTAAAAAAAATGTCAGACAACAAGTATCAACAGTTAGAGGAGCAAGTACGCAGGAAAGACCCCACCCCCTCTGTTATGGAGCTTTAGAAGAATAGAATAGAATAGAATAGAATAGAATAGAATAGAATAGAATAGAATAGGCTTTATTGTCATTGCACCAGTTGTATAACAATATTGCAGATGTTTAATGTTCCACACAAATAAAATGTGTTACTTCCTATTTAATTCACTATATTTCCTCCTATAAAAACCAGGAGTTATTTATAAACTGGATCTTTAATAATAGTGAGGGTTAAAGAAGAGGACAATTAAGTAAAAGCCAGTCTTCATGAACTGGATTGGTCATAAATATTCTGATACATTTCTGGTAGCTGTCAAATAAAAATAACATTCATCTGTATGAGTTTCATTTATTGAATTTAACAATGTAGTACAGATGTTTTCAAAACTATGTCATTGTAGATCAGTCTTCTATAGCATGTTTGTTTTCTTTTCGGTCACTGCAGGTGCGTGTCAGTAGAATTAACAAGGGTAACAGGAAGGTGACGTTTACATAATAAAAGCTCTGTGAAGCAATGAATGGGTTCTATTCACTAAAAGGGTGAAGGGACAGGAAGTGTTGCATTTATTGTGAAGCTCACTGCAGTACTTTTGTCAGTGAAAAAGGTAAAGGATCAAAAGGTTTGACACTAATGCAAGCATTTTTACCGATTACATTGAAGAAATGATGCTCTGAACAGTCTGGGTGCCATAAGGGGGGGTGGGTGTGGGGTCAGTGTGTGTTTGGGCTGGCTTGTTCTGTAATGTTCTGTATTGTTTTATATTGCTCTAGTGTGATGTTTTGAAATGGGTTGGGTGGTGTGTGTGTGTGTGTGTGTGTGTGTGTGTGTGTGTGTGTGTGTGTGTGGGGGGGGGGGGTTTAAAAGCAATGCAACTATGAGACCATTATTACGGCGCATTCACACAAATTGAGCAAAGTCTGTAATTTACTGACTTCACAGGCAGAGCATCTGATTTACCTTCATCTTAACATTGCACCAATCTGACTGTCTGCCCCACCTGAACGTTTGTTTTACTAATTCCACCAGCAGTAACAACTTACATGATTAGCATTATCATACTCAGATTCTAGTACACACTTCCAAAACAAACCCAACTAATTATTATTATCATTATAGTCTTTCTTTAAACTCATTTCACCCACTTCCACAACACATTAGTAGCAAACAATCTCACGTTTTCTACTGGAATCCTAGAATTATCCAGGATAATACAAACATATCAACATGTTAATTGTGCATCTAATTTTGAGCTGTAATGTTAAAAATTCATTTTGTTTAAAGAGCCGCAATGACACGGCTTTTGTCTTCTTTTTTTTTTTACTTATTAACTTCAATATTTCAGAGTGTTCTGTTTAAATGTGTCATTTGTTTTTACCTTTTGTTCACCTTTATATTTTATTCCTACTTCTGTTGATAAATCCAGTTCATCTTTATCATTGTCTCTTCGGCAGCAGTAATGAAGGCCGTGAAAAGAAGGCGAGCGGGGCTGAGGATCTGCGACTCGCTCTGCGCCGTCTGTCTCTGCGGCGGCAAAACAACCTGAGCGAGAGGCGCTACTTTGAGGAGGAGAGGGAGCGCAGGCGAGTAGGACACGGCGGCCTCCAAGAAGCCCTCAACCTGGGCCAGGACAGCCCAATAACCCCCTCAGAGAGCATCATGTCCTTGGGAAACCTCCACCTGTGGGCTTCCAGAGGACCCTACCTCCCTGACAAACTCCAGATTGTCAAACCACTGGAAGGTGAGGGAGAACGGGAGCACGGGTCCAGCTTTAAGGTGGGGAGGAAGTGGGAAGGGGAACGACACCGGGGTATCGGAGTAAAGAAAGGGAGCATGCGAGGGAAGGGGTCAGAACGGGACAGGAGGAAGGAGAGTTGGCATGGGAAGATACAAGAGGGGGAGAAGGGGTGGGGGTGGGTGAGAAAGACCGGGGCAGGGATAGAGAGGGAGCAAGGGAGGAGGTGGGCCAGAGAGCGAGCAGGGAGCTGGAAGATGAAAGGAGTAAGAGAACAAAAAGAGAGGCCGCTGTCAGTCATGCTCTTCAGTTCTTTCTGGTCTATGATGCACCACCACAAGTCAGGTCGTTTTTCTTCTCCTCGTGGGTATTACAAAGAAACACAGCCCAGGGGTTGGCTGTAGGCAGATGGAGAATCTAATCTGAAAGGAAAAAAAGAGTGGTATCTGGTGTATTAGTCGTATTGATCCAGTCATTTATGAGAGAAAAGACTTGAAGTT
Source organism: Siphamia tubifer (assembly GCA_020466265.1). NCBI lineage: Eukaryota > Metazoa > Chordata > Actinopteri > Kurtiformes > Apogonidae > Siphamia > Siphamia tubifer. Next base: position 27,369,894 of record CM035793.1, read on the forward strand.
TGGATCCAAGCACAGCTGTGGTTGGAGGTCTATATACACGTTGTCTAAATGTTCTCCAAATTCAAATTTTCCACAAACATTGGATTTCAATATAGAGTCGTGGGAAAATTTTCAGCCATTTTCCATGTTTTCATAATAATCCAAATTACTTCAGTTCTTACATCAATATCTATGGCCATAAACAGTGCTTTTAGGTATTCCATGTTTTCTTTACTGTTTCTTTTAGTCATATAATACACACAGGACTTAGTACTTGACTGCATAACAATTGATTTTGATGGTCTAATCATTTTTTGCACGACTTTATCATTTCTCCATTAGTTCACTTATCCCTGCTGCTTCATTTGGTTGGTGTGATCATTTATATTAATAGTAGAGTTACATTTCCATTTGTCTTTTGCACATTATGACTTCAACAGCAGGGAATTTTTTTTGAAAGTTTGTCATTAGCCAAACTTCAGATTGGCTAATTGTTGTACAGTATTGGAAAAAAGTTCTCATAGACCCCTACAATTTTACACAATCGCTCATATAAGTTTTATAGAAAACAAAAAAAAAATTTTAAGGTGCAGCTGCATCAGACAGACACAAATGCATGTAAATTTTACATGATTATATTTTGCGTATTAACAAGAAAAATGTACGTACACAACCCACCAGCGGCTGTTATTACAACTGGTGTTTAGCTTTAGCAGATGGGACAGTGCAGCTGATGTGACATTGATTATCATGAATTTGAGTCAGTATTGATTAAATGTGTACTGTAGCCTCTGCTGGGAATTCTGAGTCACACACACACACACACACACACATATATATTTATATATATATATATATATATACACACACACACACATATGGATAGATCCCATTATTTTGTTTACATGGATGTTTGTGTTCACACCTTTTGTCATCTATATTTCTTATTCTTCTTTTAATGCATTTCTTCTTAACTTCTCATTTCTCTTATTGAACTTTGTCTTCCTCTGTTTTTATATACATTTCTTTTTTGTTCATTTGTCTACTGTCTTCATTCACTGTCCTGCATCAGTCTATATTTCTGTGGCCAATCAATAAAATAATTTTTTTTCATTCTCTTTTCCATGTTTGTTTTCATTATCTTTCTTCATTCTCTCCGTCTGTTTCATCTTTGTTTCTTCATAACAGAGGATCATTCTCTGTACCTCATTTGTTAGTCTACCTTTTGTGCTGCGGGAAATGTAAGATGTAAGAAAGAAATTGAGTAGAACACTGATGCTATTAAATATTTGCATTATGATTGGTATATCATGACTGAAAATAAGTGTTGAAAAACAGACTGGAAGAAAACTCGAAGGCACTCTCTTTTTAAAATGTCTTTATTATAATGCCATGGTCATATGTATACAAAAAAACACTTCACTGTCTATGGGCCATTATCTTTACACCTGATGGGCAGGTTCCTATCAGTTAGGACGCACTATATAGGAGCCAACAGGCTGCCGTTTAACTTCCTGATAAAGCTTTGAAACTTAAATACAGAGAAGTGTGTTTTAGGTCCACATATGATGAGGCCATGACTATAAAGGCATTTTAATATTCACAGGTAGTCAAAGTACTCACATTCTATACTTAAGTACAATTTTGGCAAAATAGGGGGAAAAAAAGTTGCAATTGAGATTAAAATAAAATTCTAAATATGAGATTAAAAAAATGCATAATTTTGAGAGAAAGTAAAAATTGTGAGATAATAGTAATAATAATAATAATAATTGAAAAGTAATGAGTATTTTGAGAATGTAAGGAGTATAAAGTATAGATATTTATGCCAGAAAAAGAAATATTCAAATCAGTAAAGATACCTAAAACATCTACTTAAGTACAGTAAAGGAAGTACTTTTACTTAGTTACTTTCCACCTCTGTTAATATTTAAAGGGTGCCTTAGAGTTTTGTTCCAGGCTGTTTTTCTGCATTATGTAAACCCTTTTCCAAAGAGCACCTCAAACAAACTTTCTTTTTTGGTCCTAGAAGCATTTCTTTCCGTGTATTTTAGAAAACAAGTGTTTTGTTTTCAATACCTTAGGATGAGTCATTTAAAACCACAGAGGAAACGTTTCAGCTCAGAATAGACTTTAGCTTTCTCCCTTTTTTCCTGTTTCATGGTACATTTATGTGGCATTAGCATTATGGTCAGTTACGGTTATCTGCCATGTTTGAGTGTGGGAAAGATAATTTGCTGTTAAGCCAAAAGACCAGAATGTACCAAACAAACAAACAAACATCTGTGTGTTTTTGTGGCTTCTGTAAGAGTGGGTAAGGGGTAGTATTCAAATAGTTGCAGTCTACAAGGTCACCACTAGATGGCACTAAATTCACACTGACCCTTTTAACAACTGACCTTATCTGACAAACAGTATATGATCTGTTGAAGTGCATCATCTGCTTGCATTTATAAACATTAATCTCGGACCTGAAAATACACAATGTTTAAAAGACAGACAACAGACAAACATGTATTTATTTGATATTCATTTGCAGATATTCAGTCACTTGAGTACCACACAGGTCCTTGCACTTTTCTGACCACTGCAGGTTTACCCACTTAGATGAGTTAATTGCAATCTGCAAACTCACCATTAGATGTCACTAAACTCTGCATTGACTTATTCTGTATTCTACAGGGTGTTCCATAAGTCTCAAATACATAGGAAAAATAAACATTTATTGGCACAAACCATTTTTACTTCTATAATATGCTCTATATGACTGCCATTTTGTTGGTGATTTGAATATTTATTTCAATCTTTATTCAAATTAATGAATTATCTGAAATATAAAGAAATACATGTTAGAGCCATATATGTATGGAATGTATTATAAGAATGTCAACATTAATAAAGTTATATTTGATTTCTTACTTGTAATTGGCAAAATAAAAAATAAAGGAAAAACACATGGAAAATGAAAGGAACATGTACGTTACAAAATAAGTGTTGATTCAGACAGCTGTCCACAAGTTTTGGTGACAATGAGGGTGTGTGTGTGGGGGGGTCATCCTGTATATATGTGTGTGTAAATAACAAAAATAACATGATGTATCTGAACATACAGCAAGGAGTATTGTCATGGGTCAGTCACGGCTGGTTACGGTGCTCGGTCTCCGCTATAAAAGAGTTAGCATAATTAGCTTTAGCTTAACGTATTACAAACGTTGCTGAAATATGTAATTCAGGAATATCAACTACAACAAATTGACTTCCAAATGATCGCCATGCCATATTATACATGTTGACATAACTCAGTTGACATAACATAGAATTTCTGATTAATAAATGTTATCCGTGTGGAGCACCGACCTAATAATACACCCACCTTGAGCATTCCTCGTTGCGCTGACTATTTCCGGTTCCGTCAGCCAGGAGGAAGAACTCATAAACCAGTGACCGCACATACAATGAAATATGAAGGGCAACTGGAAGCCAAACTCCGTTACACCTCTCAACACTTTTTTGTATATATCCTGGTGTTTTGCATCTGAGTGTTTTTAAGTGTTGGTTAAGTATAGCGCAGTCTCTTTGTTTGTCCACAGGTTCTGCCACCCTCCATCATTGGCAGCAGTTAGCCCAACCTCACCTGGGGGTGATTCTAGATGCCAGGCCTGGAGTGGTCCCCAAAGGCTACAGACCCCTCGAACTAGAGCTAGAACAGGTGTGTTTGTAGTATACATTTTTTTTAAGTGGATTTGGTTTGTCATGATATCTTACTCAATTATATAAATTTCTACAGTATTAATATTTTCAAAAAAAAAAGTTAGGTTGATGTTACTCTTCACTAACATTTTGCCTACTCTAATAATTCGGTGAACTCTAAATCTGGATAATTCATTCCAGTTTAGTGGAAGCAGATATTAATTAACACCCACTCAGTTTAAAGGAAATCAGACTGTGTGGATGTACTACTAAATGCTCCAAGATTTCTTTCTGTTTGTGTTCTTGTTTGAATCCAATTCCTCCTTCGTACTTCCACTTCCCAGCTGCTTCTCTTACTGTCATGCCATGCAGTGATGATACATAATGATCAAGGCAATTCCAAAGCCTACATATCTTTGTTTTCATGACGTATAACATTTATTTTACCACCTGTCAATAACCAGTAACACACAGTGCACTTGTACATATCTGCAGGTCTACCCATGGGGCGGCTTTGAAGAGGATGAACCAGGAGAGCAGTACTTCCAGAACCTGCCCACCTCCACCGCCTCTGCCTCTCCCGCCGTGCCCACCACCTCCTGCACCGCTGACTCCAATGTGGGACCGCCTCCACCCAGCCTCGCTCCACCCTCTCCCCCATCTCCAAATCCATCACCACATCTTAGCAATACTGATGCTGTGGGTAAGGACATACTATATATTTAAGCATATTTACATCTTCTGTTGTTCTGTTACATAACTACTGAGTATCTGCAGGTTAGTGGTTTGTTCAGTTAACAGTGGACATGGCTCAGTTGTTAGAGCCGTTCCTTTCAGAATTCAGTACGAGGTTATCCTCCTCACTCACCAATGTATCCACAGACAAGCCCCCCCCCCAATACCTCAAAGACCTTCTCATTCTGCTACTCTTCATCACGCACCCTTTGATCCACAAGTTCAAATACCCTTCAAGCCCCCAGAACCAAGCTACACACAATGGGTGACCGGGCCTTCACCTGTGAAGCCCCAAGGCTGTGGAACGCCTTTCCTAACCACCTGAGGGCCCCACAGAACACAGACACTTTAAAGCAAGGTTTAAAATCCACCTTTTTAGAACTGCCTTTTATTGAACTCTCTTTTCTTTTATTGTCCATGTAGCACTTTGAGATTGTTTTAATGTAAAGTGCATTATAAATTACATTTATTTTTATTATTATTATTATTATTATCAGTAGTAGTAGTATTAGAGCTGGGCATCCAGTAACTGAAGAGTTGGTGGTTTGAATCCCACTCTGTCCTAGTCAGTCTGTTGTGTTCTTCACCTTCCTGGCCTCCATTGCAATGAATGTTTGGTGCAAATTTGCAGCCATGCTTCTGTCGGTCTTCCCCAGGGCAGCTGTGGCTACAAACATAGTTTAACACCACCAGAGTGAGAGTGAATGAATAATGGGTCACTATTGTAAAGCCCTATATAAATCCAATTTATTATTTATTTAAGTACGTGAGAAACTAGGTGACTGCTTAGCTGACAAATACCTCCATATACTAACGTGGCATGTAATCTTTTTAATTTCTTTTTCATTTTTATCAATTTTTTTCTTTATTTTGCACATCATAAAAATAAAGACTATAAAAGCACTCAGAGTGCAGACTCTAAGGCAGATCAGCCCACCCCCTCTTGAAAGACATGATCAACACCAAAATGAGTGAGATATGTGAGACTTTATTTTACATCTGAAATTTAACTTGAACACATCTCTGTAATAGATGCAGAAAAGAGAAGAGCACTGTGTTCCATTATCTGTGGTTATGTCCAAAAATTAAGGAATTCTGAGGAGAAGTTACAGGTATTTTACAGGAGATATTATCAAAGAAATTAAAGCTGGAATCCAAGTTTTTTATATTAGGATCAAGTTAAATTTATTTATTTAAAATTCCCTGAAGGAATTCACATAAATTGTTATGAGAAAATTCTTATAAACCTGGGAAGATTAGAAACAGAGTTATCTGTCATGAAAAGAAATGGGCAAACTGAGCATTGTAAGAACTGTTTTTATGTACCATTGGAAAATATCACATACATTTTAAAAGACAAACAAGACATTTTTGAAAAGGTGTGGAGCCGTTTCATTAGAACAAGGATTTGTCTGATTTGTTTCTGGCACTCGCTGTAAATGGTAAATAGTAAATGGACTGCACTTTTATAGCGCTTTTCCACCTTCATGGTGCTGAAAGCGTTTGACATTAGCCTCACATTCACCCATTCACACACACACACATTCATACACCAGTAGATGTACAGATCCACAATCACATGCTGTATCGTGACAGGGTTATTCAATATCTGGAAGGACTCTCATGGACTCCACCATTGTTTCTGAATCTACCTTTTTGTTTGTTTCTATGTTTATGTACAACTTGTAAAAAAAAATCTAAATAAATATAATGCTGATAGCTGCCAATGCCATTCCAAATAATTAAACTAACAATCTGTTTTCTGTATTTCTCTAGCTGCTTACTATCCAGGTAAATGCATGGCTCACACTAGTTCTACGTACACTTTCACAACCTGTCGCATCCTCCATCCGACTGACGAGCAGACTCGGGTCACACCAAGGTAAGCAACTGTGTGATGGACTTTCCACTTCGTAATAATCCTTCACAGTTGGCACTTTAACTGTTTTAGACTGTTAGCATAAGGCATATTTTGAACACACTAGTTTTAACAGGCATTTGTGTACGCAACTACGTACATATTTCTTTTGTTAGTCATCAGGAATCTTAGGGTTTCATTTTAGACTTGGTTCATGTCAACACATTTTGGAGGGTAAAATAAAATATTTATGAAAATGTTATTACATTTCCCATGACATGTCCACCATTCTTCCACAAAAATAACTGCCATCACTTCTTTCATCTACTGTCTTTTAATAGAAGTGGCTGAGTATGTTTGAAAAATGAACAAACTCATATATATAGCAATGAATTTTTAATGAAGTTTTACTGATTAGAAAAAAGACCAGTGAAAGCAATGTTTCTGAACGAGAACCAGAGGAAAACAACCTCATTTTACTTGGAACAAACAGTCGTGTAAAGAAAAAATATTAGACCATCCTTGTTTTTTTTACATTTCTTGTTAATTTTACTGCTTGGTGCAACTAAAAGTACATTTGTTTGGACTAATATAATGATAAAAAAAAAAAAGTTCATAAGAGTTTAATTTCAGACTTAACATCTATCAACTTTCTATGTTTTCTTGATAAAAACCAAAATCACTTCAGTTCTTACATCAATATCTTTGGCATTATACTGACAAGAACAGTGCTTTTATTCATTCCATGTTTTATTTTCTGTTTGTTTTAGTCACATGATACACACTGGAGTTAGTACTTGATTGCATAACCATTATTTTTGAGGACTTTCAATGGTCTATTTTTTATGTCACAATGTTTTTAAAATTACCAAAGATTTTCTGACATATTTGATGTCGAAGTGCTGATCCTCAGTATGTCTTTGTTCCTGGACACTGGTTTTGTTCCAAATCATGATCTTATGGTTCAGTTCATGTCATTTTTCAGAGGTTTTATTCAATATTAGTTCTAGATGTACCTGTTCTTTTCTTTGAGTCATAATACGGTTCATTCTGTTGTGTCCACATGGATCCACATGTTCTTCTCCCTTTAATGACACATGCTGTAACAACAAATAAACTGAGTACTTCTAAGCAGATGACTGTATGAAAGTAGGATGTAAATAATATATGAATAGCTTAAACAAATATCTTCTGTCCACAAGTCATAAATATTCTAGTTACAGTTAGCATAAAGTGCCATCTTTTAGTCCTGATTTTCTAAATGTATTCTCTGTTTTCCAGTCTGAACCCAGTCCCAGCATCATCTTCATGTGTAATGACCAGTTCTTTGTTGGGTACTCCTGCTGCTACACCATGCACACCTCGCAGGCTCAGTCTCAGGCCGTCTGAATCTTCTACCAACCTCAGGCAAGGTTCCAAATATGCACAGAAACTACCACATCTTCTGCTGCATTCAGTTTTTGTACTTTCAATTGTATGCACGAAAAAGACAGACCACTTATTGTATTTCTAACAAGTACTTCTGGGGATCTGGAAATAAAAATAGGAAATATGAGAGGATTCTATATTAGAGTTAATGGGTAACGTCTTACACCAGGAGTGTCAAACTCATTTGAGTTCAGGGGCTGAATTTGATCTCAAGTGGGCCAGACCATTAAAATAACAGTATAATAATCCATAAATTCTAACTGCAAAAAAGTTACTGTGTAATTATAACAATATTGTGCCTCAATTTCTCATTTTCTTCAGTGCATTACAATTTATACATGGAGTGAATACTACATAGGCACAACACATTTAGTAACAGGCATAACATTGTTAATTCCACTTAATATTTCTCAAGTAATGATAACTTCGAGGTTGCTAACTTATTCACTGCCAGGTGAACGAGAAGAGAATATTGACTCAGAATATATACTCAACAAAAATATAAATGCAACACTTTTGTTTTTGCTCCCATTTTTCACGAGATGGACTTAAAGATCTAAAATTAATTCCAGATGTGATAGTGAGCACTTGTGCTTTGCTGAGATAATCCATCCCACCTCACAGGTGTGCCACATCAAGATGCTGATCTGACATCATGATTAGTGTACAGGTGTGCCTTATACTGCCCACAATAAAAGGCCACTCTGAAATGTGCAGTTTTGTCTCACAGCAAAATGCCACAGATGTCACAAGCATTGAGGGAGCGTGCAATTGGCATGCTAACAGCAGGAATGTCAACCAGATCTGTTGCTCGTGCATTGAATGCTCATTTCTCCACCATAAGCCGTCTCCAAAGGCGTTTCAGGGAATATGGCAGTACATCCAACCGGCCTCACAACCGCAGACCACGTGTGACCACACCAGCCCAGGACCTCCACATCCAGCAGGTTCACCTCCAAGATCGTCTGAGACCAGCCACTCAGACAGCTGCTGAAACAATTGGTTTGCATAACCAAACAATTTCTGCACAAACTGTCAGAAACCGTGTCAGGGAAGCTCAACTGCATGCTCGTCGTCCTCATCGGGGTCTTAACCTGACTCCAGATCGTCGCCGTAACAGACTTGAGTGGGCAAATACTCACATTCGATGGCGTCTGGCACGTTGGAGAGGTGTTCTCTTCACGGATGAATCTCGGTTTACATTGTTCAGGGCAGATGGCAGACAGCGTGTGTGGCGTCGTGTGGGTGAGCGCTTTACTGATGTCAATGTTGTGGATCGAGTGGCCCATGGTGGTAGTGGGGTTATGGTATGGGCAGGCATCTGTTATGGACGAAGAACACAGGTGCATTTTATTGATGGCATTTTGAATGCACAGAGATACCGTGATGAGATCCTGAGGCCCATTGTTGTGCCATACATCCATGAACATCACCTCATGTTTCAGCAAGATAACGCACGGCCCCATGTTGCAAGGATCTGTACACAATTCTTGGAAGCTGAAAATGTCCCAGTTCTTGCATGGCCAGCATACTCACCGGACATGTCACCCATTGAGCATGTTTGGGATGTGCTTGACCGGCATATTCAACAGCGTGTACCAGTTCCCACTAATATCCAGCAACTTCGCACAGCCATTGAAGAGGAGTGGACCAACATTCCACAGGACACAATTGACAATCTGATAAAGTCTATGTGAAGAAGATGTGTTGCACTGCATGAGGCAACTGGTGGTCACACCAGATACTGACTGGTTCTGAGTCCCCAGACCCCCAATAAAGCAAAAAAAATGCACATTTCAGGGTGGCCTTTTATTGTGGGCAGTATAAGGCACACCTGTGCACTAATCATGATGTCAGATCAGCATCTTGATGTGGCATACCTGTGAGGTGGGATGGATTATCTCAGCAAAGCACAAGTGCTCACTATCACACATTTAGACAGATTTGTGAACAATGTTTGAGAGAAATGGTAATATTGTGTATCTGGAATGAATTTTAGATCTTTGAGTCCATCTCATGAAAAATGGGAGCAAAAACAAGTGTTGCGTTTATATTTTTGTTGAGTGTAGTTAATATTATAGATTATTTTACTATAAAAAAGACTACATAAGTATGGCACCCATAAAAATAAAGTGTAGACTGTTCGTTTGGATTTGAATTGACGCCAAATCACATCAATGACAGTGAATGAGTTAATGGATGTTTACATTATTCACATTTTTGTGTAAGAATTGTTTTTCAATGGAAGCATTTTCAGAATTTTGGAAGCATTTTTAGAACGTTGCAACAGCTCCCATTCACTTTGAATGGACGTTCCCAGCCTTCTGCAGGTGTTTTTTTTTTAATAACCACCCGCTGCACCCATGAACGCCCGCTGCCAATGGCAACAAGTTTTGTCACTTCAGATTCATGTTACCATATCACTCTGCAGGTAGTTCGGTCACTTTGAAAGTAAATATTTGCTACGTTGTAATGGCTATTTTATCCAGTCTGTTAGAGTAGTAGAAGCAATAAGCTGTAATAACCTGCAGAATAAGTGGGATAATGTATTGCCCATGCGTGACAGGCGAAGGCAGAGGGGTGTTGTTAGGCCCTGTTGGGAACTATTTTTCTGATAGTGACGTCTGGGCAATACATTATCCCTTGCTAAGTGTAATTTTTACATCAGATTGGATCCTTTGTTGAGCCATTTTTACATATGTTTGACACGTTTGTTTTATTCATTCTCACTTTCTGTGTTTTTGCAGAGATGCAACACGCACCACCAGCACCTCCCTGGGGTTAGTGCGCCTTCTCCAGGAGAGAGGGATCTCAGCAGCCATGTACCACCATAACCAGGGCCTGGAGCACAATCAGAGCAGCGGAGGAGTTTTACTCAGCACCTCAGTGGCCCCCAACAGAACACCCAACCCCAACATTCTTCGCCCCTCTACTCCTCCCAACTCCCCCACAGGACAGGGAGCTTCAGCTGCACCCACGCCTGCAGGCTTTGACTTTAAGAGCCCGTCTTACGACAACTTCCTTGCGTCCAAACCGGCCCGTTCCATTCTGAAGGAGGTGACAGGGGGAGTAAGAGGTCGTCAGAGGGGGAGAGACTGCGAAAGCCAGACTGATGTAAGTGTGTCAGTTCACAACCTCAATCTGCTGGACAAGGTGAAGCGGCTGGGCGTGTCTGGAGCTCCAGGAGGCAGAACAGGAAGTCCCGGCCCCATCCTGGGTCCTCTGGGCGGGCTGCGGAGATCCGGCTCCCCTTTTGGACCTGATGGAATAAGGAGGAACCGGAGTTATCCAGCCATGGTCGGAGCCAGCATGGCGATGAAGGCCCCGGGGCCCCAGGAGTAGCCTAGATTGCTGGTGACCACCAGAGTTTCCATGACTTGGGCGGGGCCAAGGACTGGCTGTTGAACAGTCACCTGGAGCCCAAACACTGTCCGACACTGTACGACCAAACGTGGCACTGCTGAACAGCTTATCACTGTTGTGATTATACACTGATATGACCCACTTAAGAGTACTTGACCTGTTTTTGATCAATCAGAAATATAACTCTTTGGGTCAGTTCACCAAAATTGTAAACAAAAAAACTAAAGAAAAAAGTCCTAAATAGCCATTAAGATACTGTGGTGTTTCAACATTCTACAATACTAATAGGATGCCTCTTCCAGCTTAGTTTATTGAGGGACAGTGACATTTTGATCATGTTCCTGCAAATTTTAAAGGTGCAGTGTTTAGGTTTTAGGGGGATCTATGAGCAGAAATGGACTATGACAACAATCTGGTTTAATTTTTAAAAGTTGCTCCATATGTGATTTACAGCCTTACATGGATTTGAACAGCTCTTACTATTCAGAGGGTCAGATGAGGGGTAGAAAGCTGGGTTCTCTTTCACCACTAGATGTTACTAAATCATACACATTGCACCTTAAACGTATCCATTTGAAATTTTAAATGCGTCTTTTAAGAAATCCTCATAACAGACTGTCTGCAGGTAATGATATCACCAGTTTTCATTGGAACTATTTAAAGAAATACATACTGAAAATTAAATGACAAAACTAATGTCATTCTTCAGTCGTTCAGCCCTGGACTTTTCATATAGAGCTAACACACTGGCACAGATACTGTAAAAGCCCAAAAACCTACCTGGCAAAATTATGTAATTTGTAGAGGGTGTTTTTGTTGTATGTTACTACTGTTTGTTTCTCAAATCCCTCTTTTTAATAGGTTTATAATACTTTTAGTAATTGTTAATCATAAATAAACAATATAACGATTGAACTTTTAAAGGCGATACTTAATTTTAGTCAAAGAAAACATAGTTTCTTTACCGTCATTTACCTCTTTAGTCTAAATGTTAAGTTAGACTAACATTAATTTGGCTGTGACTCTGTATTTATAGTACATGAGTATGGTTAAAAGTTTTCCCAAAGGATAAAATATCCTTATAAATAGCCTAATGAAAGCTGTTGATATCTGTGCTTCTGGACATTAGAATTTGACTTCTTTTCCATTCTTCTGTATTTTGGACACAGAAAATACACAAAAAACAACCAACTTTCCAAATTATGGCTATTTTAAAGAAAAATATTGAAATTTGTGTCTGGTAAAAATCCACCAACTATGCAGTAAAAGCTGCAAATATCTCCCACTCCTGTTCTCATATCCCTGCTTTGGAGACTGACTCTGCTGGCTAGATGTAGTACTCCCACTTGTACCTTTTTAGAAACACATCCGTAAAAATCCTACACATTCAGATTTAAATAGGTGCAATCTGTCAAATCTGCCATGGGGTTAGTTGGCTCTTTGTAGTTACTGTAGCACTGAACCATGCCTTTCTTCTTCTGCTGTCAAAATTAAGAGCCACGTTGTATAAACGATGGAAAATTCACACCAAATATGTGCAAATATTTCATCCTTAATGTCATCGCCTTCCTTCTTTCATCGTCAATCCCTCTCGAAGTGATTAGTGCGACTCTGACAAGTCACTTTTACTGTGAACTGCATAGATCTTATGTCAGTATTGAAGTAGCTTTGGTTTTGTTCTCTAATTGGCCATTAGACTGAGAGGTTGATGGTGCTTCCATGGAACTGGACAGATCAATAAGCTAAAGCCACGGCTTAGGAAGAGGACAAAGAGGGGAAGAGACATTGTCCTTTGTTGTTGAAAATGAAGTTATAGTGCCTGAACCATCTGTGTTTGATTTATTTTCTGTGTCGCCACCGCTGGTGCACTTGTGTTTATTTATTTGAGAGAATCCCTTTCTGAATATGTTTTCATAGAAATGATATTGTCTCACATGTGCTCACTGCGTATACAGTCACATTGTACACTGACACTTTAACGTCAGTAATGACATGTTTATCAACTAACTGTTATGTGTAGGACATAACCAAGAAAAACAGACTACTGCAAGTGGTGAGGAGAGCATGTAACCAGGGGTTTTCCAAATAAAATTCAGCCTTCGAACAATTACTTCCTCTTGTCTTCCTTTTATTACCCACGTCTTCATTTTTGTGAACGTGCTGTGTCTAGAGTCGCCTTCATTTTTAGATTTATTTAAAGTTTTATATGTACCTTCCATTGTCATATCCTGTGTCTTGTAGTTTCTGTTTTCCCCTGTCTGTGTGTTTTCTCTGTTCTGTGTTTCTGTTTTGTGTTCCTGCCTGTAACCTTTCACCCTGTTCATTCTGCCTGGTTAATTAGTAGATGCAACTCACCTGGTGAGGGCAGCTGAACTCATCAGGTGAGGAGTATATAGTCTGCATTCAGACCTCAGTTCGTTGCCAGATTATCATGACCAGTGCTCTGATTTTCCAGCAAGTCTGTTTACCCTGTGTTCCGTGTACCAGTCCCGTTTCTGTCCGACCTCCGTTTTCTGCCTGTTATCCCTGTCTGTTGTTGAACCTGATCCGGAACCAGTTAAGTCTCTTGCCGCCTGCCCTGATCCTGGAACTGACTCTGACCCTGATACTTGCCGCCTGCCCCGACCCTGGACCGAACCCCGACTACGAGTACCGCCGCCAGCCCCGACCTTGGACCGGATCCGTCCCGAGACCAGTTTCCCCTTCTGAGCTGTGGAGAACATCTGTGTCCGACTGGGATAAGTACAGCCCAGCGCTGAGAGACTTTAAAGGGGACTCGTCCTCACTTATCTGTTTTGTGACATTCTTCTGTGTGTCAATAAATTGTTGTTTGGACTTTTACGCACGCCTCTTGTTTTGCGCTTGGGTTCCCCGAAGCCTGTTACATCCATGGGACAATGTCTACACATTTCTTCCATATTATTGAGATTTTTAAATATTTGACAAAGTTTTGAAATTTTTGAAAAATTGCCTTCATTTATAATCAAGGTTCCCGTGGGGTCTTAAAAAGTCTTAAAAGTTTTGAATTTACAAATCTACTTTTAATGCCTTAAAGTCTTTAACAGTATTTGTATTGTACTTTAGAAGTAGAGTTTGGCTGATGTAAGTTTCTGGGACTAACAAGTGTATTATCAGTGTCTATACCATGACCTTTGACCTTGAAGAATTAAACTCAAGATCACTGTGTGACCTTGAGTTCCATTAACTGAAAGGTTGGTGGTTCAATTCCTGCTCTGTCCTTGTCAGTCCGTTGTGTCCTTGGGCAAAGACACTTCACCCTCTTTGCCTCCAGTGTCACTCACACTGGTGTTTGAATGTCAGTTGCTGGTCAGAGGGCAACTGTGGCTATGTATGTAGTTTACCACCACCAGAGGGAGAATGTGAGAGTGAATGAATAATGTATCAATAATGTAAAGCACTTTGGGTGCCTTGAAAATCTCATCCATTATTATTACTGTCCACAATTCAACAGTAATCTTCTCCAAAATTACAGAATAGATTTATTTGACATTTTTTATGTAGTGGGGACAATGTCTACAGAGTTTGTAGGAGGTTATATGTGGACATTCACTTAATTAGTTGACTTCTCCTCCAGTGAAAGTACCACCCACTTCTATTGAGTAATTGATCTCCTGCATTAAGACCACTGGGTTTAAACAAAGCAACAGAATCTGACAACCTCACAAATTCAAATTGTTATTGATTCTTGATACCGGTGACATACAGGTCTACTGGTCTTAGTTTTTGTAGTATCAGTTATACAGGCATCCTCCAGCAGATGGTGCTCACAAACAGCTCAGCATTAGAAATGTCTGAGTATAACTTCCTTAAAACCAGTAATGCATTTTTTTTATTCTTCATAGGGGACACGAGTTTCACCATTTTACTGAGGAAAAAAAAATATCTTGGTCACTGCGAAGGACATTCCATAATTTGTAAAAAGGTAAGTTAAAAAAGTATCTAGAAAAAAGTGTTGCATTGTGCTTTTTCCAATCAGTTACGTCATATGCAAAAGCCAAAACATTTGCTTTCCCTGCTTCAACTGATGAGGTACATTTATCCGTCTGTCCACACTGGCACAGTCATCCTCCATTAGTCGTTTGCCATCTGTATCTGTTGTGCAATAAGGGGCATGATGGGAACAGCTTATTAAACTTCTATTAGCAGCATGAATGAGAGGTAAGCAATCAGCAAAAAATGCCACTAGGGCAGCAGGAGTAGGGGGGCGGCAGGGGACTAATTACAACATATTGGATTTTAAATGTCAGCATGTTTTTCTGTGTAGATATCTGTCTTCCTGGAGTATCATCCTGATTATCTTGTTAATCACAATATCAAATCAACCATTACATGAGCTAAAACACATTTTCAGGATCAGATCTATCAATTTCTATTTGTATAACACCTTTCATAGAGTTTAGCAGCAGTTAAAGGTCAAAATGAGTTTGAACAAATGTTAAAAAGAAACTAGATTTAACCCATAAAGACCCAAACATCCATCACAGACTAAAATCATCTGCTGTTCCACATCTGTTCACATTCATATTCCGACAAATACGTGTAAATATTTGTCATAAAATACAGTTTTTCATTAGAGGTGGGAAGTAACTAAATAAAAGTACTTCATTACTGTACTTAAGTAGATTTTTTAGGTATCTGTACTTTACTTGAGTATTTATTTTTCAGGAAACTTTTTACTTTTACTCCCTACATTTTTATATAAATATATGTACTTTATATTCCTTACATTCTCAGAATAGACTCATTACTTTTTCAAACTAAACAGATGTGACAGAGGGAAAAATGAGTGGAGGACAGAAACTGTGACTTTATATATTAGAATTATATGACTATTATCACACAATTTTTTGGTTTTTACCTTGTAACATTTTATCTCATAATTGTAAAATTATGCACTTTTTTATTTCATATTTTATCTCGTACTTTTCTTTTAATCTCATGATGATTTTTTTTTTATCTCAATTGTAACTTTTTCTTCCTATTCTTCCTAAATAACCTGTCTACACAGTATTATCTACACAGTAACTCACTTTTAAAGGCTTTATTCTGGATACTTTTGAAACTTTTCTGATTTTCCCTGGTTAAATAAGTATTATTGTGTTCACGGCAAAAAAAAAAATAGAAAGGGATATCAGGGATTGTATCACCTAGTCCTATCTCCGAACTTTTGTACTTTATTATAGTTGAGAGGTTGCACTTTTTTTTTTAAAAAACTTTTACTTAAGTAAAGGAGTTGAATCAGTACTTCCACTTTTAGCAGAGTATTTTTTTCACACCAGTAGCTGTAGTCATCTTCTACAACATTGATTCACCAGTCATTGATTCACCAGTCATTGATTCACCAGTCAAACCCATGGAGTTTTATCAATGACAGTGGATGGAGACACTTGTTTTATGTTCAGTTTTTTATATAGTTTTTGAAAGATACAACTTTTCCTTCAGGTTTTTCAGTTTCTGATATAACCCTCAAGTTTCATCTGAGTTTTTTTATGGACATGAGTAAATTAAATAAAGAAAGATACCTGATTTATACTGATAAAATCTAAAATACAGAAGATAATAAGTTAACTTAATAATAACTTAAGGAAGATTAGATGTAGAGAAACAGTAGCAATAGTAGACACATAAGTAGTACTGGGCCTTTATGGGTTAAACCATATTAACCAAAAATCTATATATAAAAAAAAGAAAAGTGGAATAAAATATAAGAATAGGTTACTATTACCTTCTTAATCCTGCTCTTATTTTGTGCCAATTCCAAGTATCTATGACAAATTAATTAGAGCAAATGATGTGATTTTGACCTTTCTGCTAAATGCGACCTTGACCTTTGACCTTTTGCAATACTGATAATTTTGTTATATGTATATATGCATCAGTGTGTGTAATATTATGATAATATATCCAGTATTGATGAAGTTATAGTGTGATATATCTATGCTTCACACACACAGTGTTACACAAGTTAATTTTGCGACATGTCACCTTTGACCTTCCGAGATCTCAAAAACTATTGATCGTAGGTGATAACATCAATAATAGGAATTGTAGAAATCTTCATTCCACATCATTTGGTACCAATCTGAATGTTCTGTGACGCTCCATTCTTGAGTTATAACAGATAATGTGGTTTTGAACTTTTTGTTAATTGTGACCTTGACCTTTGACCTTTACTCAAATGGATCATCGCATATCACGTGTATTAGCTATATGTATATGCCTATGTAATTTCATGGGGATATCTCAAGTATTCTTTGAGTTATAGCATGATATGTCTCTGCGGACACACACACACACACACACACACACAAGGTGATTACAATAATCCCTTTCAAGATTAATGAAACATTAAAACACTGATCTGAATCATACATACCAACATACAGGCTGACAAACCTGAACACAGAATACAACACACGCTTTACATAAGTATGTGAGAATCTGCCATATTATTAAACAGTGAATGTACTAATTAAGCTTCTTACAATGAGAGGTTATAAAAGGCCTAACCCTGGTGTTTACTGAACTGCTAAAATGCCCCTGGGGTTATTCACAAATTGCCAGTAAACTATTATAATAGGCTTAAATGTAGGCTTAAAAGTTTTCTGCACTGCTTTCACAGGATGCATAGAGTCCAGACCAGAGCATCATGCATATGAATCCTTCCTCTATCCTATAACACCCTCTGGTCTACAGTCCATAATACACTGAACTGATGTCAAACTACAGAAAGTAAAAGTTGGAGAAAATGACAGTATGCTGAGCCAGTTTCATAGATGAACCAGGATGAGCTGGGACCATCTGCTCCTCACCATTGTTTGATGTTTACTTTCACAAACTCGCAGCTCATGTTACTTTCATAAGCGTGTGTGTGTGTGTGTGTGTCCCCCATTAGCACACAAAACCACAACACTCACTCCATGGATGATGCTTCACGTTTTTATGTAACCTTCTGACCTTCTCCTCTGCACGACCAACACTGTCTCAACACGATGTCTTTCTCATCTTCAAAAATGCACCAGCACGTACACTTCGGTGGAGGTATTTACTCGCAGCCTCACTGAAGCCTTAAAGCCTTTTTTAGAGCCTTTAACTCTGAAGACTTTGGCCCCGAGAACAGACGCAGAGCAGAGACTTTGAGGCAATTCCCTTGGCCAAACCCGAATCTGAAGTCACTGTATTCAAGTGTGCCCTCAATCTGAGTCACCGGTTCTGAAACCCAACACACACAAACATATACAAACCTTCCAACCCCCCCCCCCAAGGCATTCAAAATCACTTCACTGAATAATTCACAGAGCCAGCTTTGTTCATCGATCTCTCTCTCTCTCTCTCTCCACTTTTCACACAAACGGACAGATCTATCACTTAACACATGAGGCCAGGAACTGCATAATGGGCTGCTTCATCACAATTCACCACCGCTATGGATATGGACTCTTTCCTTTACTGTTACTTTTACACAGAGGTGGTCAAAGTACTCACATTCTGTACTGAAGTAGAAGTACAGCTGGTTGTGTGAAAAAAAAGTACTGATTCAACTCCTTTACTGAAGTAAAAGTAAAAAAAAAAAAAAAAAAAAAAAAAAAAGGACAACTTATGAATTATAATAAAGTAAAAAGTAAAACTGAATGTATTTATTTTTTGCTATGGAAGAAATAATACTTATTTAAGCAGGGAAAAAAAAGACAGAAAAAATTTCAAAAATATCCAAATAATAAAGCTTTTAAAAGTGAGTTAGAGTGTAGATGATGTGTTTAATTGGGTCATGGTACTCAGTTTAATGGGTAAAGACAGGACATTTAGGAAAAATTCAAAGTCATAAATAGGAGATTAAAACAAAACACAATTATGAATTTTTTTTTTAAATTTCATCGTGAGACATAAAGTCAAAATTATGAGAAAACATTCAGAATTATGAGATTAAAAAGTCCAAATGATAATAAAAAAAATTCTGAATTATGAGATAAAAAGTAAAAATTATGATATAGTAAGTCATAATTTCTGATTTACGACTTATTTTTCATACTGTCACATTTGTCTATTTTGAAAAAGTAATGAGTCTATTCTGAGAATGTAAAGAGTATAAAGTACAGATGTTTATACAAAAATGTAAAAAGTTCCCAGAAAAATAAATACTCAGGTAAAGTACAGATACCTAAGAAACGTACTTAAGTACAGTAAAGGAAGTACTTCTACCTCTGTTTTTGTAGGTCATTCTGTTTGACAAAGTTGGCAGTTCAAATACATTGATGATGATAAAAAGTCATGAAATAATAAGTAAACTCTAGAAAGAAGTTCCAATTCCCCACTGTTTACCCACAAAGATGTTTAATCACAAGCAATAATAAAGAATCAGACCAGAAAAGTCTTTGTGAATCTCAAATATAAAGCTGCCTCCGGAGCCAAAACCAATCACATTTATTTTCAGCCCCCTTTAATTATTCAGTCGACATGTATTTTGACAAACATGTCAAATAAGTTTCAACATTTAGCAGAGAAGTTCCAGCTCGTAATGATCTTCCTGCTCGTTTGAAGATGTTCTCAAATACTTCCCACTCCCCAAATGATGCATTCACTGACTTTGATCTCCTTTGTGTGGATGTATGCTGACCCTTTTTCCAGCGTCACAGATCCTTCCCGTCACGATCATCACACTCTCGACCCTGAATCATTACATAGAATAATCCACTGCGATCGAAGTCTCATTTCATATAGGTTGTGTTTTCCTTTTATTGTTGTACTTCACACAGAAATGGTTCCAATGACACCATAGTAAAGGTTGGGAATCCTTATGTTAGAATGTGTAATTGGCATATTTTCAATGACGTGGTTGTTTGAAAAGTGACATTTTATATTAATACGGTTAATTTATTAATTTCATAAGTGAAATACACTTCCATTCAATTAAGTGAGATTTCATTATTAACAAGATGCATTTAATTCATGTGTTAGTATTCATTCATTCATTCATTCATTCATAAGCAGTATAAGGGTTTTTTTCATTCAGGTGTTTTTTGTTGTGTGTGTGTGTGAGTGTGTGTGTGTGTGTGTGGGGGGGGGGGGGGGGGGGGGGGGTCGGTCACAGGACAGTTATAAAAACAAAATTGCACAAATAGGTGCAATTTCAGCACAGGCTTGGAAATTCTGGCAAATAATCCTGCTTCCACATCTACTGGATGATCCTACAAATGCATGGAAAGTACATTGGGTCTAATTTAAGCTGCATGCGTCATACCAGAAGAATTACCTACAAAATGTGAGATTTTCAAACTTTATTCAGTCCAGTTAGTGTCCACAGACCCTGACATTATCCCAATCCTTTTCACTGAAAATAATAAAGAAACCAGAAACAAACAAACCATGGACAATGAGAGCTTGTCTGCTAAATTTGGCATATGTATATTGCATTATTACAGTTTTACAAACAAATGTACAACAAATACATCATAAATAAACTTTATTGTGAGACAATGAGAAGTCAACTTGCGTGGGGTTGTTTTGTTTTTTTTTTAATAATTTTCTCGCAGGTAGGGTAAGAGTTGCATGGATTCTTCTTACGAGGAGTACTCATATTCCTCTGCGCTGCGGCGGCCGAAGTCCAGCCAGCCCATGTAATCCCTGTCTGCTATCCGGTGGTTGGCACTGCCTCTGCTGTTTGCTGTGGAGTTTCTACGCACAGAACCTGGTAGGAGCAGGGGGAGGGATGATAAGTATTCTCCATTTAATACAAAGTGATTGGTGCAATACTGATGTTTCTGCCTTGTATGTATATACAGATAAGGTGAAACATACAAAATTAATATTCAAGTAGACTCATATTACTAAAACTATTGATCCATATCTATTTAATCATATGTATTGACTGGAATTATCACAAAATCATGGCTGCAAACCTCTGCTTTGTGAATGTTTATGTTTCTAAATGCAGTTTATTTGCAGTCTCTATGTCACTGAACTGAGCAAATGTCCTCAGTGATATTTTAATAAAGACCAAACTAATGAAAACATGAATAGACTACAGTTAAGTAAGATTAAAACATCCTTCATTTACTGGACATGTTATATCTACAGGGACATGGCTGCTGTTTGTTTAGACTTGGAGACATAAACCCATCTTCACACTATGAAAAGTGTTTCAGTGACTGATGTTTTTCATCACTACATTGTGCTGTTGGTCTTTAGGCTTTGTATGTTTTATCCCTCTATAAGAAAAAATGTTTGCAATATCAGGAACTTCCCAAAGCAGATAAGTGATGATGTCACTGTGTCACTGATTTTAATGCTGCTCTGATTCTGGACATTGTAATTTGTTCCATCCTCCTCTTAATCACCAGCAGAATAAAGGGGGCATCTGCTACAGCTGGACTTTAGCTCCACAACATATCATTAGCCTCTCCTCCTTTGTGTTTCCATGCATGCTTATTTTTTTTAATGTGCACACATTCCCTTTGAATTATCATTCATCCCTCATTTCCTCTGTTCCCTTCATCTTTAAACAAAGGTGATGAACTTAAAAACACATTTCTTACTCTGATCTTTGATTCTGATTTGTTCCTCTAAGTGAAGCAGGACTGCTATCCATTTGGTAATCAATTGAACACTCGCAGAGATTCTGTTTTCACTCCACCCACAACCTCCTACGCAACACACACACACACACACACACACACAAGCAAAGGCAAACACATGCACACACATACACACAGCATTCAGATCCCTGGTGTGCTGAGAAGATTGGCTGCAGAAGGCTTAACAACGACACCTCCTACACCGAAACATGCAACTGAACAGCAAGCGCACAAACACCCACTAATGTACACACACGATTTAACAGAATCTTATATATATTCATTCCAGTGTGAACTATGACATTTTACAGACGTACTGTCTGAATGAAAGCTTCTTTACTCGTTGTCTGTTTCCAAAAGCTGTAGATTATGTAAGAGCTCAGTTAAAAACTTCACAGATTAATCCTTATTCATGAGTCTATTGAATAAATATTTCATGTCTCATAAAAACAAATGAAAGTTAATGAGTTTTCCAGTCAGTTGGGAATACAGAAATTGTGGAAATTGCTCATTTGACTTTTAAATCACTCGCTGGAGAGGAAGAAAACTTTACTTCAGTGACTCTTTTCTCTGTGAGATAACCAATACAGTTTCACCCTGTGCAAAAAAGTATCATGATTATGGTCACACAGGGAGTCAGTTTCAATATCTAGACAAGTGAATGTTTAAGACATTTTCTGAGTAATTGAGTTTGTGTGAGTTGAATGCTGTGAAAGTGAAGAGAATGCAGCACATTTAACATGGGGAGAAAAAAATAAAGCCAATGGCAATCAGAGGGAAAGAAAATAAAGTGAAATAATATGGTGTGGAGAGAATGACCGGAAGGCTGCACACACTAATACACGCTCTTTCAAACCACAAAAGCTTTTGAGACTCACTAATTCATCTGCTAATTCATTTTACAAAGCAGGCTGTGTAGTGATTCCAGTAATTAGCAAAACTCAGGGAAAGAAAATGGGAGGAAGAAGCACTTGTCCTTGTAAATATGTTATTAATACTGTTGCCGACAGATGTTTTTCTCACATGCACTCATGTCTGGATGCACACACACACACACACACACAAACACACACTGTCATTTCTGCAAGGCAAGCATGACACCTGTCCAATGAAGCAGAAACACATATATATAAATGAGCAGAAATACAAGCACACACACCTTTCCTGGAGGAGATGATTCTTGCCAACAGCTCACTGAGGTTGGCTCGTGAGTCTCCATCCTCTTCAGTTACAGGGAGAGCTTTGAGCTGTGAGGCAGAGCGGCTGTGTCGGAGGTGGGGTTCTCCCAAGGTGTGGGTGTCAGCCTCAAGTAGAGCTGCTCGATATAGAAGAGCCCCGAGGTGCACAAACACAAGCAAGACATCAATGAAAAAAATAAGAAAAATAAAAATGGTTTGAGTTTGTCATGTGTTCTCATGTGTTCCTACCTTCAGATGGAGCAGAAATGAAGCGCTGTTGGCCCTCATCTAAGGGCTGAGTTAGGGGGAGACCCAAACAGCTCATACATAGGACTGCCAGGACAACACATACACACAACCCTGCAGTCATCTGAGAATTAAAAAAAAAAAAAAGAAAGAAAAACAGGACAAATTAACGTAAAGAAATGAGACAGCATTTGAGTCTGGCATTTTCTTTTTCTCATGACTGAATAATAATCTTCTACACCACAACTGAGACCATCTGCCATCTGCTAGACACTGCTCTTTCACTGCTAATGATGACTGCACCGACAGAGACTCGTGAATCAGAGTAACATATTTGTACTGTCATCCAGGGTTCAGAAACAGCTTTGGTCACTGTGACAGTTTGATCTTCAGAATCACACTCTCAGTCGATCACGCTTGACCTGCGTGAAGGCGCTGGGGGGGGGTAAAATTTCTCGATTCTTTCAATTCATATCTCTGGGGGGGGGGGGGGGTGGCTAAATTTCAGTTCTTTTAATTCATAAGTAATTGCACACAGGAAGCATTTGCACTCAGTTATTGAACATAACAGTAACTGATACCAAACGAGTGAATTCCAGTTCAGCTGAAATATTGATTTTGAATAAAATAAATAAATAAAATATATAACAATAATAATAATAATGTAAAATAAAATTACACTGCAAAATATGGTAAAAAAATAAATGATCTCTTACCTTGAAAAAAGATGTTCAGCTTGTTAGAGGAGTGTGTGAGAGCAAGTAGAGCACTTCTGTGTTGAATGGGAAGGATGCCCCTTTTATACTCCCTGCTCAGCACCCTGGGTGTGTGTGTTGTGTGTCATGTGTGTGCTACAGGATGCATGCTCGGTGTGTCTGCGAGTCTCATGAGTGTATTTGCAAGTGTGGGCTTCAGTTTTATTGTCTGTTTGCTCATCATAAAATTCAACATGAGGACTTCTCCAGCTGGTTTGTTGCATTGTCATGAATGTTAGGAAGTGTCTGTATCTGAAACCACTGCTTTAGTAACAGATTTATTATTTGATAAATTATGTTTAAATATAACATTTTCAGGGCTTTTCTGAGGATGTATATGCATGAGTGGGTAGGTGTGTGGGTGACTTGGGATGTGGAATGCATGGTCAGGCATGTGTGTGGGTGTGAGTATTTGTACATACCCACACATGTGTTTTTATGTCAGAGCTTTAAAAATGGGCAGAAACACAAACAAGAATGTTCAGTTTTGTTCAATTAACAGGTGACTGGGCTCCAAGTGAGATATCTACACCATCCTCCTGTCGTCTCTCACCCTCCCTACACACACACACACACACACACACACACACACACACACACACACACACACACACACACACACACCACCTTTACACAGGATTAACCTGGTTCATCGATAATGTATGCAGGTGAGCAAATCAGTCAGGCTAAATCATTAGCTATTGATTAACTGTTGGAGCTGATGTATTCATTAACAAGGTCGGCAGTCCTTTGACGCATGACAGGATTAGCTCTCTATCACGAACCCCAAGCTGTTTTACCTCCTGAGATAATGTGGACGGCGAAATATTGCATTGGCGAGACTGTTATCTGAGGTTATCAGTCAACAGGAAATCACACAGGAAGAATGTAAGCATCCCTTTACTGCTGTGGTCTAATTACACTAGGGGAGATAAATGACTAATACATCTATCTCTGGAGACATATAAATATATGTTATCTAAATGTTTCTCAATAAACATATTGAACATCCACACATACAATGATCAATGCTTCAAAGTACTGACTGTCACTTTTTAATGTCAAAATAATAAGGATGAAATGTACAAAGTACCACAATATTGATGGGTATGTCTGTTCACTTCATTAACTCTTTCATTAAACTTTTATTTTAACCTCAGTTTCAATCCACAGAATCGAATAGTGGTGCTGGTTATTGATGCAGTGTTATTCGTAATAGTTTCATTGAATTAGCACATTGACTGCAAAGGAGTTGATACATTTCCCACTAGAAATATTGAGAGGTTTCTAGTTGTGCTCTGGTCATTGAACTGGTATTATTGAAAATATAAACAGATGATGAAGAAAACTCCAATGTATGTTCAGTGAAAATGATCCTAGTATAAACAAACATTTGATTGTCATATAATGTACAGTGCTTTTTACATCAGAGAGAGAAAAACAATTTGTGGAATAATTTTTACCATAGTGAAAGTGCAGAGTAATTTAAAGGTAATTCTATCATCTTGGTAACAGCAGACACTACCTATTATGTCATTGCAGTTTCATATATAAACAACAGCATCATTTTCCTGATCTGCCTTTGAAGAGTCTGCGCTCTCTGAGTACTTTTCGAGTTAAAGCATGTCATTCATGTTAGTTTTGTTTTTTTATTCTGTTGTTTTCTTTGTTGTTTTGAACACATTGAATGACCACTGAGCATGACGTACCTTGTGGGGACAATTAGCAACAGGCACTGGCACTGAGTTCTCTCTGTCTGTTTCTCTGTCTCTGTCTCGCTCTTGTGTCTGTATTTGTCATTTTTATAACCTATCTTACATACCAAGTCTGTTCATGGCTAGTCACCTGGTACCCCCCCCCCCCTTCCAGATTTTCACCTGCGCAGAAATCTAGTAGGAAATCCATGTAAGTCTTAGGACATGATGCTCCTGGTACCTTTGTCACTGTACAGCATGTTTGGGGAGTTAGTTCTCCTCTTTTGAATGCTGTCTTTTATTAGAGGTCAGTGTCCATATGATTACTTTGTCTGTATTTATATATTATCATTTATTAAGTTGTATTTAGTGTGATATTGAACTTTATTATTTATCCTACTGTCATTAAGTGCTTGTTTTGTGGTCCATCCCACACAGTGTTGACATATTTTCATTTTGCTGTAGATCTGGGTACAGGGTGCTAAATTAGCATCCCTGCTAACAGTTTTTTATCTGTTATCCAGGTTCAATAAATGGATACTGCCTCTGTAGGTATGACAGTGTCTTTGATTTCTGTATAACTAAGAACAAATTATAACGCAGAAGGAATAAACTGGTTACACAAAGAATTGACAAAACAAGTCCCAGTACTGTACTTTGTTGGACACCTTTTGCAATTTGTATAAACAAAGATTTACATTTATAAGAAACCAACTTCAAACGACATATATGACAAAAATACTTTATCAAATGTCTGTCAAATATTTAAAAAATCCACAGTTGTAATACTTCAAAGTCATAACAGTAACAGTAAAAACATGAGGGGCCGCAGAAATAGAGGTGTGATTTTATTTTATTTTGTTAGAAATGATGAAATAAAAATAAGGCCTATAATTGTTAAGAATTGCTAAAGGGTTACATAAGCAGTCTATGAAACCAGTTAACATCGAGAAGTAAAAAAAACACATTATGTAACTGTCTACCAGTGGAGCAGTGAGCTCAGAAAAGTAAGGATCAAGTTAATCTACGCAAATTCTGTGGGTATGATTTGAGAGGTTTAATTGCAGATATCACCATGTTCATACTTTTTACTGTGTATAGTCACATGAAAGTAACAACTGTTGTTTTTTTTTTGTTTTCTTTATCTTATAATGAGTTAAGGTTTGGACTGCCTTGTTTCTCCACTCACTCAAAATGACTTCCTTCCTCCTTTTTCTGTTTTATGGTGAGTAGCGTCCAGTGATAACCATCAGTAAGTATTATTAAAAAAAAAAAAAAGCCCAGAATCAACAAACCAATCACTGGCTCTAGCCTTTTCATACATACTGGTCACTACAGTGAACAGTTATTCCACAGTTGTGCTTTTTTATTCATGGCTTTTTGGGTTATGCATCATCCAATACACTGCAATTCATACCATTACTGTGACTTTGCTGTTCTTGATGAACAAAATAATCAAAAGGGTTTGTGGGTTTTGTTTTTTGCATATTATCTCCATGAAGTAATAACTAATAATTACAAGTATTCAGAGAATGTCTAATCTCGCCCCTATTTTGTGCCAATCTCAAGTTTCTATGACAACCTGTTCTTGAAGTAAAGCCAATAATGTGATTTTGACCTTTCTGCTAAATGTGACCTTTTGCAATATTGATCATTTCGTTATATGTATATATGCGTCAGTGTATGTAATATTATGATAATATATCCAATATTGATTAAGTTATAGTATGATATGTCTGTGCTTGACGCACACAAACAGTGTTACAGAAGTAAATTTTTGCGACATGTCACCTTTGACCTCCAGAGATCGCACATACTGATTACAACAATCTCTTCCAACCAATATTGGGTGAGATTAATAATGAATTGAATTTATATAGCGCTTTTTTGCGCCACTCAAAGTGCTTTACATTAGTGACCCATTATTCATTCACTAACCCTAACCTGAACTACATGTATCCAAAGTTACCCCGGGGCAGATTAATTTGTGCCTACAGCCCCTCTGACCACCACCAAACATTCATACACCAGTGTGAGTGGCACTGGAGGCAAGGATAGTGAAATGTCTTGCCCAAGGACACAACGGACTGACTCAGACAGAGTGGGATTTGAACCACCAACCCTTCAGTCATTGGATAACCCGCTCTACCAACTGAGCCATGGCTGATAACGAGTATCAGGGGATGTTCAAATGTCAGAAAACTTTAGATTAGCTGAATTAACTTTTTTTTTTACTCACTTTCTGATGATGGATTTTAAATATGTTTCTTTGTTTCAAAAATTAAACACATGTTGCCAACAAAGTGAACATCTGTCTTTCCAGGAAAAATAGACTCATAAAAAAATAAATGATTCAATCACATTGTGTTATTTATGGCCAAAGAAGAATAAAAACACTCAGAAAAGAAATCTCGATCGAGGTTCTAATAACTCATGCACAGCAGAACTAAAGAAGCTGTGGGTTTTCAGCAGCCACTGTAGAGGAGCATGAGGCATTCATACATGGATATAAGGATCGATAGCAGACATCTGGGGTACTGTATAAGATTCATCTTAGTACTGTGACGGCCCTGCCTGTTAGAGTGGTGGTTGGTTGCCACTGATGCTGCCTTTTTTCTCTCCTTCCAATTGGAGCAGAGATTATAGATTGCAGGCACCTGGACCTGGTGCTCCTACCGGACTATAAATTCCAACATCTTCAGACCCTGAACGCTCTCTTCTTCTCTCTTCTCCGCCGGCGCTGCAGAACCTTTGGCTGTGTTTATATTTTGATTTCACAACACAATACTGCACATCCTATCTCACACACGTCCACACTTACACTACTGATGTCACTGACTAACACATCCCATCTTTCACTATTTTGTTGTTCACCTTAGTTAAAAATAAATATCATTTAATTAAATGCGCCGTGTCTTCTCCGTTTTTGTCATGGCCCAGAGCCAGGTTGTGACAGTACAATGTGATGTTGAACACCGAGGAAGGATTTATGACAAAGAGAATTCACCACCCTCAAGGATTTTGTTGTATATCAATATGGTTTAAGAATTAAAAGCAAACAAGGCAGACCTCCGCCAAGGCTTGATATGATGTCAAAACATAATGTGATTGAGCCAAAGGTGTTGACCCATCTGATGTATGAAGGTTAGGGGTCAAAGGTTAGGGTTACAGGTGTTGACCCATCTGATGTCTGAAGGTTAGGGGTCAAAGGTTAGGGTTACAGGTGTTGACCCATCTGATGTATGAAGGTTAGGGGTCAAAGGTTAGGGTTACAGGTGTTGACCCATCTGATGTATGAAGGTTAGGGGTCAAAGGTTAGGGTTACAGGTGTTGACCCATCTGATGTCTGAAGGTTAGGGGTCAAAGGTTAGGGTTACAGGTGTTGACCCATCTGATGTCTGAAGGTTAGGGGTCAAAGGTTAGGGTTACAGGTGTTGACCCATCTGATGTCTGAAGGTGAGACGATGTGAATGAAAAAAAAAACGCCAGATTCTATCTTGTCTGTATCCTTAGATATTACCACTGATGTGTTTTAGCTGTTGACTTTTAGTGTGACCTTGACCTTTGACCTTCATTGCTCAAAATCTAATGGCTTCTTCCTTGACCCATTATCTATCATTCCTGAACGTTTCATCAAAATCTGTTCCAGAAATGTTTGTGTAATCAGTCAAACAAACAAATGGACCAGACCTCCTTGGTGGAAGGGAATAATTATAATCTTATAATAAATGTGCATATCTTTTTAAGCTGCCTAAATAAAGCCGGTGACCAGAATATATGTTATATTTCTGTTGTCCATTAAGATATACATTTCTCACTGTGAACCAGGAGCCTGACCTAGTTTGTAATCTTTAAAGAAACCTCACAAAATTGAACAAGAGGTAAGTAAACATCGAGGATTTTAGGAGTTGCAGTTGTTGAAGTAAACTTGTTGAAAGATTATTGAAGAAAAGCTGCAGATCAGAATGTTGAGATTCACTCTAAACATCATTTTACACTTCCTGAAGAACCAATGACTTATGAATGAAATAAGATCAGGTATGTTTTATTTATATTTATGCATCCCATTAGAATAACGCAAACCAGGTCATGAAAAGATAATAAAACCAAAGGGCATTGTTCCTATAATGAGTGAAATATTGTAAGTTA
This sequence comes from Siphamia tubifer, assembly GCA_020466265.1. Lineage (NCBI taxonomy): Eukaryota > Metazoa > Chordata > Actinopteri > Kurtiformes > Apogonidae > Siphamia > Siphamia tubifer. The sequence goes on from CM035793.1 coordinate 27,399,561, forward strand.
GACACTTCTGCTCAGTCTGAGCTTATGGGATGCTACACTAACCAAGTTGTATGTTTGTTGTACACAGTTTAATGACACAACAGCACAACATTTCCCATTAGTGAAGTTGTCAGAATTCAACTGCTGCCTTTAAAACTTTCCACCATAACTCCCATGTCACTCAGCTTCTTCTGATCACTCCAGTTCACTCTGGCTATTCTTACTTTTACATTCGGCCTCTTGCTTCAGTCTCCCTGTCTTTCTCACTCAGATGCTGTAACGTTGTCTCCAGGCGGCGTCAGAAGGCACGAGTGTAGGAGGTGAGGCCACGGCCGTTCAAATTAGAATTAATTAACCATGTGGTGTGGGAGGCGTGTATGTGTGTGAAATGTGTGACATTTTTGTGAGTTTCTACTGGAGTTACATATACTTCTGTGTGTGCGTACCCTAAGTAGAGGTAGGCATTCGCAGCAGCCTGGAGGTAAACCTGTTGAATATGATGATTCTCTCACCTCACAGTGTAGGCGAAGCAAGCTGTCTCCTGTGAGCTACATCTTTCTGTGAATGCGTGCACACATCTGGACAGTTCTATTCACTCTAAATATTCTGTAACTGCTCTAATAGTTGGTAATGAAAGGCTTCGCTGAGCTAAACTGAAATCTGCAATTATATACACAGAGGGAGAGCGAGTGAAAGACCCCTTGCCGAGGGCATTTGCCACAGCTTTGGTATACAGTTAGTAAACATGCTAAATAATGCATAGATCTATTAATGCATCTGTCTCTGTGGCATTGTCTGACACACACACACACACACACACACACACACACACACACACATATATATATATATATGCACCAATCTCAGAGAACGGCTTTGCCCACAAGGTAGATTTTGGCACTTCCTAACAAATTTTAGTCATCAGAAGGTTTTACTTTTTTTTTTTTTAAGTTTTTTCATGACATTGCTCTCACTCCTTCCTTTTGAGGCACTTCATACACTCAGGTAGCTTTAACATAGAAGCATAATTATACGTTCACGCTCTGCATGTCTGCATGTAATTGCATAATGGAGGTGCCTTGGGAAAAGAAGCTGATATTAAAGCCAAGGAGAAGAAAAAAATGTGAGCATGGTTTGCATTTTTTTAGGATATCACCATTACAAAACACATCTCAGGTTTAATTAAATACAATCAGCTGTTAGAAAATATGCAAGAGAAAAGAAGCAGGTCTGAGAAATCATCACAATGTGTATTAAATATGGCTGTCAAAATTATTGCGGATTAATAAATCATCATGATTAATCTGATTAAAAAATGTAAGACAGAATGACAATGAACGTCTCTGCCAACACATCAGACAGTTTATCCCCGTAGGTAGTGTTGTATATATACAAATGTGCTAATGAAAGATGGAAGACATTCAACAGTATGACATTTGAGTAAAAAAAACAAAAAAAACAAAAAGACAGAACTGACAAAAACATATTGCACACACTCAACAGAAGTTTTCTTTTCACCATAACACTTCCATCTTAAAATACTACATCAATATGAAGTGCACTGTTAGCATTTCAGCTAACACTTACAGCAACAATGTTAAGAACATATCATATATATTCCCTTCGTTCGAGAGTCCATTTGCTCCTGAAAATTAAAATGCTAATTCCTTTCCAAAATTAGATTAGATTGGTTAGATTAAAAATTAATGGTATTCAATTGCGATTAATCAAAATTAATCCACAGGAACCATGTGATTAATCTTTTTAAAAACGTTAATCACTCGACAGCACCAAAATTAAAATGTAGCACTTTGTCTTTATTCTACATTATCTGAAACTCGGCAGATTGACCTTAAAATAAATGCTATTAAACAGATCTTTTCTTACATATATGAGGTAAATGTTGATGGTACACACAAAGTAATCAAGGGATAGAAATTAATCTAAAAAGGGACTTAAGACTTTGACACTCCAACTATAATTTCGAAGGGGACAAGCACACATACCTCTGAACATTGATATATTTTAGTACCTTCCACTCTGTACCTCTAAAAGGGCATTTATGCACCACAGGGGACAAAAATGTACTTAATAAATAGGTACATAATAAGTAGGTGCATAATAATTACCTAATGAGGTTCTGCTAGAGCGACAGGGCATTTTGTAGCTTCATGAGACAAATATATACCTTTAAAAAATATAAAGAGAGAGAAAACATTTACATATATTAACAATTTATGAAATAATTTATTCATTTTCATAGCAAAAAATATATTTTCAAATGTTGATCATTCCATTTTAATGGGAAGATTTTTTTTATAGAACGGATTTGTTAAAGTAATGCTTGTCTTTTTTCTTTCAGGATGGTATGAAATCCATAGGATACAAAGACAACTGAAAGAGGTTGAAGATGAAAATAACAAGTCGGATCTTAACTTAGAACACTTATGGATGGGCGTCTGTCAGTTTGTTTTATTTTTTGGAAGAACAGTATTCATCACTCCAGTGGGGTTCACAGACTTTAGAATCAAAGCCAAGGAGGACAGAAGTTGTTTTGGAAGCACCGTCTGTGCCTGTAATATACACTATTTTTTTCTTGTACTGTATATCTGCTGGTATAAACTCTTTTGTGGCCTAGTGTGGAAAGTAATGTCTTCAATGACGAAAGGCTTTCCATTAAAGGCCCCTCAAATCTAAAAAAAAAAAATGTCAGTCAGTATGCTAAATCAGTGTAATCCTCCGCTGATTCCAGTCAACACACATACTTGTCACAGTGATTAATCTCCTTTTTAAAATGCATCAAGACATCTTTTGTGTATAAGAAGTTGCAAGTAATCTCATAAACATTCACTAACTGAGCTCTATATACTGTAGCTATATATATATATATATATATATATATATATATATATATATATATATATATATATATATATATATATAGAAGCCCCTGAAACAGTCCAGCACATCACAGCAGGGTGTAAGATGCTGGCAGGCAAGGCATACATGGAGAGGCATAACCAGGTAGCGGGCATACTGTACAGGAACATCTGTACAGAGTATGGACTGGAGGTTCCAGGGTCAAGATGGGAGAACCCCCCAAAGGTGACAGAGAACAAACAGGCCAAGATCCTGTGGGACTTCCAGATCCAGACTGACAAGATGGTGATGGCCAATCAGCCTGACATAGTGGTGGTGGATAAACATGAGAAGACAGTGGTGGTGATAGATGTAGCAGTCCCCAGTGATAGCAACATCAGAAAGAAAGAACATGAGAAGCTTGAGAAATACCAAGGGCTGAAAGAGGAGTTAGAGAAAATGTGGAGTGTGAAGGCAACAGTGGTACCAGTAGTGATCGGAGCACTAGGGGCGGTGACCCCCAAGAATGTCTCCAGCAGATACCAGGAACAACATCAGAGATCTCTGTACAAAAGGGCGCATTGCTAGGAACAGCTAAGATCCTGCGCAGAACCCTCAGGCTCCCAGGCCTCTGGTAGAGGACCCGAGTCTGAAGGAGACACCGCCCACGTGGGGCGAGGGGAACATTTTTATTTATTTTTTTATTATTATTATTATTATTATTATTATTATTATTATTATTATTATTATTATTATTATTATTATTATTAAAGATATGGTATGCCTTGTAATATAATATCCCTTTAACCCTTAAAAACCTATATAGCTTAAAAAAAAAGCCATCTACCTACATATGTAGGTAGATTAATGCCAATGTATTGTGATTTAAGGACCGTCATATGTTTCTGGGAGCCCGGAATGTGGTGTGTGTTGTGGTGCAGTGCAAAGTCATGCATGACTTTTGTGAGTATTTTGTTGGATAAGTCTGTATATGTGGAGGAAATGTATCTTGTAACACTTGTTGCTTTTCCATTGTACCAAATGTACCTAATAGAAAAATTATTGCAAATTAAATCCTTTTTTTTGGGTCCATTACACACTACTGCAATGGAAAGAACCCCCTCCCCCCAACTACAGTCAGGTGGATTATAGAAATGGACGTCGATGGATATTATAACATGCAAAGAAGTCTTTTAAAGGTAATATGGTGTGGTCTGTGGACACACCAGGAAACCCAGCCATTTATTTTTTTATTCAGGGTCTCTGCACATTCCTGACAAACAAATATAATGCTTTTTAAGACGTTTGAGTATAAAAAAATAAGACCACTACAGACTACTGTGAAGACGCTTAATTTTGTCCCAACAATTGCTCCATAAAAAGTGAGGCGACTGTTTTCTTGCATGTGCAACAGATAAATACTGATGTGCATATGTATTTCAGCCTCCTTCCTGTAACCCCCACTGGGTGAAGATGTATATTCACCTGAAGTGCTGACCTGCTTTGCTCTGTCACCACCACTACAATACGAGCACTCACATATGCATGCTCCAGTACGTCTGCCCTTATAAAGTTCAAGTACATGTGCTTATAATGATTAATGCCAAGGTGTGGACATGCTGGTGGAGTGTCCATGCAGAGCTGCCTCAGCACCACTTGAGGCTCATTGAATTCACTTTCAAGTGCGATAAGAAAAAAGACACCTGGACCTTCTTCTGCTTTTTTTTTTTCAGATGAAGATGGAGCCCCCATGCACACCTTCTGCACACATTTAGATAAACATGAGGTGAAAGAAACAGTGGATCCATAGATATCCTAATCCTACCTTATCTGATACAAACTTGCTGCATGAAGACGAATACTATGGACTCATTAAACACTATCTTTATGCTAATGTCTCTGGGCTGCATTCAAATCTGGTTCTTCAGTTGTATTACAATCCTAGAAAACAAACTCGCTTTTCAATTCTACATTAATTGAAAAAAAAAAAAAAATCACCATATTTTTTTTTTAAGAAATCCTCTTAAAAACTTAAAATGGAGAGAGTGTTATTAAAACACCGACTCGAATGAATTCCTTTGATTCATTTCCACACTTGAACATGTTCTATTTTCTTCTCTTGGCTTAAGGCAATATCTCGGTTTCATGCGAATTAATCTCCCAGGAGATGGAGCTCTGGCATGGACAGGACAGGAAGACCTTTTACTCCCTGTGCTTCCTATCAATTGTTCTGACATACAGGTTGATGAGACCGACCTCACTTTGTCGTAGCAATTGGCCCATTATGATGGAGATAGTCACACATATTATCATGTGCAAATGGCCCAAATCTCTTTTTCTCAAAGTTATCATTGTGATCGTCCTATCTCATGTGACAGGTGTACAATCGGGGGCTAAATGTTGTAAAAGGGATCCTAATAAATCTTTTTGTCTTCATCCGTCCACCTGCACTGGCATTGATTCAAAAATGAGCACAAAACATTATTAAGTTTGTCCTATATGTGAACTGTGGGTGTGTTCCTGCTGTTAAGAGGTTAAAAGTTGACTCTTACTAATATAATAATCAAGATTTGATGATGATTTGGTAATGAAACTATTTGTTTCTTGAGGTTTTGGGTCAGACTTTCCTAAAAATCCACACAACAGTATTAAATATTAATTTATTTTATTATCCCCATAGGGAAGTGCAAGCCACTTTAGCTGTAGCTCTACCCAATTCTACTCACTTTGGTGCATTTCCACTATGAAAAAGGACCAGTCCCATCATACCCAGTATTACATTTTTGGTATCTACTCCACTGAGGTTCCAAACTGTCCAAAGTGATACTATAACATGACGTCCAAACAGTGTAGACCAGGGGGACAATGGTTCCAATGCGGCAGTCGGATGAAGACTATATTAACCTATTAAATGACTCCATATTTTCTTCTACGCCTAGAAATGATGACGACTTCAAATTTTTGTCATTGTTTTAATGCAAAAAGTAATATTATATTGTGAAAATCTTTACATTTACTAACTATCCTGTGACAATAAAATGTGAATAACCTCAACAAATGTGAACAACATGAAAGGTCTAAAGAAAAGTACCTAGGTTCCAGAATCAAAGGGGTGGTGACGTAGCGTAATATGCACATGAAGACACTAGTATGGATTCTGCGGAAGCTACCAAGGGTGCCACAGGTGTAAATGGCATGTAGCCCCCCCCCCCATGTACAACACATTACCCCTTTATGTGACAAAAACTGATAAAAACCTCTGATAGTTCCAGACGTCATGTGTGTTAATGTATTTTTGCAGGCGTGGTTTCGAGGGGTGGGCTGACGAAGAGGCATGGGTGTGTATACTTTTAACATATAGCTTGCAGAAACCATTTTCCAAGATTTCCTACCCTACCTTTAAATTGTCCTTTTTTCTCTCTTTTTCATTTTTATCAGCTATTCTGGAAATTATGTGCTAGCTTCTCTGCTAGCTGCCACTAAATATGACATGATGAACTTTGCCGAAGTACGTCTAACTTGACTTTAGCAACACGCATCATTCAGCTTCGGTCTTGTGCAACTGTCACTCATCTCTCATTCTCTTTCCTGTCTCATTTTTCAAAACCCTCCCTGGGGAGTCAAAGCTCACTCTCAGGATTCCTTCACACCTGAACATCTATTATATCCTCACATTTGACCCCTTCTTTCCCTCACCTCGATTGCATTCATCCCACCCTCGCTACGCCATATCCAATAACTCCCTGAAGATCACTCTACATTTGCATTAAAAAAACTGCTTCACATCTATTATGGTTCTGTCTTTGTTAGTGAAGTTGATTCACAGTAAAAGAAAGAGGAAGAAAAATGGAGGCAGACAAGAGACACTGGAGAGGAAGCCTATCTGAGCTGTGTAATCACTTAGTAATTAACAGAAAGCCAGAAACTTTGGCACTTTTAGCTTTCAGTATGCTCAATAGTATTGATCAGCGTTAATGAAAACATTGTTACACCTGCTACCAAAGGACCAGAAGTTTGCTCCTATTCAGAAACCTTGTATTGTTGTGTATTACATGTGGTGTTGTATTTTATGAAACATTTAAGAGTTATCAGTCAAGAAAATATGATTGTACCAAACTATATTAAGTTTATTGGTTTTACAAGCAATGTATGAAACTGAATGTGAGTAAAAGCTTCACTGACTAATGTGGTGGGAAAATATGTTAATCTAGAATAGTCAGAGTTGGTTTTGTGTGTGAGTTTATGCACCTCTTGCAAGGAGAACCCCTCTCTCATAAAAGCATAAGGCATAAGAAAATGGAGGAGCACAGGCTGTGAGTTTTTATATACACAAGATATGGCATTACAGAATTGTATGAAAATAATACTCTCAAAAACATTTACAAATATCCAAATTTAAAAATACAAACATAAAAAATATGACATACAAACATGTAAATTAAGTAAGGGATAATGTATTGCCCACACGTTACTATCAGAAAAATAGCACAGGGTATTGTTCCGCCACGAAGGAAAATATTTTTTGATAGTCACACGTGGACAATACATTATCCCGCTTATTACAGCTACTCTACATTGTGTTATATATGATATAATAAATGAATAAGACTTTGGTACTTTTCAGAACTACCTTTTCACACTACATACTGTGTTCAGTATATTCTAGTACACTGTGTTATATGTGATATAATAAATGACTAAGACTTTGGTACTTTTCGTAGTTTAGTAGGACCTCAAAATTTGTGTTTATGGGGTGACTAGTCTCCAGTTTTCTGACAGGACATTGCCCTGTCAAAAAAAATTACTGTGGCAATGTGAGCTGCCGAGTGTACATCTGTAGTAAAGTCAGCATATGCCATTTGAAATGCCTTATGCTTTCTATATTATAGTAAAATTTCCACAAATCGGTCAAATATTACAGTAAAAGAATAAAATTAAATGAATGGAACAGTGGAAACCTGAGCTCAAATCCATTGAGATTCAGATTATACTGTCTATGCACACATTTACCGAAACATCAGAAAAGTACCAAGAGTGGTGTTACAAAAGATATGTGTTAAATCCACTCAACAATCTCCAATTTTTCTCCTCAGAAGTAATTCCTCTGGGGTCTAACATTCTTTCCCATCCTGCTCTTGGAAGGGTTTTTCTGGGATCTTCCACATCTCCTTCATCATGCCCATTTTTATGTCATCCATATCGTCTTCAAAATGTGTCCCCTTGATGACATCCTTCAGCTTGAGGAAGAGGAAACAGAGCCAGGTTGGGTTAGGGTTAGGGTTAGGTGAGTAGGTCGGTTGCTCCAGCACCGCGATGTTGTTCTCTGACAAACTTTGGGGCCATTTACACGAGGACGATTGCAGCTAAATATGATCTTTCAGCTACACTAGCATTAGCATTAGCACTAGCAGCTCGAGTAAATGTACAGGAGTTGTTTCAGCGATTGTACAGACTTTACACACATACCATAGACAAATAGAGACAGGTGTACAATTACATACATTAAAAACAGAAAAGGACATGTGCGTGGTCTATCACAATACCATATAGCCAGCCTGGCATGCATATCAAATTGTATTTCGCATACTGTTGCGTCTTCGTGTAAACAAGGATTTCCTCCTGAATACGCTCGTCTAAACGCTGATGAAAAACTGAAGACGAGACGCCACTTTCATCGTCTCTGTATAAACGTAGCCTTCATTTCAATACACAGTTGATGTCTTTAGTTACATTTGTTAGTAACTAGTACTTTAACGTGATTAGGATTCCTTTGTTTCACTAGACTTCTTTATTTCAATGTTTTCACTGGTGGTTGACGGGTTGTTGAGACAGTATAGTTAACACCTTGGTTCACACAACAAAGTAGCAGATTTACATATGCCCATAGAGGATCAGATGTAAAATTACAGTCAGTACAGAGGATTGACTTAAAATCAGATAATACCAGTGCATTGTTAATGCATTGTAGAGCACTTGTCCACAAGGGGGGGGTCACCAGTAGATTGGGGACCATTTACAAAAAGGATAAAAGTGATGCGTTTAAGAAGATCAGGGCCATTCCACTCTCTTCTGTGAGGGCGGGTTGTCCTCAGGGTTGTCAGCTGAGTCATGCTCTCTTTGTGGTCAGATCAAGTCAATTAAATACATTTCTAAAAATGAGACCAAAAACAAACTGGACTTATTCTTGGTTCTTCAACAAAAGAACACACTAACGTCTGCCAGGAACAGGGCATTGTGAGCAGGTGCGTTGTCATAGTGAAGCAGCCACAAGTTGTTCTGACACAACTCCTGCCTCTTCTCTCACACTGAACGAAGCGAATGTCACAGAGTGTCTTTGCTGGTTGATCATCCTGTGGCAAGAACTCACACTGAAAGATGTCCTTCACATCAAAGAATGTGATAAACATGACTTGGACTGTCTTGCTATCGTCAGTCTTAGCAATATTAGACTCTTCCAATGTAGGCTCCTGCATTCGGTCTCCGGCTTGTACTCGAAGATCTGTGACTCATCACCGGTGATGATTCTCCTCAGCGAATCTGGTTCATTTTCAAGATACTCGAGGTTGTCCTGACACACTTGCATACATCAATGTTTCTGGTCAACATGGAACATATAAATATGTTCTTTTTTTATGTTTCATGCATTTATATTTGTATAAAAGCATGTGGAAAAAGTTCAATAGCTGCAGGGAGCCGAGATCACAGCTATATACAGTATTCCAGGAGGATTACTTTGAAGGGAAAAGGTTGAAGGTACCCATCATGTGGTTTTGAAACATCTTTTGCAGAACCAGTCATGTACCTTTTCTGCCACACCTCGTATACCACTGTACTTCATTTATCACAGAATAACCAGAGCATCAGTACATGAAACCTATTCAGAAACAATGGTTGGGCTTCTGGGAATGAACCATGTTTGTATTAAATTCCATTATCCCAGTTGGCTTTATGAAACCACATAAAGCACAGGTGTCAAACATGTAGACTGGGAGCCAAATCCAGCCAGCCAAAGGATCCAGTCTGACCTTTGGGATGAATTTGTGGAAAGCAAAAATGACACTAAAATGTTACCCATTCTTTTAGTTTTTGGTTCCACATTCAGACCAATTCAATCTCAAGTGAGGAAGATTAGTCAAATACTATCACAATAACGGTAACACTTTATAATGCCTACACACAATTCACTACTTATAAACCATTTATTACCCATTTATAAATGGTTGTTCATTATGTATTAACCATTTGTTACCTATTTGTTAATGTCTTGTAAAGGTTTATACTAGTGTCTTCCAAAAATAAATGTAAAATTAGATAATTTTTAACCAACAGTTGCAGTGTTTGTATATCTGCTTTACAGGTAAATAAACACTGCACCTGTTGGTTAAAAATTATCTAATTTTACATTTACACTACACCATTTATTACCCATTTATGAATGGTTAATAAATGGTTAATGCATATTGAATTGTGTGTAGGTATTATAACATGTTACCACAATAACATATTAATAATGACAAATGCAAATGTTTTCTCTTTGGAAATGTAAATATTGTTGATATATTTAAATAAAAACAAAGTATATTTTCACCAAAAAATTTAATAACTTCAACAAAAATCTGAAATATCTTGAGTGAAGTATGTGCAAGTTTGGCTGTTACTGAATGCATTATGTATTTGTAGATCCACCGTCATTTGTAAGTTATACTGTACATGTGTAAATGATAAATTGAAGCAGAATATAGTTAAAATTACACATATTTTTTTGGTTTGTTTATAACATAGTTTGAAAGGATAGTTTGTAGATGTCAACATTTTCATAATTTAATTTAAAAAAAATTTACTCTAAAAAATAGAGAGAAGTTTGGAGTTGACAGTCTTTCTTTATTAATTATGTTATTATTTCACTGGTCTGACCCACTTCAGATCAAATATTGACTTCATTATCCAGACAGTTTGGCAACAGGAATGGGAGACCCAGTAGGACCCAAACAATTATCTGGTGACAAACCCCAACCAGCAGACCCCGAGCACCAACCACGTAAGGAGTCAGTGGTCTACACTCAGGCTACGTCCACACAAGTTCAATACGTGTTTAGTTTTGAAACCGTGTCCAAAAGATATTACATAAAAATGAAACTTTTTCAGTAAAAATCTGTGTCAGCATGGGGGCGAATCGCTTGTTGAAAACGATGCAATTCACATGACACACCACTATGCAGTCAAGTTTCACAGGGATTTTTTTTCATCAGCCACCAAAGACAGAAATGTCTCAACCTCCACAACTGTCCACAGTGTAGTTTTGTGGACTGACATCATTGCATTGTGAACTGAATTTCACTCACTGCTGTTTACTGTAACTGTGAATCTATTTTGTTTAAAGGGTGGGTCACACATTGATATCCACCAATCAGCTGCTGACACGTCACGTTATAGTATCACTTGGAACCTCAGCGGAGTAGATACAAAAAATGTAGGATTGGGTATCAGGGAACCAGGTCCTTTTTTATAGAACACCCCAAAGTGAGTAGAATCAGGTAGAAGTGATACTAATAGAAACGTGGCTTTAGTTGAATGTGCAGTTCTGGGCTGACTTGTTTTACATAATGCGTTCAGCAGTGAAAACACATAATGTAACATGTTTGTTTCAACCTTTACTGTGCTGCAAAATATAGCTAAACAAGTGGGACACATATAAAAGTTTTTCTTTCTTGCGTGGTGAATCTCTGGAACATTTTAGGTGCAGAGTTTGTATTTATATTTTCTTACAGCAGCCAGGTTTTTGCCCTCGGCTACGTTCCTCGGTGTCGTGATCTTCAGCCTTTTCTCTACATGACTTGTTGTGTAACACCAACACTTTCTGATTTAGAAAAACTGTTTACTTCAGAGGACACAACCCTAAGAAAGGAAACAATGTCTGCTGCTATGTCCAAAAAAATCATACCAAAGAAATATGTAGATCAGAAGCTACATATGCATACGTTTGCATTCTGCATTTTAACCATTAACAACAACAACAACAACAACACAAGAGAGAGCTCATTGATACTTATTTAATCGGCGGTAAACGTACATTCAGCTAAGAAGATGTCTACTGTTTCACACATCCAATTACAGCCTTTAACACACACGTTTTTCACCTTCAGCATGTACAGTAATCACTTATCTTCACAGACTCATTCAGCTCCCAACATGTTAGTGGGCACATTTATTTTTATGTGGTATAACACAAGGGCATGTTTATCTGTACGCGCACTTTTGTGTGCAGCTCCATTAAGTGTGTGCGAATATTTTGCATCCAATTAACTTGATGAGTGTTCATTAGATCAGGCACGTTTCGAATCTCGGTGCAATTAAAAAGCTTCTAATGAAGGTGCAGTGTGAGACACAAAGAAATGAAAGGCTCAGTGAAGAGAATGGACGGGGGGAAAAAACTTCCTTCGTCAAAAGGTGATTTTGATACTAGTTTATGCACTGTAAAAAAATGACCACAGAATTAATAGTAAAAAGTTGTCAAATTACAGCATAAAAAATATATGTGAAAATATAATGAAAATTTGTTTGAGAAAATGTTTGTGTTAATGATTAAATCAAATATAGCTGTAATTTTTAGAGGAAGGGTATGTGAACAAAACACAAAAATCTGTATGTAGAAATGATGTACTTCTATTGTTTTGAGAAAATAAAACTGTAAAAATTGAAAAACAATGTGGTGTCACTTAAAGTGGAAAACCACAACGTTGAAATAACAGCTTGTTTGTTTTAAATAAAAAAGCAATAAAGAAGTAAAAATTTAACAATTAAAAATTTTAAAGGGATCATTCCGAGCTCCTTTCGGAATCTGATGGTCGCCACGAGTTACCAACACATGCTGCATTTAAAAGTGGTGTGTCCCATTCATAGAAAACAACACAGAGAAATGAGCGACTGAGAAAAACCTGTCCACTACACGTCACAAGGACATTGGCGTCACCCACGTGGGGATAAGCCCGTCCCCTTTGCAGTGAATCTGAAGTAGCATTAGCATTAGCATCTACAAGAGATTGCGCCACAGTAGCAGCTGCATAAACTTGAAAAAACACGGCAGAACAAATGGGTTCATGTGCTCTCTGTGGAAATAAAGTGTGTTTTTTGCAAGTTTTCAAAACAAGCAATGGCACCAAACCTAGCTGGATGTTACTCTAGTAAAGGTAAAGACACACACAGAGCAAGAGGGGAGGGGGGAGTGTTCCTTCACACATTCTGAGCCAATCAGAGACGCCTTGTCACCGCGTCATGGACATGTATGAGGAAGTAGCGGTAAACTTTGTTGCTTGATCCCCAGTCATTTTTAATAGAACCAACACAGCAACATTTGATTTGATTTGATTTGATTTGAATGATTTATTTCGAACATGTGCAAAGTGCAACAATAATCAATACAGCAATAATAATAATAATAACAATGACATGTCCGAAAGGGAGTAGGATGAAGCATAAGCTTATTTAATCCTACCCCTTCTTCACTTCCCCAACAACCTAAATTCATCTTGTAGCAATATAGTGCATAGTACAAAAATGATGATAAATAAAATAATAACAATAATAACAATACCAATAATCAATAACTGAAGTACTAAACATAGACATATATACAAAAAACAAAAAACAAAAAAAACAAAAAACAACTAAAAACAAATGAGCAGATAGGGAAGTAGGTAACAAATAGAGTTTTTTTGTTGTTTATTGTTTTCTTTTTTCCTCCCTTCCTTCTTTTCCCTTTTTTCTTCTTCCCTTTTTTTTCTTTCCTTTTTCTAAGTTGTCTGCATTTTGCTCTTTTTTATTTTATTTATTTTATTTTTCTATTCATTCACTTATTTTATTCATGTATTTATTTATTTATTTATTTTCTATATCTTTTAACCCCACAGAGGGGGAGTCAACAGTGCTCGAGATCAGTGCATATTCCAGTCTGGCAGCCATATACTATACTATTTAGTGCATGTGTGTGACCATCACCGGTCCTCCCCGAAAGCTGAGCAGACATCCCCCATTAGAACTCTCCATTACAAGCCAGTGAGTGCAGTGCTGCATCTCAGTGATGTGCGGAGGAAACAAAGAATGGACAGGATGGACAGGACGAACGGGGACAGAAACCAACAGGCGGTGCTATTGTAATTAAAGACTGCAAGGTGATGTGTTATTCCCAACCACCAACTGTCCATCGATAAAAATAAATAAATAAATAAATAAGTAGATCAGAAAAAGAGGAGAAAACCAAACCAGCACAAAAGGAGAAACAAAAAAACAAAACAAAAACAAAAAAGAAACAGAAAATTAAACAATCGGCACCGAGCACCACAACCGTGGATGTCCTGATAGTACAAAATAAAATGCAATGTAATAGAATAGGCCAGAAGAGGACACCAGTGCAGAAGAAAATGAGTTTAGTGGAGAGATTAATCATTAATGAAATAACCATGGAATGACTCCTTTAAACATTTACAATAACAGGTGGATGTGGTTGAGTTAGTAGAGCAGGTTGACCAGTAACCAAAGGGTTGGTAGTTTAAATCCCAGCTCCAACTGTTCACATTTCCAAGTGTCCTTACAAAAGTCTGAAGACACTGAACACTAAATAGCTCCCAGTTTAAGCACTTATGTAAGAGGTGGTCCATTTACTGTTTGCATTCAGTATTAACTCTACGTGTTTAAAATGTTAAATCTATGTGTTAATCTGTAAACATGTTTATGGTTTGATATGCTTTTTACAGGATTATTCTAGCAACCACAGCTGTCAGGGTTTTTTTTTTTCATAAACTGGATTACTGGATTTTTTACAGTGTGCTGAAAATATATTATTGATAGAATGGATGCAGGGGAAATGTGATAAAGGGAATAATAATACATAAGTTTGTGTTTTGTCATATAGTGAGCAGCTGTGAGACAGAGAGGTGTAATGATGTTAAAGCTCTGGTCTTATATTGAAAAGCAGCAGTATTTGTAGTGTATACCTGCATGTCTACAGCACTTGAAACAGTCTCTTCATAGATGAATACTTAATCTATTTGCACAATATTTAATCTTTATTGACAAACCACATGGTTTTCCTATGTGCATAAATGTGGTTTTGGATTTCCATGGCACACAAGCATATATTTGCTTTGGAAACATAAGATAATATAAGAGTTAAAGTCATTAGTCTTTAGTACTTTGAGCAAAATAGCGATTATAATGAGTGGAAATATGACATTTGATGGGTGGAAGGGTTCAGGTATGATCTTCAACAGCTTGAACATCAAAAGGAGTTGATCAGTGTTTCAATCAACTACACAGTGTCACCTGGAATTCTAATTGGATCACCTGAGATTTGTAGTAATTGAGAAAATAAAATACATCTAAAAATATATATGGTGAATAGACAGAGACAATCCCAATCCATAAAAGACAGTCTGAACCTGAAGCACTGTGCCATAAAAGATGGTCCAGAACTGTGGTCCTGATCTGGATTCTATTGTTTTTAAGGGGAATTAATTCACTATAAACATGATTTAACAATCCATAAATGAGTGTATTATTATTGATCAATGAATCATATTTGATGAGTGTTCCTGAACTCAGTTCTGTTCTATTTTACATTTCTGAATGAGTTTTGTTCCAGTGGTTCTTGTTCATATTCATTCCTAGAACTTACAATATGAATCCACCCAATCCAAAGTAAGTTCACATTAACAATAATGGAAACCTAAGTGGATCAAGGAATTAATTATAAACCTAGCTTATATTAATTCCCCTTTACAGAGTATAGGGGAATTATTCATTATTTATATGAGGACCTCTGATCTCAGACAGTCTTCTTTCCTATCTGAAATATGTCCTATACTGGTTTTCTAATAGTACTCTGCTGGAATGATGGTCAATATTCTGTCGTGTTGGAGGAGAATTGTTTTTTTTCTTTCACTTTTAATGTTCTTCTCATTGTGTAAGATAAAAACAACTCCAAAGCTGCAACACACATCACAAACACCGACAACACAAAAGCCCAAACACTGTTTTTTTTTTTTTATTATTTTTAACTGGTCTTCTTGCTTCTGCAGTTCCTTTAAGCCATCTCAGTTCCTGGTGTTTATTCATTCATCTTCCTTATGACTGTTCCAGAGGTTTTCAGTTGTGTTCAGGTCTGGGATTTTGCTCTGTTATTATTGTCCAGGGCTGTACATGTAACATTGGATGGAAAAATGATGAAGGCATGAGAGGTGATGCCTTTAGGAAAACCATCCATGTGCTTCTTCTTTCTGTACTAAATTATAAATGAAGCTGTGGTGTCACTGCTGATTGAGGAGAATGGATATAGGTTACTCCCACTGAGCAAACACAGGCACCATACACAGAAAAGATATCTGTGATGATTTTATTGCATTAGGATCCTGCAATCTAAGTGGCACTGAATGTCTTTTTTTTTAACTAAGCTAAAAATCAAATTGGATTTATTTTCTCCTTCTAACCCTAACTAGATATAATCTAAATCACCACAGCTGCAGTCTTACCCAGAAAGAAAGGACCATAATGTATTGATTTCTATGTCAAATGTAATAAAAAAAAATTAGTAAAAAAAACCATGGTCTGTTTTTTAAAAGTTAAGGAAAAAGTTTGCATGTTTGTCTCATTCTAATTTCTAAAGTTGTAGTCAAAATAATAGGCTGTAAACATCATAAGACATCCTTCATGCTAAGAGCTGACGACAAGAGCTCATTATACAGACAGGATCTAAACAGCACTAAACTAATGTAAAGCACTGAGGCGACATCTTCCAGATGACAGTGGTGGGGTGAGATGTGTCCATTTGTCAAAAAAAGTAAAATACTACAATCAATTATTTAAACTAATTTTACTTGGTTGGTTGGTTGCTTAGTATTTATATTATTTTTGTTCTAGGAAACAGAGTAATTTAAGGGAGATATTTATGGACCGATAAAAAAAGAGACTATATATTGTATGTTTTGTTCCGTGGCTAAGCTTGTAAATTAATTTGTTCGTATGTTATATAATTTTTCCCCATTACGATTAGTTGAAAAGCCATTAATTTTTTCCAGCCCTTTAAAAACCACCCCAATTTACAGAGGTATAGTAGATGCTGAGGTGTTGAATCCTCTGCTCACCATAGTATTCTTCCTGTCAGTCTAAATGTATTTCTAAAAATTTTAATTATGGTGATATTTATTGCTATGAGGGACAAAAATGACTAAATTAGAAATAAAGAAATGTTTAAATAAATAAATACTTGAATAAACAAGTAAATGCAGAAATAAATTAATCATTAAATGCTTATATTTTTTATTTCCATATTTTAATCTTGATTTATTTATGTATTTCTTCAATGATGTATGCTTTTTAAAATGTCTACATTTATTTATTTACTTATTTCTACATATATTATTGCATTTCCTGATTTATTTATTTATTGGCATATTTATTTTGTTTATTTATATATATTATGTTTTTCTGTCAGTTGAAAAATATATGTAAAGTAAGTGGTCGGTTCTTACGCATGCATAACTGAGGAAATAAATATAGAAATATTAAAATATACAAATAAATACATAAAACATAAGAGAACAAACATAATTATTTATTATCCATTTATGCATTTATTTATGCTTTTCAAAAAAAATTATTCCAGTATATATTTATGTATTCATTCATGTATTGATTTATTTCTAATTTTGTCATTTTTTATCCCTCATATATTACAGGTGCTGCACAAGAAAGTCTTGTCGCTGTCCAGAGGAGAGGTGCTGAAACACTTTGCTGCGTGTCTAGAAGAATTCAGTCGAGGTCGGACCCATGGTGCAGAAAAAAAAAATTGGCAAAAGAATGGCACAAAAACCTTAAAATGTGAGCACAACACAACAGAGATGCTTCCACGGTGAGGTAATAATGTCAGGTGAATGAGTGAGATGCAGTTTACTACGCACATGTTCCCAGCCAGCACGTCCATGTGGGCCCCTGAAGGGTTACATTTGGGCTGCATATAAGGGTCCCATATGGGTTTGTCTGCAGGTGGGTTTGTCGTGACCCCATATCAGAATCAGAACAACATATCTTAAAACCTCATATTTATTTTCACACTATTTATCCCCTACAATTTAGGTTTTATTTGTACAACTTTTCATTTTATTTGCACAACTTAAATTCTATGTTTATACTTTATTCATTGTGTGATGCAGTCTGTGCACATACTTGAGATATCACCATGAAATTACATGGGTATATACATATAGCTAATGTGCATCAGATGAAATTGTCCATTTGAGTAAAGGTCAAAGGTCAAGGTCACAATTAAATAAAAGGTCAACATCACATTATCAGTTATAACTCAAGAACAGAGGGTCACAGAACTTCCAGATTGGTACCAAACGATGCGGAATGAAGATTTCTACAATTCTCATACTTGGTGCTATCAGCTACAACCAATCGTTTTTGAGATCTCTGGAGGTCAAAGGTGACACATCGCAAAATTAACTCCTATAACACTGTGTGTGTGTGTGTCAAGCATAGACATATCACGCTATAATACTGGCTATATTATCATAATATTACACACAATGACGCATATATACATATAATGAAATTAGCAATATAGCAAAAGGTCAAAGGTCAAGGGCGCATTTAGCAGAAAGGTCAAAATCACATTACTGGCTCTAATTCAAGAACAGGTTGTCATAGAAACTTGAGATTGGCACTAAATAGGGACGAGATTAAGCATCCTCTGAATACTTGTTCAATCAACAGATGCTCTAAGTGAACACATAATTATACAAAACGTGTAATTATGTTACTACAAGTTACATGAAAATGCACATTTTAGCACCACTACATGAGCTTCATTTGATCAACTATCAGCAATAGTCACAGATCAAATGTGTGTGTGTGTTAGCTATATTCATTGGATTTTTATACACATCATAGTGTTTCTGTAGTTAGCATAATACGAGTTTTTTTTTTTCTCCACATTTTTCTTCCTTGTTGCAGTTTCTGATCCTCAGAGAATAAATGTAATGCTGCTCCATAACTCATGTCACAATAGTTAAGCACAAATCCATTAGACAAAAAAAAATCATTAAATATTAAACACAGGCCATAAACATTTCTCTAATGACTGATGAATTCACATCCAGTATGTGAAAGTCAACATTTATGCACATGTGGCTTTATGTGCATATCTGTGATATGACAAAGAATTGGCCCATAAAAGGAGATTAACAACAATCATTATCTTTCATCAGTGGGAACCATTAAGCTGATATGAAGCTACCACGTATAATATCTATTGATCTTTACAGCTATAAATATCAGGCACAATCTTAACAAAGTAGCCATTTATTGATCAACTCAGGAGAAATGATTCTTTAATTTTACTGCAAGAGACGTGGTGTAATCCTGTGTGTCTGTGTAAAATAAGACATATTTTTGTGTTACATAACAGCAGATACACAGTGCAGGCTTTTCTGATGAATTTGAGCAACACTTAAGTGTATAAATATGGAGTTTGGATGAAAGTTTGATATTTCTCAATTATAAACTTATAATGTGATATAACTTTGAACATTTTTCTGACAAAAAGTGGTAAATCATCCAAAACACCCAAACTACAAAATTTACACTGAGGAGCAACTAACGACCCACGATAAGCTCTAGTTTTAATTAGTTTTGATGCTCATATTCATTTTATACCATTCTCGTTTTGGTATAAATCAATATTATATGAATTTTCCATCGACTCAAAGAAATAAAACAAAGCCAAATAAGAATAAAAAAACAAAAAACAAACATAATCTTAAGAAATAATTAATCATTACAAATGGCAGATGGGATGAAGGGTCTTCTGTAATGTTCAGTCCTTCAGCTGAAGCTCATACATACTAATATGGATATTTTTATAAAAAAGATATTTTCAAAAAACACAGCACAATACAACATAACAACAGAACATCTGTCCACATCACAAAGCAAAAAATGACAGAACAATTGACCAGACAAATGCCTAAACTTACAATATTCTGCTTATGATGCATGTTAAGATTTCTTACAAGATTGGTGACAAAGGTGAAAGCCATATTTTATACTTTATGCCCTTTTCACACGGGATAAGTATTATGTGTGGATCAATGCAGTTACCCCCGTACCTCTGTGTTATTGTGTAGTACATTCGGACACGATAAACAAAAGTCTGTAATTCATGCAAATCCAGACGTTATGTCATACAGTAATAAGGTAGTATGAAGAGAAAAGTATGCATAAGAAAAGCACTAAAGGTGTGTGTGGGGCGGTACCTTTGATAGGGATGCAGTCTAAATTTGCTCCACGCCTTCAAAATAAGAGCGTGATCCGTGCAGATGAAAACAGTCTCAGATTATAATGGAAGTGAATGGACAGTCGACTGAATCTATACAGACAACTTCAGATAATTATAAATATTAGTGTACATGTGGGTTGGCGTGACCATATCTTCCTTTTACTACATGCTGACACAAAATTTCGACCACTTACTCCATTATTCACTCCAGAAAAAGACGCAATTGAAATCACAAACACAGACATGCACATTCACACGGGACTTGAATTATCACTGGACATCTGTTTTTCACCCAAACACAGTTGGTCATTTGTAGCAGAAATGACGGAAATGGCGCATTCGCACAGGACTAATTGTAACAAAGTCAATTATGTTGCAGCAATGTGTTTATGTCAAGGACACTTGTTATAATTACACAAAATTCTTTCTTTGTATTGGTTTGTTTTTAGTCGGCGCCTGACAGAGCCTCTATGTCAGTATGTGGAACCTCTGGGTCTTGGTGTGTTTCCAGGGTGCACTTTATGGTGCAACACCGCCCACTATATTTGGGATTTTTGCGTCCTTACCTCCTTTCTTTTGTTCTGGACGTGTAGTTTCCTAAATTCCTATTTCAGCTTCTAAAATATTATTTTTGGTTAATTGGCTATTTCAAAGTTTGACAATTCATATTTATTTATAATTTGGTCTGTTTAGGGGCGTGTTTTGTGGATCCACTGACCGAGGGGTTCATGTTTTCTGTCAGGAACCAAAAATAAAGACTACCTCCAACTGATTACATCCGGGTCTCATTGAAAATATATACACACACACACAACATAGAGTCAGACACCACCAGTTACATAAGAACTCAGACATTCTCCGTAATTATTACGAATTACCAGTGGTCCATAGGTAATACTTATCCTGTGCGAATTGGGCATTTAAACTATTTTTAACAGTATTACATTTTTCCAACTGATATACAAATAAAATAGTTTGACTCCTTGGATGTGGATATATGAAATCAGGAGGGGGGGGGTCAAACTGCATGGACTTGATTATTTTATTTTTTTTGTTGCCAACAAAATGAACCAAATGTAAAGAACACATATGATAATGAGTGTTTTATGAACCAAACATTCTTTCTTGTTGATGGTTTTAAATGTTTATTCTAGTATTTTCCAGGTCCTTTACACACATCAACCTTTAGTGTTCATCATCTTTCTCCCCCTTCTTCTTCCCCCTGGGTGCAGTCATTACACAAAGTAATAACAGACATGAGCAAAATGGGATTGGATGCTATTGATTTCCAGTCTCTCCTTTTCCCTGTCCAAACATAATGACTTATAAAAATCTTTGGCATTCTTAAAATTCCATATTGTTTCAACCTGGAGGTATAAGTGTAGAAAGTGAAATATCTACATTAGTGTGGACTGGACATAATGATGTGCTGCAGCTTTTCTGTTTTGTTTAATTGTTTAATTAATCCTCTAACATGTCCTCCACCTCCCGTCTCTCCACTACAGTCTCCAGTGATTCCAACTTCATTTGAAAACAATTTGTCCAGACATTTAGTAAAAAATTATTTCATGTTTTTACATTAAATGATTGTGAAAATGTCATTTCTATGATCTTTGTACAGACCAGGTCAAAGGTGCTATGGGTGTATAACAAGAAATAAAAATAGGAATGTGTCTGAAAAACACAATTATTACAACTTTATGACCAACAGTGTGTTTGACAAAATGAAAAATGAGAAACCAGTTAAAGATACATTTGCTTTCAGAAATGACATCACACATTAACACATTAATAATAATAATACACTTTATTTATATAGCACCTTTCATACAAAAAGTGTAGCCCAAAGTGCTTCACATTGATTAAAAATTAAAATATAATTTTAAGACAAGGGTGAAATAAGAAATACATTAAGATTTGATTTGTGTGTTTTTGTGTCATTATGTACAAACATTATTATCATTCTCCAGAATTTTTGTTTTTAACTTAAGAACATGGGCTGGTTTTAAGCAGCAATATTAGCCTTTACATAAAAGATAAGGATGAATGAATGGAATCTTTATCTTGAACATGTAGAGCAATAAATAAACTAATCTTATGCCATCTGAAGGAGAATAAATCATACATGTTTTAGGAAAAAGAAAATTCTAATCGGGCACTGGCAAAAAACTTTTAGGTTTTTTTTAAACAAATAAATATTCATAGATATGTTTCCATGTGTCATATAGAACATTATGTATGAACCCAGAAAAAAAAGGTGAAAAATATCATAAGGAGGGTATGGAAATGCTCAAATGACAAATATACCCTTGAGTATTTTTCATTTAGAGATTATGGATATTTGTTAAGGAATCGAGTGTTATTATCTTTGCCTTTCTTGTGTAGCAGGCAGAGTGAGAGGAAATAAGAACAAAAGGAACCGTGTAAACGGTCCTGTGGAAGGTGTGAGTGCATCAGATTGCAGCCTGTAACTGCTCTATTATGTCACAGAGTTTTCCTGCCAGTTTAGCTGTTAACGAGAGAAGAATCCAGTCAGGTATTTTTATTTATGTATTTACAGTTTCATCTTCATGTAACAGAACAGATTAATATCAATTGTGTGTTTATTTCCCTGTAAACTCCTCATACATGTTGACTTGTCTTCATACTATCTTGTCTCGTCACCCAGATCTAAACACTTGTTGAATGCAGGAGACAGCAGGGAATTTAATGATTTTCAGACACTCTAACACACTCCTCTCCTCTGTCTTCGCCTCCCTCTCTCCCTCCCACAGGATGTATAATTCATTAGGCATTAGTGCAGTTTGGCAGCCATTGGCTGCATGAGAGTAGGGAACTGTAATGTGACACAAATTTGGCAATTACCAGAAGAAGCGTGTCCAAGCTGACTCAGAGACATTTGCAGACATTCACCGTCTGCAAAGAGAAACCCAGGGAAAAGTGGAGTAGATTACAGAGATTACAGGTGTCAGCGCTGCCCCCAACCACAGCAGGAGACCTTAACCCATAAAGAGCCACTGCTACTTTTATGTCACTTCCCATCTCTCTATATTCACATTTATCAATGTCGTCCAACTTAATGAATACTTTAGTTATCATCATGAAATTATATGGGCATATACATATAGCTAATACGCATCAGATGCAATCATCCATTTGAGTAAAGGTCAAAGGTCAAGGTCACAATTAACTACATGTTCAAAATCGCATTATCGGTAAAACTCAAGAACGGAGGGTCACAGAACTTTCAGATTGGTACCAAACGATGCAGAATGAAGATTTCTACAATTATCATTACTGGTGTTATCATCTACGACCAATAGTTTTTGAGATCTCTGGAGGTCAAAGGTGACACGTCGCAAAATTTACTTCTGTAACACTGTGTCAAGCATAGACATATCGCGCTATAACTTAATCAATACTGGATATATTACAGGCACTGATGCATATATACATATAACAACATTACCAATGTTGCAAAAGGTCAAAGGTCAAGGTCACATTTAGCAGAAAGGTCAAAATCCCATTATTGGCTCTAATTCAAGAACGGGTTGTCATAGAAACATGAGATTGGCACAAAACTAAAGGTGAAATTAGGCATTTTCTGAATACTTGTTATGTGATTTATTAGCATATATTTTAATATTAACTTCTGTTTTGCTTTTTTTCAGTAAAAAACAGGTATTTTACTATTATTAAATTACTGATCATGTAGATGTTTAATAAATTGAGATTAAAGTTAAGTTGTTGTTTTTTACAGAAACAGAGAAAACAGTAAATCATGTATTTACATGTATCTAATTTCTAATTTCATTTAAATGTCCATGAAACCACAGAATAAATTAAAATGTTATATTAAAATAAAGAAGTAAATGTTACTTTTTCAGCAAATACATTAAAAACAGATGTCTCTTTGATGAAGCTTCATGAGTTTTACTGGTAAATCAATGTTGTAGAAGGTGACAGTGTTTCCATGGTAACAGTGGAGCATCTGAATGTCCTAATGGGTCATATCTGATGACCATGAAAAGACAATGAATTGCATTTTACACCAATTATTGTCATGGCTTGATAGGATTATTGGATCAAAAGGTATTAAACTGTTTCCATTGGTAGAAGCTTTTGGTTGATTGCTATTTTCGTGTCAGTCCCTAAATTAATTTTTCACTCTATTTAACCTTTCTGGACTATTATCTTCTTTATGATGTGTTTTTTTTTTGCGTAAATCATGCATGCTCCTATGTTTAATTCAGTGATTATGTAGATGTTCATAAAAACTACATTAAAGTTTAAGATTATTATAAGAAAATCAGAGAAAACTAAAGAAAAAGTGACTTTTTCAGTAAAAAATAAATCATTAAATGAAGATGAAAACAAGCACCTCCATCACTGTCACTGATCAAACTCCATGGGCTTTTAACTGGTGACTGTTGTAGAAGATGACGATGCTTCTATGTTCACTGTGATTAGTACAAATAGACCCAAATGCAGGACCAGTATAATTAACAGGACAGTTCAGATGGAGGAAGCTCTTTAAACCAGGTGACGACACCCAGAGAATCCTCCAAACACCGACAGGGACTGGACAGCAGATAGACGGGGGCAGGCAAGAGGTCAGATCCTGCGAAGAATCAGGACGCGCTGAGGCAGAAGACGTGTTCAGGGTCAGAAGGCAGAGACAGCGGCGAGTCGGTAACCAGGAATGGACAGAAAGATGAGTGGAAACAACGGGCAGGGATCAGGAAACAGGAAGAGTCCAGGTTATAACAGGAGTGAACACTGGAAAGTCATGCATGGGAACAAAGAACAATCTGGCAACAGACACAGAGCAGACCGGTGAATAAATAATAAATACACCTGACCTAATGAGCCACAGGTGAGGGGGATGATGCAGATGACTGGAAGGGGGTCAAAGGGCAAGAAGAGGGAGGAAAACAGGACCATAGAAAGTGAGATCTGACATTCACTATGGAGACTCTGGACGTCCAAATGGGTCATATCTGATGACTATGAAAAGATGATGAGATGTATTTTACACCAATTGTTTAAATGGATTGATAAAATGAGTTGATCAACAGGTATTGAACATTTTTGATCAGTAGATAGCATTGTTCAATGGTGGATATTTAGGGATTTATAGCAATTTCAGTGCACCTGTTTTAACTTATATAAATGGCAATAAATGTTACTCATATAAATGATACAAAACCATCCATTCACATCAATTACCAGATCTAGTCAGTGTGTCAGATCCAAACACTACACCAGACTGTGGTGGGAAGACTGTATGAACCCACATGAGGTTTGTTCATGATGACACAAAGTTTGATCATTTTATACTTTATGAAGTCCAAATGGTGGAAGGTTGTTTCTGCCTCAGGGTCAGTTTCACACCTGAACTGGCCAGAGATTTAATACTGGTCAGAAATGATTTACTGTGGTGGAACTGAAGGACAACTCTGCACAATGAAGGAAAGACTGTAAAAGAAAAATAAACAGTCCACGTGTTATATACTCTGGTACATACGACAGTTTCATCACAGATTCTATGATTCCAGTTTCCATCATGTTTCTGTTGGATCACTGCTGAATAAATACTCACAGGTTGATGGTGATGCCTTGACTTTCAGTTACAAACTTGTTGTCTCAATGTGAATAATGATGTAACTATCATTAGGTCACACTGAGACGTGACTGATTTGACTAATAAACTGATTGTCCTGACATTTTTGTGTTCTCATAAAACATTTTTACCAGGAAATTTATCAAGAAATCACAGTTGTTCAGTGTTCTGTGATTTCCAAAGTGTGTGTGTGTGTGTGTGTGTGCATGCAAATCTGAATGCATCACATTAAAAGTGTTCATTTACAGATGTAAACCATTCTTAAATAAGCATAATTTTATTTACAATAATTCCCCCTGGCATTAAGAAAGTATTAGATTGTGATATTGTGTCTATTGCTTCTGTCAGGTTATTAAAAAATCCATTTTAATTAGCCATTTATTTCTATTTATGCATTTGCCAGATGCTTTTATCCAAAGTGACTTACAGGGCTTATTCTATACTATTATTACTGAGCATACTGAACATTTATTCTAATTTTGAGCAACTGTTTGATGTAGAAATCTATTAAATTCTCTTATGTAAATCTTTAAATGCCATTTCTTCAAAATGCTTCAGTAGAAACAGCTCAGCCTATGTAGCACCTACAGTATGTACACCAAACTTTCCAGTTGGACATTCAGCAGTATGCTTAAGACACACTGATTTGTTAATAAATCGTTCCTGGCCTGATTTATGTGACATTTTACTGAAAAATATATTGTGAAATTTGATTTTTTTTTTTTTAAGGTTATGAGCAGTATATATTGATTTCTTAGTAATTACAGTTCATACCATGAAATCCCTCTATAATTTTATTTTAATTTATGTATGAACAAAGTGAAAAAAATTATTTGGCACCTGGCTTTATCATATCTTCAGATCTATCCACCAAAAATGTAAGTAAAATTGTGCATATTTAATGAGATTATGGCTAATTTGCATAATTAAACATACAAATTTCAAAAACGTATAATACTTTTCTTTCATGCTTGTGTAAGTAATGAACTGAAAAAGTTCCACGGTGATCTCTATAGTGTCTCACTTTAAGGTCCATCCTGGAAGAGTGTTTGATGAATCCAAACAACCAACCATTGTAAGTGTGCATGTCTGTCTATGAGACTCTAAACAGACCTAATCTGTGCTGACATGAAGGAATTAGTCATAGCCATGAAAACAGCCACAGTGAAATCCAGATAGTCATTTATATGGACGCACATGCTACACACACACACACACACACACACCCTCTCTCTGACAGGAATACCTAGCTCCCAGTTTATTGCATATGGATGTAACCGGCCTCAGGCTTTACTAAAATACACTATGCATGGTATGCTTGTGTGCTTCTATGAATCATAATGAATATTTCATACTTGGCGTGCCTTGTCTGGATAAGCAGATGGTACTGTCTCGTGTGCACCTGGACCCTCTTCACGTATTAGCATTTAAGAATTACGTGGCCCTCTTTTTCCTCCTTTCTATCTATCTTCTATCTTCTTCTTTGGTTATAAAGGGGGTTATGCACTCACTATTTAGGAAACGTCTGATTAGTTGGGCTTGACAACAGGTGATCAGCTGCTTCCTGGTCTCCATGTTTATTGATGTTTATTGTGACTCTGAAATTAGACGTGTTCTAATCAGTGTACACAAAGATTTAAAATATGCAGCACATTCTGCATTGTTAACGTCATCAGAACAATATTCATCTTTTATAGGGCACTCACTGGAAAATTCAGAATTTCAACCTTTCTATGTTATTATGTACGGTGGCCGACAGGGGCAAAAACACAGCATCGACAAAATGCTGCAAACATAAGAAAGATGCATAACCAAAACAAATGCAAAACAAGTGAAGCTGCAAGAGATAAATGCTGCAATTTTTTAATGGACTTCATTAAAATGATGTTGCATGAGCTTTTCTGAGAAATTGCGATGAAAGTTGCAGAGCTTTTTAGGCTTTTATTGCAGGAGGAAGTGAAAGGATTTTCCCTTTTTGTAATCAAAATTAAGTAATATTTCAAATATTTACTTCCTGGAAAAGTCATTGTGATATGGTCCTGAAAACTACCTTTTAACGAGATGGCAAATAAATGATTATGAGGATTACAAAAATGTTTCCAAATGCTCCTGTTGGTTCAAAGGTTAAAGTTCATATCACCTCACAACACTACATGAAGTTATAAAACATAATATAAATGTCTCAGCCAGTCAAAAATAAAAACATTATTACTAGTACTGTGTACTGTGTAGTAGAGGCAATTTCTGACAAAAATAGAACAAAGGCACTGAGAAGGTAAACAGGAAGAGGAGGAAGGAGCAGCTCAAGACGTCGCAAATGATTGGTCTCATTTTGTGGGAAAGTCGCAGTGATTGGTTAAAATTACAACATCACACTGAGTTCACGGGGATTTGGCTGAATTTGTGTTGAAGTTGCAAATCGCAACATCGTGAAATCCTGGAGGGTCTGATAAGTGATCACAAAGGACCATGAAATTACATCAAAATAATCATAGAAATTTCCAACGTAATGAAAACTGTTTTCATCTTTATTACCTAGAAAGTTCAAAACAATTGCACTGGAATCTGCTGGAAAGTGTGTGCAATAAGTGGTTACGAATGCATTATTACCATGAAATTACATCAAAATTACCATATTTATTACCACACTATTAGTGAGCTGTAATGAAAAGTGTTACCAAATCATCATATCCCTCCTCTTGTCCTAAAACATCTGAGCAGCATCTCAACACATGCAGTGGGAGTTGTATGTGTGTGTGTGTGTGTGTGTGTGTGTGTGTGTGTGTGTAGGAGCTGGCAAAAATGTAACCATTTCTACAAAGACAGCACTTTGAAACAGTCATCCAAGCCTTTGTGACCACTCGGCTGGATTACTGCAACGCACTTTACATCTGTGTTAGTGGCTCCTCCATCACGCACCTAGTCATTCAGAATGCAGCTGCACGTCTTTCACCAATTTTAGTTTGCTGTATGCTTAAAAATACCTTGAACATGTCATGAAAGCTCTGTCTGTCTGTTTAATATGATGTTAATGTCTATGAGAGGGTTTAAATCTGGTTAAATTCCAGTTTTTCATAATGTATTTGGTTTTTTTTAATGTGTTTATTATTTTGCTTTCTCTTCTAGTAAATCAGATTTTTTTAAAGGACTACTTGAATAAGGTTCAACATAGATATTGTAAAATGAACTGGAGTCGCCTACAATTGAAAGTAACTAGCCTGTCATAAAGCATACATAATACCAAAAATTAGACTTCAAATGGGATTGGTTCCTGATCCATATTTCCATATTCCTCCACAGAATCATCCTCTGTATAAGAACACAACAGGTTTTTAATGTCATCAGGAGTAGGTCCAGTTGTACATCTCTTAATAAATAATGATTTGCATCGTTCCGTTAAAGACCAAAACTGTAAAACTGTGGTTGTCAGGACTTATAAAAGCTCTGTTGGAAACCCCCTCATAACACACTTATTGATTTCAGAGCTTTTGGACATTTATTACATGGATCATCAGCAACAATCTATAAATCACAGCCAAACACGATCATAATGTGGACAAACTTTACATCCAATCTATCGGGATTTGTGTTAAAATAGGATTCCTCTGTGTTTATGGTTGCCCCTGTGGGTGGTTGATGGGATCGGTGGGGGTATCTGGTCGCTTTTAATCAGTATACAAACAATTAAGCAATAAAGAAAAAAAAAAAACTCCGAGCAGCTCTAAGAAAAGGTTGTTGAAAACTCAAGGAATGGATAAACATAAAGTTAATGTTACTGAACGTCCCACAGAGTTTAAGTCCGTTAATAAGAAATAGAATGAGTATGTCATGAGCAGGTTGTCTTCACACACAGAGATCATAAAGAAGGAGATAAGAGAACCTGCCATCCACCCCAAACCCCCCCCCCCCCCCCTGTGCTTATGTCTCCTGGATCATCTCTGGACCTGCTTCTGTCCTGCATCCATTAGAACTATTCATCCATCCATATAGTTATGATAGTGTTTATTATGTCATTACACGGATGGTAGAGGTTTCAATGATGAGGAATTTTGCTATTTTCTAACCATAAATTGGTTTTATATGAAAGAATCTGTGCCTAATACATTCTTTTGTGCTTCATTGGAAACAAATAACTCCAGATTATCAGTCCATCTGTCTGTCTGTTGTAAATTCTTGTAAAAAATTTAAAATAAAAATAACTAGAAAAGCACTCTGAGAGCGCAGACCTCCGCCAAGGTTGACACCCCCCCCACCCCCCATCACCACCAAAATGAAATCAGTTCTTCCTGTTCACATTTCCAACATATCCTGAAATTTTCAAAATCCGTCCATAAGTTTTCGAGTTATCTTGAACACAGACAAACATACAGAGAAACGCCGGCAAAAAAAAAAAATAATAATAATAATAAAAAATATATAGACTACAATTCAATTTTGAAAGTAATAAAAGGAAAAAACATCTAAGGCGGTGAATAGTTTTTATGGCCCCTGTATCTGAGGTCAGTAGATTGCAGCAGGCTCCTTAATTCCATCCAATGTGTGTTACCTCCAGTGTGTTTAAGGTCAGTGCTTATTTCAGATGACCTCTCCTTTGACCCATTCATTTGTCTCATTCTGCTGAAAGCCTGTACTCTGGTACATGCCATGTTGTATCACAAACTCAACTTTGAAGTTATTTGATAGATTTCCTCAATAATGTATTAAATTAAATTTGTGTGAATCCTAATGTCTTTGGTGAACAGCTGAATGTTCTAGGATCAAGGTTATTTCAGTGTAAATTGCATCATTAATTTTTCTGGGAAAAATAAAAAACCTTTTAGTTGCTCCCTAGATGTCCTGTGGAGAATTACTTCTTGTTGAAGTATTTAAAAACATCCCAATAGAAAGCTGCATATTACTAAAGCTTTAGTAGATTAAATATATAGATCAGCTTTTGCTATAAATGGACATTAAATTCCAAAAGTCTGTTCTCCTGATTGAAGCATGTGTGTTTTAAGAGAGGCCATTTATCTAATGCATTGGACAGTGAAAGCTATGTATGTCCATGCTCTGTGATCCAAGCAGCACCTTTGGGAAATCTCTAAAATACCTTTAGTAATGAGACTATATCTCAAATGTTTTATGTTATATGGGGAGAAGCCTCTCAGACAGATTAGCTGTCATTTAAGTGGGAGCTGTACACTGTAATGTCGAGCAGAGGGGATTATCAGTTCTATAGGATGAGGCAGGAGGGAATTGACATGAGAGCACTTAAGATCAAACTCAATCTGTGCCGATGATTGGCTGTTAATTAGAACAAAAGAACGATAACATCAGTCTGCCTGGAAGTACATCCGTAACTCCACCCCACCTTGTTGTGTTGTTCTGCATGGACATCATGGTTTGTCAGAGAAAACAACTACAATAAGACAAAGACCTGACTTTTGACTCTTTGTTCATACATTTATAAGACAACGCTAAGTGATCTTATTAAAGAATGTGGCTGCACAGAAGTATGCCAAGACATGAGCATTAGGTATTACACATGTTATATTTCCATGTATCTGCATAATGTATCCCACAGTGCATTTTGCTGCTCAGGATATTTAGGTAAAAATGAAATAAGCTTCAAAAGATCTTCAAGCATGAGGATATAAAAGTGCTATATAACAGCTTGAATGATTTGTTTTAATCTAATTTTGCAGTAACATGCCACATTTTGTAATAAAATTCTTGAACACATTTTGTAATAACAATTAAATTCCAGTGCATCAGTGAGTTTATAGTCAGTTATACTTTAATTAGTGCAGCTTTTGTCTCTTGCTTGAAGACACACATTCTTCATTATTATAAATACAGTTACATTTGATTTAGATTTGATCACTGAAATATCCTACTAGTGTTTTTTTTAAATAAATTCTTAAGATGGCATGTTTAATGTTGTGCGTCATAATGAAATAATCCATATCATGACCCCTTCACTTCAGTGTATTTATTAGCCCATCTTTTGTTACTTTGAGAGGGTTGTAATGAATGTATTTTTTTTTTTATTAAGATACAACACAATATAAAAAATAGTGCCAATGTCCATGTGTTCATCCAGACCTCACAGCTGTGATGTCTTGCTATCAACAAAAGGGAGATAATCAATCGATCATAAAATCAATCCCACTGTGTGACTGTGTGTTTTTATCAACAAATGCCAAAAACAGTGTGAATGGTATAGGTAATGAATGTGTATGAATGTTCAGTGGTGGTCGAATGGACTGTACGAGCAAATTAGTAGCCATGCTTTCATCAGTCAACTGTGGATACATGTGACCCACCACCACGAAACCAGGCATAAGTGTCTGGAAATCAAAACTGAGTTATCTGTGTAGATTGGTAGAGTGGAAACTAAGGTTTAAGATGGTGAAAAAATTATGTTTCTATCATAAGTAGAACCAAAGTTATGGTAATTTTAATATCCACATTTGGACCTATTATGCAATTTGCATATTTTTAGATATTGTCCGTTAAAGTTTTGGACTGTTTTGGGGTAGGAAGTCCTTAGCAACGCATAATAATTCGTATCCGATTGACAAAAAATATTCACAGATGTTAAAGGACACTCTGATGGACATGTCACAGAAGTTCTATATATTATAATAATAGGACAGAAGTGTGACGTATTACAATCATTTGGCTTACGACATTGGACAAGAGCATTCAATATAAGCTTTTTCCTCGTACCGAACACTTGGATGTTTACTCACGGAACGGAGATCAGTTTGTTCGGCGAAAAGAGGTGGAAGTCGTCTTTGTCTTTGCTCAGCAATCCCTGAACTTTTGTCGCCGCTTAAATAATTGACCCAATAAACACCTTTATTGATTGGATTTCAATGTAATGACCACAGGAACTGAACATAGAGGTGTTACGGTACCGTTTTTTGATAAGGTGTAAACACAAATAAGGAATCACCTTCCAGCCTAAATTTGGCTGTAGCTCTGAACGGCTCAGCGCGACTTATGCCTGGTTTCGTGGTGGCGGGTCACATATGTAGTTTACCTCCACCAGAGTGAGAATGTGAGAGTGAATGAACAATGGATCCACTGTTTGTGCTTTGAGTATGTGTTCATAACAAAGCACTATAGAAATCTAATCCATTATGATGTTGTTGCTGTTGTTGTTGTACTTGAGTCTTACTTGTGATTTGACTTGCTTCTACCTCTGTGAAATACTAAATGTGTACACTGCAAAAAAAAAAAAAAAAAAGATTTCTTTCAGCTATTTCCAGCATAAGACTTTCATTTACAAATCAACACACTTAATCTTTTCTCTCCACATAGAAAAACTTCATTATACATTTTTAACATTACTCTACAGTATTTCCAATCCAGTGACGTAACCACAGTGTCAGTAGCGTTTCACTCCCAGCCAGGCCAGTGCAGTAACTTACTGTACAGACACATTTCCAACGCTGTGTTCTTGTATGTAAATCAGAGACGTATCAGAAATGCACTTAGGTCCTCCTGGCAGGATTACATGGTTTGTTCCTATCGCTGACAGCAGTAAAGTATCTGATCTCTCTATCCTTGTCATGATGGGCACATCCAGCATCAGCGCAAATGAAAATACAACAGCCTTGAGATAAACACAGCAGCTGAATCTGTGCTGTTTCCACACTCCACAGCCTAGAGAGGCTGGAGTATTGTGGTAAGTTATCACTCAATTTCAGTTTCCCTGGGCTTCATCCCTTGTTATTTTCCAACATCAAACATACCTCCAGCTCAAAAAAGGGCTCACAAGCTTGAAAAGTCAAATAGTTGTAGCGATAATGACGTTTATTCTTAGCAGAGAGTCTTTGTATCTTTATTTATATATGCCCCGTGGACCTTTATAGTGACGTGTGATTAGGAAGTCTCTCTGGTCTTAATTAAAGGTTTTACTCACAACTTCTAATAGAGAGGGAAGGAGAAGGAAAGAAGCGAATAAAGGAAAAGGACTCTGGAGAGGAAAAGACAGAGGTAGGGCCGAGGGAAACTGTTGGAGACGAGAGAAACATAAGAAATGAGAGATTTGCACTTCAAATGCTCTTGTGTCATTCCCCTCAGCCATTAAATACAGTACGGAGGAGAAGGGAGAACTGTTTAAATGTGTTAACCTGAAAACCTGAAGCCTACGATGAGTAAAGGTAATCAAGTGTGATGTCTGAATATGCCTGGAATGGTGAAGTGTATAATTATTTCTGCAGTTTGAACCCATAATCATTAATAGACAAGCACAGTGTCGGCGCTCTGAAGGATGGAGAAGAAGTTAAGAGAAGTTTCACAGTCACACATTCAACAGTTGTACAGCTGTAAACGAGTAAACACGGGCTATAAACTGTAAACAATGTTGTTTTCAATCACATTAAGTTTTCCTGCAGACACTTGGATGTCGGCGTATCTGAATGTGTTCGTAGCTTCTCGCCTGCCAGATTAAAGATGATCAGTAGAAGAAGGATCAAAGGAACAACAGTATTGTTAACAGCATACATTTTTAATGCACATAGCATCAATATTTAATGGGCCGAGAAGCTTCGCAGATATTGTTGTGTCAAGTTTCAATTTTGGAAAAGTATGTGAGCAGACACGGCTACTAAGTGTGCTGTGTCTGCTCCCATTGGTCTAGTTTAGTCATGGTTGTTGTTGTAAAGGTGTTAATATGCTGCTGGTAGTGGTGACTATGATGATGGTTTGGTTAATGGGCTTGATAACAGTATGGATTAGGGGTGGTGAAATAAAAAAAAAATAAATGTGGATGATCATCGAGCCTCATTAAACGGTTGAAGTCGGTCACTGAGAAAAAAAAACATTTGCTTTGACAATAATCTCTACAAATTCACATTATTTCATCAATATACGTTACTTTGCATTTGTAAACGTTACTATTGATGTCATATAATGCTCCCATTATAGGTAGACTTTTTTATATTTTAGTTTTCTAGTATATTTAGATTTAGTTACTCAAAAGGTAGACGATTGTTTGTTAAAATGTGTGTCCTTACAGAGGACAAAAATACATTGCTGGTTCTCAGGAGGATATTTAAGGGCTGTGGTACTGTAAAGGGGTTGTGAATATATTCATGGGGCCCAGTGGATTTATGTTAGAAATGTCAAAAATATCTCCAGAGAAAAAGGGAGACATATAAGTTTGATGTCCAACGTTTAGTTTCATGTTAGATTTCATGCCAGTTGTGGCCAAATGTTGTTGCTAATTGGGAGATTTGGGAGGATTCCTGATGAGCTCATGTCATAATTGCATGTTAATCTAGACCCCACCCCAAATGCTCTGACCAGAGTTTGAACTTCAGTTTCCTATGTTACAGTTGATAATGGTTCTAGTACTTTCCAGGCTGTAATGTTTGTATCAAACATTATAGCTTGGAATGTTACAAACATTACAGCCTTCATTTTATTTTGGATCCACCCCTACTTAACAAGACAGCAACTTATTTTAATTTGAACATATTGGTCCTGAACACTGTACACTTTCAAAGGTTTCATCTTATGAATATGATTTAATATGATTTCAATTTGAATTAAACATAAAAAGGAAATTGTTTTGTATTAACTTACCATCATATACCTGAACGTATTACCCAATAAAAAGGCATTGTAAAAGTCTTTTTAATGTATTTATTTGAACATAAAAAAAATGAAAAAGTAAAATAAAACATACAGTAAAAAACACAAGCATGTTCAAAAGGAGTGGGTGGATGTTAACACTTATAAAAACCCACCCCTGCTTACTATATCAACTTTTCTAATACAAAAATCCCCTTCCTCCAAAAGAAAAGAAAACACACACACACACACACACACACATATACATATAAAATGAAAATGATTTGATATGTATGTATAAAGACCTATGGTTTTCTTTTCAAATTAAAGAACAGTTTAATTAAGAAGTTAGCTATTGTTTAATTGGTTCAAATTGGATTCCTCCATTGTAAAAGTGGGCCAGTTTGAGGATATAACTCCCCGGCTGAAAAATGGGTACATTCCACCCCTGGTTATAGCACTTGTCAAATATTCCCACATACACATTTACTGTTATTTTATTTTGTGAGGGGCCAACAAACTTTAGTTTTCATGGGACCCACAATCGCTAGTAGCACACCAGGTTATGGGTGTTAATATTATATATTATTACATAATGAAATGACATATGTAATATGAGTGAGAATATTTTTTTGAATATTAAATATAAATAGCAATGACAAAAATATTCCCTTGACTAACTTTTGATGAACAGCATCTTGTGTACTGTGTGTTTTCTTTTACCATATTTTTCTTTTTAGTTGTACTGGACCCCAGGAACAATAGTGGCAGCATTTACTCTAGCTAATGGGCAAACAAACAAAGAACAGTGGAGGTAGTTTTTCTTGTTTTACTGCATTGTTTTACAAGAGTATGTTTAACTTCCACTATATACTTTCTCTTCAGCAGAATGACACTCCTCTTTAGTTACACAGATCCATATATTCATTAATAGATATAAATATAAAACTTCCACTAGTAATAATAAATAGCTACTTATCATATTTGAACTGATGATGTGCCATTTTATTGATCACTGAGATGTTACACCACTAGCTCAGTGTTTGTTGTACTCACCAGGTATTTACTAAATCAATAACCCACCAACAGTATCTTTTATCTCTGTATCTGATGCATTTTATATGTTATGAACACACATAGCTGTTTGTCTACGCTGTGAAAATCTCACAATAAAATGGAGGCTCAATACTTTTTTCCCCACCAGGAAATATTTAATTGTCGGGTAGTTCATGAGTCATATATTGTCACTGATGGTTAATATATTCACTAAGTTTCTTGACTGAAATAATTTTCCAAATTGCTCCTTTAAAAAAGACAGACTGTCATTTTGGAATAGATACCAGTTCTGACGTCTTCATTCAACTTGAAAGTTATTTAACTGAAATATAAAGCATTAATAAAACATTTTTTCCCTCATTAATAAAATAATTGGTGTCTCCTCAAAAGATTTACAGACTGATTTATGGCTGCGTCTACACTGTTAATGTTAAGAAGTAGCAAGCGTTGATGCAAAGCAGGGTATAGCTGCTAACAACTTTTCTTTACAGGTTGACAAAAAGGTGCCACGCTCCGACTGATGATTTAAATGTTTTATTCCTGGAATTTCTTCCTTACAGACGCCTAAGACCACAGTGAACAATGAAATAAACCACAGTGACAAACAAATCAGTACAACTGTCATATAAATTGCTTAGCTTAAAAAATAAAATAAAATAAATAATAATAATAATAATAATAATAATAATAATAATAATAATAATAATAATAATAATAATAATAATAATAATAATAATAGTAATAATAATAATAATAATAATAATAATGATAATAATAATAATAATAATAATAATAATAATAATAATAGTAATTTTAAAATAATAATAAAAAAATTGCTTAGCTTAAAAGCTAGCTTGAAATATGAATATTCTCCAAACAAAAACACAATTTACACACAAGAATATTTCACTAAATATTTCAATGTCCATACCATGTGCACCTCCAACCAGGTCAGGAGCCACTAGAAGTCCAACACTGTGTTCCAAATCACGCACTCCCCGTAGTGCACTTCCTTTTATACACTATGAACACTACACACTACATGGATAGTGTACGAATTTTTAACGAACAGTGTAGTTCCAAATGAAACACTCGTCGTCGCACTTACCGGAAATGACAATCGCGCTGTCAAAATATCTCGATCGCCCGCCAAAATACCGACCAGCTTTTTTTTTAAAAAAAATTGGACAACGGCATTTTGCTCTTTTTGTTTTTTATAAGCCCTTTCCTCCAGAAGGCATGGAGACTACACTCTTTGCTCTGCTGTTGGCTGAAACTGCACCGTTCATTACCGTATGTAATGAACTGTTTTGGTCTTTGCATTTTATTATCTGTGGCCCGTTAGCACCCCCTTTAGTCTGTAGTACAGTTATGTTTAGCAGCGTTACTTTACATTGACTGAAATCTATCTACATAAATATAAAGAATACAATGTACATTACAAAACACAAGGGATGACTAAAATTACAAATACTATTTGTAATTAACTTTCAAGAATGGTGGTGGCCCCTCCTCTTCCGTTACGTAGCAAAAATGGCGTCCAGTGAGTGCGAGAAGTGTCCATTGTTCCACACTTTGAATTTTGACAGTACTATACCCTCAACTAAAGCGTCAGAAGTGCACAAGTGCGTGATTTTGAACACAGTCTTATTTCTATTACTTTTGTCCGTTTTCTTTGCACACACTGATCAACTCAAAAACGAAACTTAAGTGCTCTATATCACGTGCATCACATGACCAAATGATTAACCAACTACTGACGTGGACAGGCGACGTCATTATTCTTCCCCAAAGTATGTACAATAATAAAAAATGATACAAAATATAAAATGAATATTAAACAAAAAATAAAGAAACAAACTCTCACACACACACAGAGAATACCTATGTTTCTACTTTCGTTACACAGGGGGTTGAAAACACTTAATTTTTTATTTTTATTTTTGGTGACAACAGCAGTCAGTTGGAACATTTGTGGATCCCCCAGATCTCAAGATTACCCAGTGTATTCCTCCAAAGCCAATCAGAGGTTTTTAATAAAGAGCCCAGAATTTGCACTGTACATGAAACAAACTTTGATGCTTTTTTTCCACAGGGATGAGAAGAAGAAATCCTATTGTTCAAATGGAAAACTTGATGAATGTGTGAGTGGGTGATGAAGGGAAAGACAAAGGGCAGGGATGGGAGAAAGCAGTGGGATGTTACAGCATGAGAAGACAGTGGGGGGTGTAGAGTGTGTTGCAGGTGTCTGACCTGTTCATGTAATGGCCCATATGTATAGACCTTTACACTCAGCATGACGACTTCCTTCTAATACATATAGACGCTCCAAGCCCCTGCGGCGGTTTTAACTTATGATGCATGTGTGAGGAAGACAAAGACATGAAGAATGAAAAAGAAGAAGATTATCATATTGAAAACAAACTTGTCGTGCTTGACTGATTTCTCTGGGGTTGATAATAAAAAAACAAGAGGAGTTAGGGGTTGTCAAATTGGCTGGTGAAATTCAGGAAAAAAAAACAAACACACGGTGAAACTAAACCAGTCTCTGGAGAGATTGAAGCTTTGCTTGAAGGGAAACATATGCCAAAATAAACCAATTCATCAATAAATGAATATTTACACTTAGACAATTAAAGTTACAGGTATAGCTTGGGAGTGGGTTGTTTACGTCTATATACAATACAGAGGAAACTTAAATATATGCTTTGATCTAGAGTTTTATAATTGTCTTCAACAACAAATTAACCCATAAAACCCCAGAACTACTTTTGTGTCAGTTCCCAAATTAAAATGGCTCCAACTAACCTTTCCTAAGAGATTTATCATTATTTATTTGTTATACTATTACCTTCTTCATACAGGGTGTATCCCACCTTCACCCATTGCAGCTGGGTTAGCCCTCAGTGACCCTAGTGAAGATAAAGCGGGTTCAGATGACCAGACGAGACTACCTTCTGTATTTTGCATTTTTTTCCCCCCAGTATAAATCAGGTATTTTCTTGTATTTAATTTACTGATCATAAAGTTGTTCATTAAAGCTCAAATTAAAGTCTCCAGGTCCAGGACTAGTTGTCCTAGTCAGTCCGTTGTGTCCTTGGGGAAGACACTTCACCCTCCTTACCTCCAGTGTCACTCACACTGGTGTATGAATGTTTGGTGGTGGTCAGAGGTGCAAAATGGCTGCCAAGCTTCTGTCAGTCTGCCCCGGGGCAACTGTGGCTATGGACGTAGTGTAACACCACCAGAGCGTGCATGTGAGAGCGAATGAATAATGGGTCACTAATGTGAAGAGCTTTGAGTGGCCAAAAAAGCACTATATAAATTAAATCTTTTATTCTTATTCTTATTATATCAAAAACAGAGAAAACTGCAAAAAAAAAAAAAAAATCAGTCAAATATATAACTAACTAAACAAAGCAAGCATTTCTATCCACTGTTGTTTAAGTCTATGAGGTTTACTGGTGAATCAGTGTAAGAAAAGAAGATCCCATCAGTCTCTGAACAACCAAAGGGGTCATATCTGTTGACTTTGACAAGATGACAAATTGTATTTTACTGTAATCATTAACATGTATTGATAGAATGAGTGGATCCTCAGGTATTAAAACAGTTTAGATCAGTTAATGCTTTTAGTCTGTGATCTTTAAGGGTTAAAGCTTCTAGGTTTCTAGAAAATCTCCAAGACATTTTTTTTCTTTCTTCGTGTTCCTCTTTGGCTATTTGTCTCTATGTCACGCTTATACAAGCAGGAAAGGACCCACATTTGTGGACAGGAACGAGCTATATCTGTGCAGGAGAGGTGGTGATCTGCCGTCAGTCTGATTTTTCATGGGACGGACAGAAGTATAATTTGCTCCAGCGAACACAGTGCCCAGAACAGAACAGAGGTCAATGAGCTCCTACATAGCTCCGTCTTTCATCTGTCACATTGTATGCATATCAGCCACTGTATAACAGCATGGTCAAGGGTGAGAGTCTGATAAACGTCTCTGATGTATGATGAGTAGGAATAGACCGTGGGTTCCCTGGTGACCTCGGACTAAACCTACGGTTACAAGCCTGCAGTGAGTCTGTAATCATATCATTCTTTTTTTTTTTTTTTCCCCCCCAAAAAAGTTATTGACATTCAGTCACATCCTGGCCGACAGCGCTCTAATGGGGTTGCTATGACTCCCTGACAGGAAGGGAGGAAGATTAAGATGTCATGGTCCACTTAAACAGTGGATATTATTAATCAGGGGACATCAGGTAATGTGGATGGCTGTAAGGAACCACATGTGGCAATGCAGCTACGTCAAACTGTGTCATCTAAACTCATCCATCTGAGCTTCTTCAAAGGGTTCAACAGAAAAACACTGGCGTCTGAGTTCCTGTCTTCCAGAAGAAAATGAGCCAATGTGTGACTCAACGTGTCACCTCGATCTGTAACGGCACAAAAGAGGGTTTTATCTTTTTTGGAGTTTAGAAAAGTGCATGTGTGTAACTCTCTAGGCTCAAGATGTGGAAGTGGTTATGTGGGTTTGCAAGTGGGCCACCAGACTTTTCCCTTCACTGTCAATTTAGTGCAATTTTATACACCTCCAGTCATTTTCACCCTCATACACACACACGGGTTAGCCCTTAAAATTACAGTTGTGTAATAAAGTGGTAGAAGTGAGGTTTTAGTTTGGTAATTAAAGGTTCAATATGTAAACGTTGTGTGTTCTTGAGTGAATTTTCTTTGTTAACTTAAAGCAGCGTATCACTTTTGTCACCAATTTCTCCTCAAATCGGTAAAACCCGAGTTATAGCCTAAGGGTCTGTTTACACGACGACGATTTCCGCTAAAAATGACCAAACATTTTTATCACACGTGCCTTTGGTTTACACAACAACATGTCATCCACATTATTCAGAAAAGAAATATTTGTATACTTTGTTTACCCTTCAATAACTATTATGTTCTGTTACACACTTTTTGGTACTTGATTTGTATTATTTATTAATACGTGTATTTATAATGAAGTGTATTCTAAACCATCACTTTAATAAAGTATATAATAATAACATAAACTTTATTTGTTTTTTATTTTTTGTTTGTATGTGTTTCTGCACATTTTGTGACTGTGGTATTTTCAGTAAAAACTTACTGTAGGTTGGTTCAGTTTTAACTGTCTTTACTGTGGCCTCTCCCTTTCATGGATTTAGGGAAATTTACCTGGAACAACAGTTCACAGCTGGTGTTTTTGCTTGAGGATGTCCAGCATTTTAATTGAAGAGCAGAGAAGAGATAACGTTAACGAAGAGCAGTATATGTTCCTCACCTGAACCAGCTGGACATCAATAACAGTATTGATCCTCAGGTCCATCAGTGTAACTTCCACATTTAGCAGAATGGCCTGTAAAAA
Organism: Siphamia tubifer; assembly: GCA_020466265.1. Classification (NCBI taxonomy): domain Eukaryota; kingdom Metazoa; phylum Chordata; class Actinopteri; order Kurtiformes; family Apogonidae; genus Siphamia; species Siphamia tubifer. The sequence continues at coordinate 27,441,367 of CM035793.1, forward strand.
TGAAAATATTACTTTACACATAATATTTATTTATGTTTTCTTTTTTTGAAATTGCTTCCCTGAACAATGATTAAAGGCATAGTTACATACCTGGAGCGTCAGCCCTCAAGTCACCACCACTGATGTCTTGAATTGCCCCTCGGGGATAAAAAAAAAAAAAAATCATCTGAATCTGAACCAAGGATGATGCTCTGCTGTTGTGAAACATGCTGTAACATACCATTCTGTGTCATCTGCAAATTGTGTATGATGGCAGACTCTATATTCATCTGAGCATTCCTGTGAAAGGTGTTGTACTCAAACACCTTTAACCTTATTGGTCTGAAGACCTGAGGTTGGAGAAACAGACAGGATACGCACTTGTGTCTTTAACACTGTTTTTCAGTGGGATATAATAATTTATCTGTGTACAATTATCACAATGGTTGTCAATATTTAATTCCTTACTAGGTAGTTAAGATTTTACCCTTTACCTTTTCAAGTAAAAGAAAAAAGACACCAGTGGTTTACACTGCAGCTGAAAGCTGGACATTCCCAGCAGGAGAACATCCAAGAATAGGTTCAGCTCATCAACAGGTTCTGCAGAAACCTGATAATTATGTCATGGCTCGCAGGTGTGATGGAAGAGGGAAGATCTAAAACATGCAGGACACTGGCCCACCCCTGACCTAAAGGCTCGTGTTCCGTTGACAGATTAAAACAAATATATTTTGCTTAATTCAAGCAAAAAACAATGTAACAAGTGAAAATTATTTTGGTATGATTTCTTAAAATAAAAAGGTCCAGATCTATTGTCTAAAAATAATTTCTTTAGAACTCACTGAAAAGTCACTCTTTAGGTGATTGTCTTATTTTAAGTGTGATGACTGACATATCTGGACTAGAAATGAAAACAAAATACAGTGGGTAAGATTTAGATTTTTTCCAATGTTGTATGTGTATATATATATATATATATATATATATATATATATATATACACACACACACCATCTATCTTGTTATCTTTTCTTATTTTTTCTTTTCCACAGACATGTTTTCAGGTCATTTCTATGATGAGACAGACCTCAAACATCTCCTGGGTGTGAAACAGTCAATGCACTCGAAAAGTCTTTAAAGACTGAAATACAAGACAAAATCAATGCCTGTCTCCTGCTCAGATGCCACACAGCTGAACCCCCCTCCTCCTCTTCCTCCTCTTCCTCCTCCTCACTTCCACACAACTCTTCTAACTCACAGGAATCACTCTGCAGCAGATATGACGATGGTGTTGTAATGGATTCACCTACGTCACACTTCTCTCACTCTGACGTCAGACTGCCCGTCCCCGTACGTCCACCCACGCCTCAGGTTCATGTCACGACTGACAGACGCGTCCTGAATTTAACTTTTTAGCGTTTTTTTATTACAGAAATGTATGTATGTATATATATATATATATATATATATATATATATATATATATATATATGTGTGTGTGTGTTTGTATTCCTATCTTTACAGGGACATTGATACGTTTACACAGTCACACTATGGGGACCAAAATTCACTAGTAAAATAGAAATTATGTGACCCTATAAATACATTAATCAGTTTTTTCAAAAAGTCCCCATGAAGCATGAGGGAAACAAGTATAAAGTGAAACATGTTTTTTTCCAAAAGGTTTGAAGATGTGTTTACTTTAAAATTATAGATTTATTTTCATGTATTTTTTTTTATTATTTCTTTATTTTTAATATTTGAAAGACATATTTATTTTTATGTATTCATTTGATTTTTAAAGTATTATTATTTTTTATTTATTCATTCATTTTTATTTACATATTTTTCAAATGTAATTTAATTTTCACATTTTTATCTTCATTATTTTATTTTTAAAAATGCTTACACTCACTACCCAATAAATGAGTATGCATGTGTGTGTGTGTGTGTGTGTGTGTAGCCTATTTCAGATGTATTCATTGATCTCAAAAGGAATAAATAATAAATTATTTATTATTACCTCTGCCAATGAGTCTGTTAGTAAGAAAACTCAAAAACGTATGGATGGATTTTGATTAAATTTTCAGGGTATGTTGGTAATGGGGAGATCTGGAGGGGTTGTTATTCAGTTTGTTAAACATGGAAAAACATTTAGAAGTTGATCGTAAAAGTAAATCCTGGTGTTTTTAGGAGAGAATTAAGACTGTGGAGCGTTTTGATTTCATTTTTTTGCCCTCCATTTTAACATTTTAACTCTAATGTAACGCAGCTCTTTGGTGACTGATGCCCTCTGTGGATCCTGGCAGAGCAGCTGAGTTTTTGCTGCCGCCAAATCGAAACAATCTGGATGTCAGTGCTCAGTGGTGCCTTTTCAGTCTGCTACAGTTAATTGGCTCCTCTGAGAGTCACTCATAGACACAGAGTAGACCCATACACCCACACAAACACACAGCAGCTAAGGACCACCCAGCCATCTGGTGGGGGCTCACACATACAGGTGTTCCTCTGCTCCTCTGTACTCAGGAGATCCCACCAACCAGCTGCTATGTTTGATCAGTCGTGTCTTGTCATTGTAATTTTTTTTGCAGACCTGGAAGTTCACAATTCATCTCAGTCCAAACACCCACATCTTAATACCCACCCTGATACCTCTGCTTTGAACCGTTTCATAACCACACATCTCATTCATGTCAAAACCTTACAAGAAGCTTCCAACGGATCATACTTTTTACCATCCCTCCTTTTTGACTGGATTAAGATCATATGTAACTGACAGGATATTGTAGCAGGTATTGACTGAAACATAATTAGCACAAAGTGGTGCTCTGAAATGTGACACTGCTGACATCAAGCTGTGGAAGAATAGAACTACAACCTATTTTATAGTTCCATAGTAGTAATTTGATTTGATTTGAATGCTTTATTTCGAACATGTGCAGAATGCAACAATAATCAATACAACAATAATCAATACAACATAATAATAATAATAATAATAATACACAATGACATGTACGAAAAGGAGTAGGATTAACCATAAGCTTATTTAATTCTACCCCTTCTTCACTTCCCCAATAACCTGAATTCATCTTATAGCAATAGAGTGCATAGTACAAAAATGATAAGAAAAATAATAATAAATAATTGAAGTACTAAACATATACATATAAAAAAACAGAACAAAAAACAACAAATGAGCAGATAGGAAAGTAGGTAACAATTTATTTATTTTTTCTAATTTGTCTGCATTTTGTTCTCATTTTTTAACTCCACAGAGGGGGAGTCAACATTGTTTGAGATCAATGCATATTTTAGTCTTGCAGCCAAATATTTTAATACTTTAATAATAAAAAATAAAAAATTAAACAATGCAGTCAGAGACGGCAGACCTCTGCCAAGGTTTGATTTTTCTGTAATTTTTGATGAAACTCATAATTATTAAAAAAAAATAAAAATCAGGCCATTCTACGATGCTTGTTTGCTGAGAAAACTGATACAACATGGTTCAAATGGGATTTTTTCATGTTAAATCCAAAGCAAGATATTTATTTTTTATCTTTCTTTTCCGTGTTCACTCAATATTTTATCATATGGATCAATAGGAGACCCTTAGAGGGTCTCAAAAGATTTTGTCAAAAAAAATCCTCAGTTCAGTTTATGTGACATGGCATTTCAATTCTATTACTTATGACGTCACTGTGACACCATGTGACGTAGTGTAGCAACCATATTGCATATTTTTGATCTGATATCTAATATGAAACATGGTCTATTGTTGGATTTGATAAAATGTCTCAATAACCCTGATTTAAAATCAAGGTCACAATGTTTGCAAATACACCATTGACTTGACATCATACGACACCAAAACATGACGTGATGGAGCCATAGGTGTTGACCCATCTGATGTCTGAAGGTGAGAAAAAAAAAGAGATTCTATCTTTTCTGAATCCTGAGATATTAATTACCACTGATGTGTTTTAGCTGTTGACCTTTAGTGTGACCTTGACCTTTGACCTTCAGTGCTCAAAATCTCATGGGTTCTTCCTTGTCCCATTATCTATAATTCCGGAAAGTTTAGTCAAAATCCATTCAGAACTTTCTGTGTAATCCTGCTGACAGACAAACGGACTCAAAGTTAATACCTCTTTGTCAGACGTAAAAATAAGAAAACACAAGGAAAATGGTTCCATTCCAAACATGTCAGGGATTAAAGGGTTAACTATCTTTTTTCCCAGTTTTAACCACATAACTGCTTTTTGGAGTTCCCCAGTTGTCAAAAAAACAGTGGGACTGATTGAGAAATAAAAGAGCCCCAAAATAAAAAATAAAAACTACTGAAAAATAACCAAAATTAACTACTAAAATTCAAATCATTATTTTTTAGTGTGTTCCAATTCACACTTCATGTTGAACATCGTAAATCTCTTATTAATGTACATTCAGAGTGCCTGAGTTAGTATAAACCTGTCAAACGTCACTTCCCTCTTTATCATATTTTCTGTTATTCCACCTGTTTTGCCCATAAAACACACAGTAAAACAAAAGCACTGAAGAACAGGAACACAAGCACACTACAGCTTTTATGAACCTGAAACTGATAATTCACATTTATCTGGAACAAGTATTCAGAGAATGCCTATTTTGTACCAATCTCAAGTTTCTACGACAACCTGTTATTGAATTAGAGCCAATAATGTGACCTTGACCTTTGATATTTTGCAATATTGATCATTTCATTATATGTATATATGTGTCAGTGTGTGTAATATAATACCAGTCACTAGTCTTCTCACCATAACCTGGATATTTTCCATTTTTGCTCATTTCCATATCCTGGACATTCTCTCACAGACTCTGGCTGATCTACACCAGGTTTTGTTTGTTTTATTTCCTTTGTATTTGTTCAGTTTTCTTTATTAAATATGTTCTCCCTTCAACACAGTGCATCTGAGTACTTCCACCACACTTGTTTTTGTTAGAGGTGTTCAAAGTACTCACATTCTGTACTTAAGTAGTACCAGGAAAGTATGAAAAGTTTCAAAACTATCCAAAATAAAGCTTTTAAAAGTGAGTTACGGTGTAGCTAATGTGTTTGATCAGGTCACAGTAATTCAGTTTTGTGGGTATGGACAGGAAATTTAGGAAAAATGAAAAAAGTCATCAAAAAGTTATAAATAGGACATTTAAAAATGCATAATTTTAAGAGAAAAAGTCAATATTGTGAGATTAAGAAGACAAAATTATTTGATAAAATGTCAAAATTATAAGGTACAATGTAAAAATTTTGAAATAAATCATCAAAATTGTGAAATATAAAGTCCAAATTGTGAAATAATTGTCATAACTATAAAATATAAGTCAGTTTCTCTCCACTGATTTTCCCTCTGAAGTGACTAATTTTTCATACTGTCACATCTGTTTAGTTTGAAACAGTAATGGGTCTATTCTGAGAATGTAGAGTATAAAGTACAGATATTTATATAAATGTAAGGAGTATAAAGTACAGTAATTTATATACATGTAAGGAGTATAAAGTACAGATATTTATATAAATGTAAGGAGTATAAAGTACAGATATTTATATAAATGTAAGGAGTATAAAGTACAGATATTTATATAAATGTAAGGAGTATAAAGTACAGATATTTATATAAATGTAAGGAGTATAAAGTACAGATATTTATATAAATGTAAGGAGTATAAAGTACAGATATTTATGAACAAATATAGTGAGTAAAAGTAAAAAGTTGCCACAAAAATAAATAATCAAGTACAGATACCTAAAATAGCTACTTAAATACAGTAATGAAGTATATTTACTTGGTTAGAATATGTATTTATGTTTATATACATACAGGTTTCATTCTCTAAGACTGAGTGTAGACAGGTTTTCTAAGAGGTTAAAACATTTCACTTTCCTCATTCCACTCTAATAAAAGAAAAAACATGTTTATTGTGAATCATGTACAGTCACTAGGGGGAGACATTCCAGTGTGTAAATTAAACTGAACCTCAGGTCTAAAGGTTTTGGATCATTCTACACCCATTTTTAATCCATAAAGACCCAGTGCTCTCTTTGTGGAACTTCCAAAAATACATTTTTTTGTCTCTATGTTTAACTTTTAAGTGATTTATCTTCATTTATCCTCTGGATTTTGCATCTTTTTCTCATATTTGATTCACTGGTCATGTAGATGTTCATTAAAGCTCAGTAAATTCAAAAGTTAGAATAAAATACATAATAACATTTTTAAAAAGACTGAAGAAAAAGTGAGTTTTTCAGAAAAGCTATGAATGACTGAATGTAAAACCAAGTGTTTCCATCCACTGTCATTTTTATTCAATTGTTAACTTAATGTTGGATATATTATATTACACGCAGTGACGCATATATACATACCAAAATTTACAATACTGCAAAAGGTCAAAAGTAAAGGTCGCATTCAGCAAAAAGGTCAAAATCACATTATTGACTAATTCAAAAACAGGTCGTCATAGAAACTTGGGGCACAAGACGGGGGCGAGATTAGGCATTCTCTGAATACTTGTCTAAACTGTACAGCACTTTGGTTGTTTTAAAGTTCTTTACAAAGAAAGATGCATTGGAGACGTAGTGGAGATAGATCATGATGAACGCTGATGCATCACATAAACAGTAGTTGCATTCATCCCACTTTGAGTTTTTCTTGTATTTTCATTGCAAGATTCTACGTCCAATCACGAGCGAGGCGATCATATATACCCCATTACAATTTCAGATCCAATTTCAATTCAATGATCCAAATCTGAGTCATATTTTGTATTTTGCATTTGGGAAACGCAGGTTGTAGGTGTTAAATCACTGCTGTAAGTGAAACCCAAATAACTGACTTCTACTGATAGAATAAAAACACAAGGCGTATAGTGTGGAGTCAAAGAAATACAACTTTATTTAAGTGTAAACAAAAACAAATGAAAAACTGCATAGGAAATGTTTAAAGTCCACAGAGTACAGTGAGAGCAGTCGCTGGCCCATATATTATCGTCTCCAATGCCTTATTTAGACAGAAGACCTGACATCTGTGCTTTCCATCCAGCGCCATGTGTGTGCATGTACATCAAGGGAGGGAACGTGCTCGCAAACACACGCTGTTTGACTGATAAACACACAAAGGCACATACACAAGGCAGCCTGGATGAAGAAGCACCAGCAGAACCCATCTAAACTCAGCCGGCCACGCTGCTTCACCACTGCCTCTTTGACTGCGATGAGGATACATTCAGTGGATTTCTGCTTTGAACACAGATGCAGCGCACAAACACAAACGCCTACTCGACACACAACCGGCTGCTGTTCAGACAGACGACAGGAACGAAATGGACGCCAGGGGCCGACTTGTCCTCTGAGGTTCCACCTTTACTACTGTTGTGGAATATTCATGGTGGATGTTACGCAGTTTCTGTTTTGTTTTTAGAGCAGCAGCTGGTTGTGGAGAGTATGCATCAACAAGACCTCATTCAACCCTTTTCTTCACAAAATACATTCTAAAAGGGCAAATGTGCATCAAGTGGTGTTAAGTATTTGTACATTTAAGAGAAAAAAAAAATTAATCAGGGGAAACTAATCAAAAGCATTTTTCAGATTGAGAAATAATTTTTAATATGTAAATGGGCACACAAAGAATTAGACTAGTACTGAGACATGGAGGAAAAAAATACACTACATATATCACTATGGGACACGTTTCAATTCATGAGACACCTGCAGTGCAGGGCTGCTGTGAGCTACCTGAGTTATAGTTTTTTTTTCTTTCAAAATTTTCAAAACTTTTTTTTCTTTCTTTAGAGTATACAATCATCAACAAGAGGTCTATGACCTTGCACACATGACTGGGAGCGGCTTTTGCTTTTTCTCTTAAAAGCTGTGATAGGCTAGAAATAATGTGGTGCAAAACAAAAAAGAAGCAAAAAAAAAAAAAGGGCCCAATTAAAAAAAAACTAAAAAAAAAACCAAAACAACAAAACTGCCCAACAGGGGTGCAGTCAATCAATCACATGCTCAGCAGCTATCACTGCCATTGGAGAACTCAAGTCAGGCTGAGTGATAGTTTGTGCTGGAGAAACCTAACTGCTTCTCACACTACAACGAGCCGGCTCCCATTACTAGACCTAACGCGTAAACAGTCATCATGTGGATTTTTAACATTGGAAAAAGTACATAATGTTCAGTAAGAAAACTTCCTATAGTTCCAGTGGGAGAGTGTGACAGGTCAGTGTTGTCAATAGATCTATCCATAGTATGCTAACTGGAGATATTAAACACTAATGGTTGAGGGGCACATCAGCCTTCTGCGTTTATTTGAAAACTATCTAAATAGTGTCTGGAGGAATCAAGGCGTGTGCTCTGCCAAGTCTCAAGAAAATAGGAAATAAAATCGCAAAGGTCAAAAGTTAATTCCATCCAACTTTAACACACATACACATCTTTGGGTATATATTTTGGTAAAACAACCCCCCACCCTCCCCCAAAAAAAAAAAAAAAAAAAAAAAAAAGAATCAGCTTTCCACATCATCTGAGTTTTTCAACACCTATCTGAGAGAGGTCTGTGTAATATACAAGGACTTGTTAAAGCATGCAACAAAATGAACAAAAACATTAAAAACACATTTTTCCTCTTTAAGAGCAAAGACCTAAAGATCTTAATGATAGAATTCTGCAATCTTAATTTAAAAAAAGTGATTCAAACATGAGCGTACATTTCACAGAGTAATACTGAAAAGCAAATGTAATCTTATTGTGAAATTAGGTGTTGGGTTCAAAGCAGCAGGGTCTATGGACTCAAGGTTGGTTTATTGTGCTAAAAGCTCCACTTTATTTATAAACCAACCTGTTGTCACACATTAGGCATAACCTCTTTTTTGAAACCACATAATGCTCGACTTATCTGGAGGTCTTCCTATAGCAAGCATCCTAAAATCCACATGGAAATATTGGTAAAATTGTGCTGAAATCTGAGCCAAGTCTTGTGCCTTCAAAGGCAGACTGGTGAAATTAACTCTTTATAAGAGGCGATGCACTCTTCTTCTAAATCCCTGTGTACAGTAACAAAGTACAAGTGGAATCTGTGAGGTTATCATGGTTATGAGGTAAAGTTAAAAAAGGGCCCAGCCCTTTTAAGTGCATCCAATCAGAGTGTAGGAACTCATCCCCACATACTCTGATTTCACATATGATATAATGGTCCAGTGACACAGTGTGGTCCAAATGCCAACCCTGTTTGGCACAGAACTCTCACAGATCATTTTGGCACAATGCTTTCATCTGAAATATTTGGTTTCTTAATGATAAAAAGCATAGTTTACCAGGCAATTGACAGTAGGATCAAACAAACGAAAAGATAATCACTGTTACAAGATGGAGGGATGACCATTAATACATTTTTTTTTAATTAGACTTGAAACAGTACCATGATCTTTGGTCCTAGAGCTATGGGACATGTACTGTACTATAAGAGTCAAAGAATGAGGTATATTTGTAAAGTATAAATATCTGATGAGGTATGCATAAATTAAAAAAAAAAAGTTGAGGTATTCAGAAAGAGGTATATGAAAGTATTAAGTTTTGAATGCTTAAACAGCAGCTCTGTGTGACACACTTGAGGTATTCAGGAATAGAGGTACAAGAGAAGGGTGTAAGTGTTTCGTTAAGGTACAGAAAATATGTGATATGAGGATGCAAAATCCTGATCATGTGCAGACGGGCTGCCCCCTCAGAGGTGAGGGCCCGTCTGTGAATCTTTTTTTAGGTCCCAAGACGTTTTGCTGGAGTTGAGGAAGTGGGTATCTAATTGTCACATGCTTCTAGCAGGACACGGGCTGCAAGAAGAACAAGCAGATTTAAAACCTAACAGTCCTTTCACTATAAAATTGGACACAATGTTAGCATCCGGTTACTTCACTGTAATATGGATATTAATTGTAAATGCTACTGAGCCTGTGGGTGTTCTTATACAGTGCTGCAGAAATGTTGAACCCATTTATTTTTTAAGAAGCTGAAATATGGTTCACTGTGTATGATCTGTTTGTGATTGCACAGTACTGGTTTCTTGAGGTGAGCCAACTCCATTTGTTGTCTCAGATGCCAACAGTTGTCTCAGATTTGTGATTCCAATCTCAGAAAGTGGGGTAAAGCTTTTAATAGAATAACCAGCACAAGTCCAACGTTCTTCAATGCCCCGGCTCTACCTTAGAACTGGAGTTAATGAAGAAACAAGCAGCTTCACACAGATCTTACCTTTATGCGCTTAAGTGTGGGGGGTGGGTGGGGTGGGGTGGGGGGTTGTTTGTTTGTTTTTTATACACAATTTTGAAAGTTTATGCATCTTAACAAGCAGTTAAATTAAATTATAGAAGATATCATTTTGCTGATTATGCAAATTCACACATTACGTTTTTGTAGAAGCGCTAAGCTCATGATATCAAATTACAAGAGCTTATTGGTGGTGATGTTAAGTCATGTGAACATGAGAGCATTAACATTCGCCTTCTACTTCTGGCAGTTACATTTAACTGGCCATTTAATACCTCCACCAAGAAGGTATTGAATTTGAGTCAGTTTGTTTGTCTGTCAGTAGGACTACACAAAAATCTCTTAACAGATTTTGATCATATTTTCAGGATGTCTTGGGAGTGTCACATGGAACAAATTATTAAATCTTGGTGGTGATCGGGAAGAGATCCTGGATTCTGGATCACTTTGAAATATATTCTCCATAATGTAAAATTTCAAAGTGATCCAGAATCCAGGATCTCTTCCGGATCGCCACCAAATGTAATAATTTGTTCCCTGTGACACTCCCAATACATCCTGAAAATATTATCAAAATCCGTTCAGAACTTTTTGCGTAATCCTCCTAACATATAGGCAAACAAACAAACAAACGGGACTCGAATTTACTACCTCCTTGGTGGACCTCTCTTCATTCGAAGGGGGAGGTTCTGCCTTGGCGGAGGTTTGCGTTCCGAGTGCTTTTCTAGTTAAGACTGTATTCCTGAACAAAATGTGTCAATTATAAACCACAGTAGCAAACAAAGCTCATTGGCCTTTTGTCAAGGGATTCAAGATGATGTTATGTCACTCCTACAACACTATAACGACAAGCAGAGGATTTTAGATAGGGACATCAGCTGACTGGAGGAAAGAAAGAAAAAAAAAATGGAGAAAAAAAACCAATAAAGGGGCAAAGGGGTTCTCTTTGGTGCAGGTATCCTCCCTTCTCTACACCTGCCTTAAACTGTTGGGGCCTTGGTCTGCGATGCTATGAACTCAACTCCAAGAGTTTTGTGAACTTCAGACTTCCCAGCAACAATAATTACTTACAATTTTTAAAGGGAATTTTACTTCCATTAATTGCTAAATCATTCGTTGGCCATTGTGCAGAGATTCTAACTGGTTAACTCCTGCAGCTGGTCTATAGACCTCCATCTTAGAGGATAGGTCTACTAGCACTCCATGTGGAAATGTCTCCTCTACTCTGAGTTTCAATAAATAGGAATGGGCGTTGTGGTCACACCCTCTCATTGGACTGGACTAAGTCCGAGCCCACAGGAGCCAAATTGAGTGGCTTTCATAGCACAATCTAAATCCAAAAGATTAAGTTAGATCTATATTTTGATGTCATTAATGTCCTCTGGACGGCCAAATTATAGATGTCTACTTTTGAGGCGTTTGTCACACAGTATGCCTCATTTTAAAAAGGTGTCATTCTATTTTTTTTACATGATTAAATCTCTAAGTTAAGATCGTTAATAGATCAAGATCCTGGAGAGTTCATCTGCAGAATCTTTTGGTGGATTCTCCCTTTGGAGGAAACGCAGCTCTCCTTGCATAATAATCTTGTGATCTTAGTTATTTAAGTGACTGACTGAAACATAATTACACAGGTTTCCTTATTTCACCAGTCTTATGAGACACAGTTGATGGGTATGGGGAAAATACATTGATCAAACACTTTGGGTAGTTTTATTACCGGGCTTTTTTGTGGGTAAGTTCAAGACTCATTTGGGGGATTATTAGGAGAGGCTTTCCTGAACAAAACATTTTTGCTCATGGATAAATTCATCAAATTAAGCATCCACTATCATAATTAACCAATAAAGCTAGAGGGAGAGCCTGAAAAGGACTGAGAATTTTTAATCAGTCCTACCATGACCTGAGCTAATTTAGATTCCATCAAGTTTGGCATCACTTCGTGCACTCTTCTGTCATGACACTAAACTCCACATAGCAAAAATGAGGCAAGAGTCGATGCACATATTGTCTGGCCTAAACACTTTTAAGTACAGTACTGTACCCTAGTTTCCTCTCCCAGCAGAGCCTTCTAATGAGAACAAATTATGCAGCCTCTACAGCGGTCTGAGTATTGTCTCAGCAACAACATTCAGGAGGTTCACTTAACTCATTTCAATGCACAGCAAGAATTCCATTAATCCTGTGCAAATATCAACTGAAGAGTCTATTCTGTCTCTCTTAAATAGTATAGAGGTAGACTTTTCTTCTTTGTAAAACTTCACGGACTAAACCTCTGCTCAGTGACTATGAGTACATTCATAAAGAGCTAAATGAGGTAGGTATGGAGCAGAGGGTACAAGATTTCAAGAAAAGTGAGAAATTCCCTGAGATGAAAACCTAAGGAGAGTTTACAGAGAGGATTCAGAGCAGCTGAGAGCAGGGAAGGGGGACTGGCTCTGTTCAGACTGATTATCAATGTGTAGAGTTATCTATGTCATACACACCACTGATTTGGAGAATTTCAATGTAAAAGTACAAACAATGATATTTATTTCTAATTTCCCTTCACTACATTCTGCCCTGAAACCTCTGTGGACTCTCCTCCTGTTGTGTCTGTTGATTCATTCTCTTTCCTCCATTTCCTTCATCGAAAAAAATGCAAAAGGGCAAACGGAGGAAGAGAATGCAAAAATAAAACTTCTTAGAACTTGAGGATACGATTATTTCCAAAGTCCACGACCACAATGACTCCATCAGGTGTCACAGCCACACCAGAGGGGCGGTCCATCTGTCCAAAGCCACTCCCCTGTGTGCCAAATTTGCATAAGAAGTTTCCATTTGGTTCAAACACTTGGACTCGGTGGTTACGGGAGTCGGCCACTACGATGCGGTTCTCCTGGTCCACAGCGACACCCTGAGGTCTCAAAAACTGCCCGTTCCCCGTACCCTCAGAGCCCAGGAAGCGAGCCGACTGGCAGTCAGGTCGAATGACCAGGAGCCGGTGGTTGTTGAAGTCGGTCACCACCAGGTGGTCTTCGTGGTTAAAGGCCACTCCTCTGGGAGAGTCAAAGTGTTTCCACAAAGCCCCTTCAAAGCCGTACTTGTTAAGGAAAGAGCCGTCGGGGGCAAAGAGCTGCACGCGGTGGTTTCTGGTGTCAGAGACAAGGATCTTACCCTCAGAGTTGACAGCCACATCCCATGGATAGTTGAACTGCCCATTCTTGGTACCCTTTTCCCCAAACTTCAGCAGGAACTGGCCCTCAAAACTAAACACCTGTCACACAAAGCAAATATGTTCAAGTCCAACATGTTTACATATGTAGAGCAGAGTGGAAACATGTGGAGCTACGTGTTTACCCATGTCTATATGAGTTTACATGTTCTCAGAAGCTAGTATACTGTTGGAGCTCGTGCTCATTTTTCACACATTTTCATATCCTTTGGAAAAAATTGTATACACTGGCTGTTAAACGCAACTGAGGACCCATGGTTTTGTTAAACTTGTGTTACTACTGGACAGGCCAATGGTTAGGACTGTAGTCTGGAGCAGATAAAGCAGATCTTCTTTACCAGATCTATGATTTTTGTATTTCCCCTAACACAACACTGAGATAAACTTTTAGCAGAGCAACATTCTCTGTTGAGTCACTATTTTTTGTACGACAGGTCAAATGTCTCGGTAGGGTGCTGGAACACCACAGCTGCCAAAATCTTCAGTGTTCAACTGAGTTGAGGTCTGGTGTTAATGGAGGTCATAACATATGATTCACATCCTTTTCCTCCTCAAAGCCTGACCCTTTTAGTCAGTCTATCTTTAAGCATGCACATTTTTTGCACTTTATTCTGTTGCTGCCTTGACCAATTAATTTTTGTTGTCAGATTACTGTACTATGTGAAAGTCTTAGGCCACCTTTAACTTCATTGTTTTTGCAGGGTTGAAATAAGCAGAAATATATATTTCTCATTCTCTTTTCTTTACATGCAATAAAATAAAAATATTTGTTGAATGGGTTCTCTTGAATCTCTTGTCTGAACAAAAAGGTTAGATGTGAAGTGAAAGGGGAGGTCACTCTAAATACTACTTTAATTTACAGAAGCTTTTGTACCAATTTCACATGCATTCAGATTGGATCTTAATATAGAGACTGAAAAACATGTGGATATTTGTAAATGTGTTGATGTTTTTACCCGTGTGACGTTCTATTTTGGACTTACTTTTCATTTAAAATTACTTTAACATTGACTTAATTTAACTTGAAAACCAATGGCCCATACATTTCGAGTACGATCATGTCTTCAATTAAAGAGTGTTTTATTTTAACATTATATTCTATACATTCAGATAGCAATGTTTACATAGACCAGCAAAGACCATTTGTTACTTATATTTAATGGATCATAGTATTTGTGTTTTCTTATTTTATTACTGACTATGAAAGCACTTTCATCCCACCAGGTTTTCCCCCTAATTTCTCACCCATCTGTATCTACCAATGGTATCCCAGCATCATTTGATAAAAAGAGAAAAAAAAGAGGAACATTGTGATTGTATCTGTGGGTTTTTGTACCTGTACACGGTGATTGTCCTTATCAGCCACAATGATTCGTCTTTGACTGTCACATGCAACCCCAGCTGGACGATCAAACTGACCAGGCCGAGAACCCAGAGAGCCAAACTTATGGTGAAAGGCACCACAGGGCTTGAATATCTGAGGAGGTATTGAATTAGAAGAAAACTGTTAATTGATTCCCCTTTAATGAAAGAGCCCTTACAGTAAAAACTGCCATGTAACTTACATTTGAAAGAACTCTGAACCAAGGACTACGCTTTCCTTCCAGCAAATATTTTTAAACAACTGACATATTCACTAAGCAAAGGAAAAAACATTTACAGCAGTTTTTTCATGACATATCAGCAGTCATGAGTCACTTTTAACGAGTGAATTGTTTATGTTAGGAGTTTATACACAAGGACAACTTGGTATGGTTTACAGGCTTTTCATTATAATTTTAAAAAATTATGTTCACAAACGTACATTTGCTAAATCAACTTCTGTTTATGACATAGTGACCCAATAATAAAATGGAGGATCAGCAAGTAATTCACTTTTGTTATTTTGTTTTAAATTTCAAAACGGTTGCATAAATGAGAAGAAATTACCAAAAACATTTATTAAAAAAGAAATGCTGCTTTATATTAACAGGAGATTTGTGTTAAATACAGAATCTGGTTTAGAGCATTTTCATTGGTCATTTTTGATTGATTAAGTTGTCACAGACTGACACTGAAAGGACATTAATTTAAAAGTAAACTCTTGTTTACCCAGTAGTTGGTTCTTCCTTAACTACACTGCCTCATTCAACCAATGTTCAGACCCTCCAGTGTTTCGCAATGTTGAGATTTGCAACTTCAACCCAAATTCAGCCAATCCGTGTGAATTCAGCACAATGTTGTAATTTTAACCAATCACTGCAACTTTCTCACAAAATGTGACCAATCATTTGCGATGTCTTGAGCTGCTGCTTCTGCCTTTTCCCGTTTACCTTACAGTACAAAGCAACATGTGTGCAGCCAGCAGTTCACATTTGACAACTAAAATTATGCACAAGTACCAACAGGTACACTTGGAAGAATATGTTTTTGTTGCATTTTTGTCATCCAGGTAATATTTTATTTGTCATATTTGAAAGGTTGTCTTAATATCTCAACGTCTTTGTTCTATTTGTCAGAAACTGCCTCTACTACACAGTACTAGTAATAATGTTTTTGGACTGGCTGAGACATTTATATTATGTTTTCCATCTTCATGTAGTGTTGTGAGGTCATATGAACTCTTTGAACCAACAGGTGTATTTGGAAAAAAAAATTGGTGCATTTTTGTAATCCTCATGATCCTTTATTTTCCATCTCAGTAAGGTAGTTTTCAGGACCATATCACAATTACTTTGAATTGATTTTCCAGTAACTAAATATTTGAAATATTACTTAATTTTGATTACAAAAAGGAAAAATCACAACTATTTATCAAAAATTTCACATCCTCTCGCAACAAAAGCCTAAAAAGCACTGCAACTTTCACTGCAATTTTTTGGAAAAGCTCATGCAAAATCAGATAATTTAGGACTCAACAATCTCAAAAAGGCCAATGAATTCCTGGAGGGACTGAATAACACACTGGTAATGGATATCAAAGCTAAAGCTCTACCTGTATGCGGTTGTTACTGCGATCAGCTACCACCACGTATCCATCCTTGTCCACACAGATTCCCCAGGGACGACAAAGCTGACCATCTCCCTCACCCTCGCACCCAAATGATGACACCTGGGAGCCAAGGGACCCGTAGCTCCGCCTCGACTTCACCATCACCTTGAAGGGGCTGCCCTGGACATGTTGGTTACACACCAGCACTGAAATGAGATGCTCCCCTTCGTATTTAGGCAGGTAGGTGACGGTGTAAGAGCCGTTTTGGTGGTCTGCCACCTCTGCTGCAGACAGGTTTCCATCAGCAACACACATGATTATCGCCGACACTGCATCCCCACCAGAGAGACGTGGCTCGCCATCGTGGTCATATCCAATCACAGTGAACGAGGCAGGCTTGCCACGAACCGCACTTTTTAGACCCTCCCCATGAGCTTTGGTGACAGGGGCGAAGGATCCACTACTGATCAGGCCCATGGACTGGATGGCTATGTACAGAGCCTGAGGAGGAGGAATAGAAGAAGAGTTAAAGCAAAGTTTTTTGATTTGTAAGACAAATCAGGGGCTGAACTGCCAAAGAGAAATTTAAGTTCTCAGTTTTTATCAAAACAAAGTTGAAGTTAAAGGGAAAAAAACATGTTTTAAACAATGGTGTCTCTGACTTTACTGTTGTCATCTGAAATTAAACATTTTAATCAATATGAAGGTGCTTGGTCAGACAAATAAACCTACATAAGTTAGATAAACAGACTGGTGTTGTGTTAGTCCAAAAGGAGCGGGGTCTACTTTTGGTGTTTTATATCCCTTAAATGGCTAAAGTAGACTTTTAAATTTAATAGTGGACTATATTTTGACTTGGAGCTTAGGGTTGTGGCATCATAAAGTTATACTCAATGTAGGTTCAGAATTAAACAAACAAAACATTAGGCCTAAATGAAATCCCATTTTCATTTTAACCGTTTTTTTAATTTGCCATATAATTTAAAGTAAAAACATGACAATCAGGTTTCCACATTTTAATGTGATATTATACCAATATCAGACTGTTAACAGTTCAATTCTTTAATTTAGTAAATTAAAAAAATAAATAAATTAAATGGTGTGATGTGTCCATACCTGGTCTGGAGGAGTGAACATAATGCGGTCATCCTCCTGGGGCTGTAGCAGGCCTCTTAGGGCCTTCAGTTCATGGATCTGGGTAAGCATTCTCTCCCTGGCCAGCAGCACGTCTAGGTGGCGTCCCTCATCCAACACTTGGCTGACGGCAGCAATGGTGCTGTCCAGTTTGGTCAGACTCTGATGCAGCTTTTCTACCTGCATATACAAAGACTTGGCCTTCAACTGACGGATCTTCTCAACCTGAAGGGACACAAAATGTACAACAGAAATATTTTGAGTAGGTAAACAAGAGTAGGATGAAGAAGAAAAAAGCTAACAAAAAAAAACAAAAAAAAAAAACAAAAAAACAGCAGTGCAAGTATTTCAAGTTCCATTCTAGGTTTCCCTTAATACTTTATCAGGGGTCTGTGCAACTTAACATGTTATAGTTAATGTTGAGTCCATTTGTTTGTTTGTAATTATTTTTAAATAATTTCATAGATGGATCTGGATGTGAAAGGACAGGTTTTAACAACCCCTTCCATGGAGTCACAGCGGGTCTGTCCAGAGGGTGGCAGTAATGTGCTCACCATGCTGCACAGACCTCTCAGCTGGAAGGAAAAATGAAAAGACTATTCTATGGGTTTGTGTGTAAATACTCAATTATCAAGTTTATAGTAATGTTGTTTAGTGAAAGGCAAATGGACTGTCATCCAAAAGGCTTCTTTACTTCTAAGTGACTGGGACAGCAGGGCGTCAAGAGGTTTACATCATTAACTTCAACTGGTATCTTTTCATTTGCCGTTTCAAACAAAAATCACAAATTTAATCACATCTTGACCGACATACCATAATTCTAAAAATAAAGAATTTCAAAATATCATACAGAATGCTGCTGCAGCAAAAAACTACAAAAGGAAAGCTGGCGACACATTGTTGACTGTGTGAATATGGAAGTTAATAGGATTATCATTATCACTACTTCATCAAGTCAGTCTGAAAAATATTTCCATGGAGTATTACATTGGATTAATTTGCTGCTTACATGACACGTTTATAACATTGAAGACAATTTGAGCAATATTCTCTATATAACACCCCTATATTTTCCCCCACACCTCTATAACACCCTGGCACTATGAAGCAGTCTGGGAGCAAGTGAAAAATAAATTTAAAAATACAAACAAAACCAATAACTTAATGGAAGCTTAACTGCACAGCTTAGAATAACAAGCTTAGTATAAAGCTTTAGAACTGTAATCAGTCTATGTCTAAGGCTTATATCACTTGACTAAGGAACACAGGACAATGCAATTGCTTGAGGCCAACAGGAGAAAATAATGTCACCCACAGGACTACATTCCTACAGACAGGTACATGGGTTGTTCTATAAAATGGTGAACACCATTTTCTAAGGAGAATGGAGTCATGGGCAGATGGTGCTTTTATGTGTGTTGAGCTGATCTGTACAACATAACTCCTGACCATCAGGAGTACTGGGAATTTTCCCAGTGGGCTGGTGTTTGGCTGATAAGAGAAAATAAACTCCAAAAAACTGCTGTTACTGGTGCCTAGACAGTCAAGGTTGTGGTAAGCAGCCCACACCTGGGTGACTCACACAGTACACCCAGTCGTGTTTCTCATATTATCACTCGTGGCAGTTCAATCAGTCAGATGTAGCAATAATACTGGAGGAGAAGCGGCTGCAGGTCTGTTTAAAAGTACAGTGGAACTCGCTTATAGTGGTCACAGATATAGTAATCAACTGCTTATATAGATCAAAAGGCTTGGGACAGAATAATTTCTATACAAATACTGTTTAAATAATTTTTTTATAGTAATCAAGAAATCCTTGTATAATGTTCATTTCTGGCCATTTTATGAATGTAAACGTGCAAAAATGATTGTAAAATTACATGTAGCCATTTTATTTTTTACTCCCATGATTCCTTTCTGGGTGTCTGCTCTATGCTTCACCCTGGCTAACTAGCTAGCTAAGTTGACACCCGGCAGCTCACCCGGAAGCTCACGAATCATGGCTGGAAAAAGGACGTCAAAACAGAGGTAGCTTTAATTTTCTTGATGCTGTTATATTCTGTGTTGTTGTTCTATTAAACAGTTTGTTTCAAACGTTATTTTCAGACTTGTAAAAAAAAAAATGCACAGGCGGCACAGCAGAGCCGACACACTGCACAGAATGAGTTAGCATTTGAGTTATGTCTGTGCACTGCGCAGTAGACTGTAATTAAACGTGCATGATACAGTACTGTAATAAAATTCACTAAATACGGAAGCATCTGTTTCGTTTCTTTTTTGTCATTGAAAAACAATATAAATAGCATTTAGATGATATTCTGCATAAAAAATAGGCACAGGATACAGCAGCTGTACTCCAAAACCTGGTCATAGAGGTACAGCAGTGAACTGCGCATGCCCCAACCATGGCCCTAACCCCTAACGATCTAGTGTACGTCTGCCGTACCAATATCCACTTTGGAGAAAAAAAACCCCTGAAATACAGTACTTGTAAATCCGGTTTTAGTAATCAACCGCTTATAGTGTTCAAACTAAGTCTGGACCAACGTGAAGACTATAAGCGGTAACTTCAACTCATTTACATATTTATATGACTTGACACTCAATTTATACTTTATGTTTTGGAGTCATCTACCACAACTTGAGCCATGTCATAGAATTAGAATAGAATAGAATAGAAATACTTTATTGATCCCACAGTTAGGAAACCACTAAAATTGGTTAAAGAGCACCTGTGTGGACTGTGTTATCAATGGTTGTTGGCGAGTCCAAAGGTTGTTATTGGTGTTAGCCTCGCCACAGCCCATTGGTTAACATGGACTTGGTTAGCTGCATTAGCCTTGTGATTAGCTGCTCATCTTGACAATATTGATGTTGTTTCTCTAAACATGTGCCTTGTAAATGAAAGGTTATTCAAAGATTAATGTCCACATTCCTTAGCTTTTAGTTATTACACTGACATTTATTCTGCCCCTACTATTCACTATTAATGATACAATTAATCAATTCAATTTACTGAACAATATTGAACATTATTTCAAATGTCATCAAATAATTTCATGTTAATCTGGCACATTGATCACTTTAGTATACTGATGTATTGTCAATTGAATAAATGTATTATTGACTGACTGGTGACTAAGTATTTAATACAGCTCATATTCTTTATGTAATTATGTGCACACTGCAGTTAGATTATTTGTGTGCTTAATAATTTGGTACTGTTCTCTACAAAGGCCAGATTTTATAATATTTTGATAGATGGTGAGCTATTGAAGCAGACGTCCAGCTTCCACAATCAGTTTACTGCTTCTGTGCTGGTAGGAGGACTCCTTACAGCCTATGAACCTGTAATGATCATGAAGTTTATGAAAAATTACTTAATGCCCTTCTACTCTAGTCTATGCTAGTTTGTGGAGTATCTTATGTGTATAGTAGTAATTATCAGTGCAGTGTTAAAAAGTGTATCTCTGTCATGACTGTGCCACTATACCAAGAATACCACTATACCATGGTGCTTGGGTTTACTTCCATGTTACACAGCCCACCGCCTTCCCTTTGTGGTCATTGTGCAACACATGCAAACTTATAAAACAACCTTTAACAGAACACAAGAAATAAACATGCCTAGTATACTATTTTACTGATAAACCAAGAGAGCCAACAGCAGTTGATACACTGATGATGCAATCCTATTTTTGTGTTTTACAATCATGGCCCAAAATACCTCTTTCCACTTCCTCAAACACCGATATCTTGATGAGTCAATGAGATATTACAGTTATATATAAGACATCATATTTATTACTACACCCCCGGAAAGGGTAAATGAGTATTGTCTCTGAGTCTGATTGTCAACAACTTTATTCAAAAACTACAGGACCAATTTCCATAAAATTTTCAGGAAAGGTACACAGTAGTACAGAATAGATCCCAATACATTTTGATGAATTTAGGTCAAAGTCACCAAAATTGTGTTTCGACAATAATAAGAGATCGGGCAAATCAGGTAAAATGTGTGTGAAGGGGTCAGGGTTAGTCGTGCCTGGCACTATTATATCAACAAGGAAATTTAGGTAATAAATTGACATATTTGTTACCATGTAGAGACAGATAAAGTTACAGCAATGAGGAAAAAAAAAGACATTTAAACAGTGTAACAGAACCTGAGAGATAAGGACCGAGCCCTTACTTGCCATCACCAAACAAAAAAAACTACAAAACAATAGCCTGACTACTTCTGTTCTGGAAAGCGTTCTCTGATAGCAGGGAGGGACTCTGAAAGAAACAAAGGGTCTAAAAGAGAGGGCTCTTTTGTTAATCGTTGGCACAAGTGGAACTGCAATTTGCATCTGTGAGAACGGAGTTACACTTTGTTGTCAATGAGGACAAAGACTAGAGCTGGGCTTTCTGAGGAACACACTGGTGGTTTGAATTCCATGACTGAAAACACCCTGAGGAGGAGAATGGCACAGCTAGATGTATTTCACAGTGAGAGCACAAACAAGAGACGCCTTCATGTTCCCTGATGCAACCGCTATTTGGAAGTTAGATTCTCAACTTCGCACATCTCCTGCCCTACGTTCACACAGTCATGTACGTGAGATGCATCTACACATACAAACAGCGAGTTGTCTCATGTTTTACCTGTGAGTCACATTTAGCACCTTCCCTGTCATCTCTCAGCTATGAGTCTCATGGCTTTAATAATGCAGTACTGAGTCACTGCAGAGCCTCCGGGGGTTCTGTTTCTGTTTTTCTGACCTTGTTGTCTGTAAAGGCGGACGGTCATTTTGGCTTTGTTAACATTTTCACTGCCGACTAATCTGTTGATGATTTTCTTGATTAGTCAATTAATTTTACAGTCTGTAAAATGTTAAGTGGTTCCAATATGGCTTTCCTAAATGTCTTGAATTTTATCTTAAATTAAACATACATAATGTTCTTTAAAATGATATGCACAGCTTTGATCTCACTGCGCATTTCAGCTACTACAGTAGCTTCTGTCATGGCCAGGGGCATTAGCATTAATTTCATTATCAGACAGTCGCAGAAAGAGTGATTAGACCACCCTTGTTTTCTTCACTTGCCTGTACATTTTAATGCCAGGTACAACTAAAAGGTACATTTGGTTGGATAAATATAACGACAACAATAAAAACATCTTACATCAATAGCTATGGCATTGTACTGCCAAAAACAGTGCTTTTAGGTATTCCAAGTTTCCTTTTCCGTCTGTTTTAGTCACTATACAAACATGAGTTAGTACTTAATTGTATAACCACCATTTTTTAAATTACTTTTGATGATGTAACAAATTTTCCCACAACGGTATTCATTAGTTAGCTTTCGATCTCAAGAAAACTCTTTAATCTGTTGAAGAAATCTGAATGGTCTCTTAAACCTGCCATTTTTCTATAGCATATGAACCACAAGAACTGGGCTACACCCATTTTTACTCGCTCACAATTGTATCCAAACTGATTAGAAAGTGAATAAACAAAAACACCCAAAACAGCATGAAAAGAACTTTGAGGTTGGGGACCACAGTATACCATTAAAAAAAGTAATGAACAATATTTCTTCAAAATTGTTCCCCATTGTTCCCTTTTTTTATTTCAGAATGAACACAAGGAATCGATAAGGAATTAGCTGAGAAATATTGCAATTGACCATAAATAATCTGAGCCTTATAAATCAAGCAAGATAAGTTATGCGTTTGTCCTGCTTTTCTGCTGCACTTCCTGTGATGACGAGGCAGAGACCATAGCACACAAACAATACAATCATCTCTATAAGCTCCAAATGACAAATTTAATCCATTGACATGTTCCTACTCACCTCCTTCCTACTTTCATCTGTCAACACTGCCCTACCTGAAAATCTCTACTGACTTCATCTTTTACCTGAAACTATATTTGCCAACAAAAAACAAAGACAGGTGTGACATGTTTCACACATACCACTAATGTGTAACTATGTGGTGTGGTGCAACAGTCAGTCGGTCAGAGGACACTGTGAGTGACAGTTATGGCTGCCTGTGATGACTTTATCAGGTCAGAGACAAAAAAATGAGCCCTGCCGTGAGGGAGAGGGATTTAAGAAGGAACACGGATAAGTGAGGGCCTTCTCTATGACCCTTTGACCTGAACAAGCTGAAGATCTGTCAGATCAAAACTGGGTGGGGGAGGGGAACGTGCAATTTTTTTTAGTCGTAAGGATCAATAAAGTATCTATATCTACCCAAGTATGAGGCAGATGTAACTTTAAATACACGCTGACATTAAAATCATGATTGCAAGCTCTCGCAGGAAAATATCTAAAACAGTCTCAGAGCTAGAGGTC
Source organism: Siphamia tubifer (assembly GCA_020466265.1). NCBI lineage: Eukaryota > Metazoa > Chordata > Actinopteri > Kurtiformes > Apogonidae > Siphamia > Siphamia tubifer. The sequence goes on from CM035793.1 coordinate 27,465,304, forward strand.
AGACAAAACAAAATGTAAAGATGATCGGTGTGACTCACCTTCCACAGTAGTTCACACTCCCTCTCCTCTAATGCCTTCTTGTGACTGAGGACGAGGGCTTTTACTTCAGCTTGCACCAACTTCGCCTTGATTTCCATCTGCTCTGCTATAGTCTGGACCTTCTCCATGCTTACCTGAGGAAAAGAAACAATTGTACTTAGGAGGCGGAACATATATATGGACTAAACTGTCACAATATTCACCAACTGATTAATTTTCCTAAATATAACACTATAAATACTTTTACAAATATGAACTCCTATTTTTGTTGGACTCATAAATATGAGTGCAGCATTTGAACAAGAGGTTTAACTGTGAGAAACACACACACATGTATGTATGCATATATATATATATATATATATATATATATATATATGTGTGTGTGTGTGTGTGTGTGTGTGTGTATAAAAAGGTTTTTAATAATTTTTATTAAGACCCATGATTGCATGCTTTATGAAATAAGAACTGAAAACTGCTTCTTATCTAGAAGCAGACATCAGAATTTCTTTAGAAAAGGTGCCTCACTCTCCCACTGACCATAGTAACCTTCTCTGGAAGACAAACCCCCCTTGCTTAATGAAAACTTTGATAAATTAAAGACATTGTTTGTAGATTTTGCTTATTTCAAATCACACTTTTCTAACTTGCTACCAGTATAATGATTTAACTACAGTTAAAAGAAATATCGGATGTAAGGATGAAAATGTGTCGTTGGTGTTGCATCCTGGACAGAGGCTTAATGGACGCATCAACAAAAGGATGTCAGAATGCCCCAATACACCCGTGCCAAGCCTGTTTTATTACTCAAATGGGATACGACAGACCCTCAGGAACAGGATGTAGAGGATCAGGAAACATTAAAAGAAAGGATGGTGCATGTGGCATCATCCTGGGAAATGAATGCACAAACACCTGCTCAGTTATTGTGATTGATTCCTTTTTTTAGTTGTGGAAAAGGAAACATGGGTCAGAAATAGCAAGTCACCCGACACTACAAAAAGCCCACTCCTCTTATTCATAGTCCCTTTAGAAATAGTGACAGAAAAGGTCTCTTTTGTCTTTTTCAAGTTCTTTTTTTGTATGCAAAAAGAGAGCCATAAAACTAAAGAATATCTACCTCTGTAGAACAGTAATATTTAAATATCTGTTACAAGTGTATTTACAGTAAGGTGAAATCTTTTTGTACCATCTGCCTCTGCAGTAAAAAAAGACAACATCTGTAACACAGGAACTAAAAGGTGACTATTAATTACCTAAAAATTAGCATGTCTGGAGGATTGAGCCTTTTACGGCCCACAATTAGGGCTATATGCACATTTTTCCTCTTTGTCTCTGTCCCTTTCCCCTGGTGTTTTATTTGGCCTTTCCTCTGGCATTTTTGGGAGGTCACAGGCTGAATCAGACCTCACAGGAACAGAAGGGCGGTAGGATAAGGCTTCCTTTGTGATATCGGCTCCTGGGATCAAAGGTCACCTAAACTTCTATAGGTCATGATCTGTAACCCCTGTTTTAAGACACATTACTGCCCACCCCCCATAGCACCTCTGGAAGAACAAAGCCTGGTAGCACCACCCTTGTCTCATTTGCATGGCCATTTGAGGTGGGCAGTAGAAATTCATTTCAATTCTTTTATCTTGTCCAGATTTCTCCTTTGCTTCCCCACAGATTATTTTTCTCAGTTACCACTTCTCCAGTCTCATGGTACAACAAATCTACATTGACACGTCTTGAATTCTATCTTACTCTCCCCACATTACCGAAAGACCAGAGCTGAGAGCACAAAGTGGGTCAAACTGGCCAATCATACTCCAGAACCACAGAGCTCCAGCCAACCAAAGGGTCACTAGTCTAGGGTCAGAGGTCAGAACAGATAATGGGTATGGAGAAGGCGGAAATTTCCTACCTCAAGGGACAGGAGTGTGTGTGTTTGCATATTATCTGGCGTCAGCATTTACTCCTGTTGTGACTGAGGGACAAACACACCAACATTTTGCCAGATGGCAGGCGTTGGTCCCTGTGACTCAGCTGCATCGAGCCACTTTTCACTAAATAAAATATGGGGCTGTTTTGATTCCAGCTGCTTAAGAACAGGTGAGCATGATGGGTTTGATCCATTTTAGATGTGGCAGACAGTCTGCAATTTAACTGAGCAGATTTGTGCTGTGATATAAGGTTTTGGAATTTGAGGAACACTCCGAGTGACATAAGCACCCATCCATTACATTACAAAGTATGACCCAGTCACACAAAGGTTAAACTGAGAAAGGGATAGAGGAGACAAGTCCTGATGAGGAGATCTGGGCATGTCACATGACCTTAGTGGACAGCCGTTAATGTTTCATGTTTCTTTACCAAGGTCAGGACACGGCCACACCTTGCAGGCAAATTAGACACCATTACTGTTTGTGACTCGTTCCTGTTACATGTGGATATGTTGCGTATAGAAGGCAAAAACAGACAATCTGTTATTCCCCGACAAACCATTGATTTCAGTTTGTTGTTGTAATGTACAACAACAAATGTCTATGACTAACAGGCCTGCCTATCAGTCAACATATTTTGATATCAGTGTCTTTGTTTCGATACTGGTTCTTAAGGCTGCCATGAGGATTAACTGTTAATCTACAAGCTTTTGTTCACTTTAAACCATTGCAGTGTAATGGCTGAACAACAGTTTATGTACTCATAAGGTAGGTCATGCAACAAAAATTAACTGACATTTAATGAATATATCAAAAACCACCGATTGATGTGAAAGCACAATATAGCATAATGACAGGAGAACACAAGATAATGTCTAATCCTGAGATAATGATGATAAAGAGTGCCAGTAAATTCTTACACAGTGGAAAGTATAACAACGATGGAAACATTTACTTGTATCCAGGTGTTGTCATGCAGGTAAATTATAGCAATTATGTAAAATAACTTGTCAACTCAAATGAAATTAAGTTGTGATAACAATGGGTTTGGCAACCTTCACCCTAGAAAATAAATAAAATCAACAGTACTTTTCCCACTGGCAGTGATATTCAGCAGTGGATTTACAAGTGGGTCCCCTGCTGGACTACACAGATGCAATTTCCTGCTTCGTGTGTTAACCATTTCCTTAATTAAAACAATGGTGTGAATGGACAACCTCAAAATACTGCAGATCAGCATAACTCTGCGAACGCCATCTGCATTTTCTGTTCTGTCAGTTAAGGAATCAATTAATCAAAGGGACAAATTCAGGACAAATGAAAAGCTTTCCCTTTAGTTCTGGATGTCAGCAAATGGAAACGTAGTCATCTTTCACTCATTGGTTGTTTCACTGTACAGGGTTCAAAATTAAGGTGTGTGTGTGGGGGTCTAAAGTCATGAAATGAGAAAAGGTTGTGTGAGTGTGTGTGTGTGTGTGTGTGTGTGTGTGTGTGTGTGTGTGTGTTGTAAAGAATAAAATGCAGGGGTGAGTGAATGGTTGTAGGGAAAAGTGTTTCAGTTCTTTAAAAGAGGGAGTTTTCCTTTCTTTGCAATCCTTTAAATATCTCATGCACCTCCCCCCATCCTCCTCTCAACTCCTCCCCTTTGACCTTCAGCCCTGCCCCCGGCCAGACCTCACCCCATGTGACCCACCCCCTCTCAGGACCAGCTGGACACCTCTAACCCCAGGCTTCTCTGCAGCACAGGCCTGGTCACTCTCAAACACATTCAGACTGATCTCACGTAATAGCGGTATGGCCTGTGAAGGGATACTGGGAAGACACAGCTGCAGCAACGTTTCCTTTTTCAGGCAATTATCTGGCCTTCCAGTTCTGTTAAAATGACTCTGCTTTTGAATGGTGTGACTGTTTTAATTGGGGGTCTTCTATCTCTTCCAAATGAAGGTCTAACTGTTTTTTTAATGGTTCTGTGTGGGTTCTTATCTCACCTGCACAGCCTGACGTCCTTGCTGTGCATCGGCCAGCAGCTGGATGGTGATGGCCCTGCAGTCCTGCACAGCATCTTGCAAGTACACGAAAGTATGGCCCATGTGGTGACCTATACTGCACTCTCTGCAGATTGGCACGGAGCAGGATTCACAGAAGAACAGAAACACCTGGAAGGGCATGAGAAGAATATTCACTTACATTAATTCATGAACCTTTGTCATACAACTGAACTACAACTGAACATGCATCGAGGAGAATTCAGAAATTGTGCAGTTTTGTAACATCTACTGTCATTCAGTACAACTGTAATGGTTTACGTAAACAGACTGTTGTCAGGGATGTTCTAGGGCAATGCATAAAGAATGAAACAAATACCTTAACCTTATAACAAAAGATAATGTATGGCTTTTGTCCATTAGAAGTTATTTTACACAGCAAGATGTAATATCCTAATCTAGACAGAAATATGTGCCCAGATGTCCTGTGAAAACCTTTGTTCTCTGGATTATTTGGAGACAAATGACTCCCAACACCTCTGCATGGAAGCCTGTGTTTGCCTATTGTAGTTACAATGCATTGTGCTTCCACCCAATCAGTGGTTTTTGGTGCTTGCAGATTAAATCTTTCCCCTACACATACAAAAACAACGCCTAAGGACAATACATCTCTGATACATAACGTGTTAATGAAGGTTGACGGCATCTATCGTGTGACAATGGGAAAACATCTGATTGCTTATCACTCTCAACAGACACACAGGCTAAGACCCCGTCTGCACGGAAACAGGTTTGTTTGAAACAGACGTACTTTCTTAATGGATCGGCCTTTCGTTAAAATGGGACCGGTCTCGCGGATACCCCAAAATGATCTCTTTGGAAAATGGGTCCCAGAGTAGGAAGATCTGGATACGGTCCCATTTCTGTGTCGAGCCGTTTTAACGAGTATCTATGCGTGTTCACACCCACATGACCGGGAAAAATTTTTTTGCAGCCTTGCACCCCTAGCATTCATTCTCGTCACAAGACCGCAACAATGGTGAACAACGAAGTAGCAGTGGTGTTAGAAGTTAGGGTGTTAGAAGCACTATTGTTGTTGTTTGTGTCCCGCGTGTGTTACGCCGGTAGAAAAAGGATGTGGGCACATGCGCACTACTTCTATTGTTCTCTTGTGTCCGGTGGGACTGGCTTACAGCGTGCATAGGGGTGTGGCATGTGAATTTTCAGCAAGCGTTTCACCCCCATGCAAGTGCGGATTTTTACTAAAACGGTTCCATTTTTATGTAATATATTTTTGACGCAGTTTCAAAACTAAACCTGTATCAAACTCGCCTGGACGTAGCCTAATTCTGAAGGAGGATAATTAAACAGGCAAGGCAAACCAAAGAATATGGACCTATAAGGACCATTTCCATTGTCTACAAAAAGTCTGAAATGGATTACACCACTGTATACCGTTCTACCATAGACTTCAGTTTACTTTTATTTTTAACTGTATTTATTTTATTTAGGAAGTAATTTAAAAACAGTCATTTTAGGTGTACGAGACTGATATTTCACAGATTAATATATTTTGAATATAATTGAACATTTGTTGAGTGTGTTATTTCATGCACATTGAGAAATGCTTTTTAATCAAATTTTCTACAGACAACTTCTTGTAATTACAGAGAAAGTGATGCAAGTCGTCATCTGAATACAATTTTAGTTGTATGTACTCTAAGGTCTAGTTGTTCTCCTTGGGAGCCGCACCCCCACTGACAAAGACAAGAAATGCTAATTATCAAGATCAACAGATAACCTAAAGAGGTACGCATATTTTCTTCCACACTTACATTTTCTCTCATACATAAAAACACAGATAATTAATAAGAAAAGCCAATGAATATTAAAGACAGTAGCATGCATATGAATGGGTGCCTAGGGAGGCTACAATAACACCCCAGAGAATCCCCCCTTTGAGAGCAGCAGCTGAAGCTCAGCAGCATCCAAAACTACACTTTATAGCCATTTATTCCGCTTTTCACATTTTTTTTTACTTATTCTACCTGTTGATTACCGAGATGAAAAGAAAAGCATTATATTGTGAAGAAACCTGATTTGACATGTGTTGTAATAGTGGACAGATGTGAACATTCCTGTTGGCCGTGCTGCCTAAGTCTACAAATACATTAATATTAGTCTGCATTGTAAAAAGGAATGTGAATCATATGCACCAAAATCAAACTTGGTCCCCTGAGGGTTAAGGGAGAAAGTGTCATTTAACTTTTGTTGCTCAAACATAAGCTTTGCCTTAAACCTCCTGATGAATGCTGAGTGCTTATAATGAAAGGCAAATTAAATATGCACAAGCTATCATATCCCAAAGAGACACCAGATCAATTGTCACCAATAGCAGGAGACCTGAGGAGATGGGGAGGGTCCTGCAATCAATCAATCAATAATAGCAGTTCTCCCGGGAAACGGCATAATCTAATGAGACATACACAAACCTCCCCCTTCATCAGACTCCCTCCTGCTTTCCGCCTTCTTCCTTAAGCTCCCGTTGGAACCTTTTCTTCTTGCCCTTTTCTTGCTGCCTGTCCTTCTGCCGAGCCCCATCCTCATCTACAGTCTCTGCGCCACTCTGTCACTCAGTGCCCTCCATTTCCCTCCCCTCTTGTCCTCTCCCACCCCCATTGACATCGCCTGAATTCCAAGGGGACAGGATCCACAAAGGCAAAGAATGCAGCTGGGCAGGAATGGAGGACAGTGGAGAAGGTGGAGAAAGACATTGATGGACGCTGGGGGTGAGGGACAGGCAAGACGATTGATGGTGGATTCTGAGAGAGAGACCCACAGGACTGAGATCATCAAATGAAGCAAGTCCAGTATTGACTATTATATGACGAGTGGTTCACCCAACTACAAATATTTATGCAGCAATGGGGAAAATGCTTCAAAATGCAGTTGGGAAAATTGTGAGCCTTGTACCTATTGTCCACAAATAAAGCTTCAGCTAATGCTAATGAAAAATGCTAATCAGTTTTATTACACACCACCTGTCACACAGAGCCGTGTGGCGGGTTGAGTGTAATAAAATTTGCCAATTAACTCAGAGTACAGCAATAAGGGTTGCCCTGAGAAACCTGTTTGGACAAATGTGAACTATATTATGCAATCTCATTATCCCTGTTTTAAAACACTCAATATCGAGAATTTGTGCAAGCTATTAAAAACATCAGCCAACTCCATTACTAAGTTAACTGTAGGTAATGTTGCATTACAGGAACAGAAGAAGTCGTAAAACTCTAGTTACTGAGAACATTATGTTTAGTTTCTGTTCGTGATTAAAATGTGCTTTTCTATCTGGACACAATTGATTCTTCAGTCTTTTAATGTTTGTTTTTTATTGTGACCATAGCTCTATACATATGTGTTGTATAGTTTTACTTTCTCCACATGTTGTGTGTTTTACTCCATTTTCTATACCAGTCTCTCTATTTTTCAGCTGCTGTGACAAACCAACTGGGGATTTATTAAGTTTTATCTTATTTTATATTAAGTTAATCTTTTTTTTCCCCCACTCTCATTCAGCATGTGGACCCTCTAATAATACAATACTTCGACATAAATCGCACAAAACAGCGGAGTCTTATTTCACAGCACTCGATCCGATAAATACTTATATGGACCATAGATAGGTTAAATAAGTCAGAATAGCATCAAAAGTTCCATTCACTTTCCTCAGTGCACCATTGTTTAAAAAGCTACTGACCATATAGGACATAAACAGACACCAAATTAGTATTTGGGTGTATAAGATAACCAATAAATGTTGAAGTCTTCCTGAAATTTACCATAACACCTTATTAAAATAATTTCCACAACCACCACACACATCCAAGTCATTACTTAAGGCCAATTAATGCAAAATTCTAACAACGACAATTTATTACAATGTACAGGGGCTCCAACGTTTGGAAGAACTTGATAAAAAACATTGAAATCATGTCCCTCCTTTACTTTCAAAGGTCATACTAAAGCTGCTTTTATAAATAACCCCTCATTTTCCAAAGTTATTTTGTTTCTTTTTATTATTTGTCCATAACATCTTATTTAACTCATGTCCATGTGTTATTCTAGTATTGGTAATTTCTTTTGTATTTGTGTTTTATTGTATTGTTTTGACTTTTTGCATTGGATTCATTTTGAGTGTTAAGTTGATGAAGGGAGTATCTATATAAGCATATTAAGCTTTTGGCTTCTCTTGCACTGCCTTTTTTTTGTATTTTTACTTGTGTTACTTATGTATTTGTTATCTTCTATAGTGTGCATAATAAGCTAACTAAAAAAAAAAAAACCTAATGCTATCTGCTGCTTATGTATCAGCAGCTGCTCAGCTGTGCTCCAGGTGAAATGCTCTCACTCATGCACACATGCTTGTAGATTACATAATAAACCGGCCTCTTGGAACACTAGTCAATATCATTGACTAATACAGGATACCGGCTCTTCCCAGAGGTCTACATAAAAGGATCTGATTCCCTCTCTGCTTGCCTCTGTCTTTACCTGTCTATTGCTCTCAAACCCATTATTGACATGCCTTAAATAAATAACAGGTTTTTTTTTTTTTATTCATCATGTGAAATGGAAAATGTACAACACATAAAAACAAACCCTTTGAAAACCAGGGGTAGAGTTGCTCCAGAGCATATGTGCCTTTTTAAACTATGTCATGCTCTGGATACCCTCACATATGCAGACCAGTGTGGCACAGAAATGTGAAAAACAACATAAAATGGTGTAAAACAAGGCGTGGTGTCATGCTTGGAAAGTTGTAAATTTCTCAAACAGCACCCTGGAAAGAGGGGGTGGGGGTTTCAGGCAGGGCATGCTCACCTACAGAATGCATTTGCACATTACAAGCAGCACGCTTAAGCAAAATAGAAAAGCACAGGATGTTTTAAAACCGTAAAACAAAATGTGTGAGTGTCCTGTATGCTGAGCGTCTTTGTTTGTTGGTGGGTGCCTGGAACCAACATGCCATCAGTGACCATAAAACCCTGAGCAGCAGTGCTCGGCTACGTTGGGGGAAAGTGAGTTATTGTATTTCATTAGCACACCGGATGTTACCCTTTCTCCCTCACAGCCCATTACACTCCTCCATTACAGATTTGTACTATGACACACCCACCTACGTTAGGTTGAGGTTTTGAAACAAATCCATCAAACAGACTTGAAAACATTAAAAGCATGACTTGGTAAATTATAGCTAATTTTCAAAATACTTTTTTTCCTCATTAGATTAGATTCTAATAATGCTGACATGAAATACAGAATACAAAAAAGAAGCTCATTTCATTTATAGGCAGCTCCAAACAACACCATCATTACTATAGTCTGAAAATTAACAAACTGAGAACTTTCTATATATTGCACTGTGAATTACATTTAAGTTACTTTTAATAATACTTATAAAAACAATTTGAATATCTATCCTCCAAGTATTAAGCATGGACTAATACATAAAGTTAACATACACTCCAAAAAGAGGGTGGAATTTCATGAGGCATTCTGAGAGGAAAATTATTTTTCTACATGATGTAAATCAGGTATTTCATTTAAAAAAATAATAAAAATTTTTGACAATATATGCATTTTTGTCTTAATGGCATATTCCAACTAATATTGTGCAAGGTTTAGGCAGTCACAAGCTAAAAAAAATATGAAGACCAGTGACACTTCTCAAAGGATACCATGTCCCTATTAAATACGTATTTTTCTTACTAGTGATAAGAGCACCATTTCTATCTTATTTTTTTAGTAGAATTTAATAGCTTGCTTTGTATTCTAAAATATAAACAAATGTTTCCTGTTTCATAAGATTTCATAAGTCAATGTAGATAAATGTGAGAATATTTCTAATGTTTTGTGTTAACACTACTATAAACAGTGTAAATATTGCAGCATTTAAGACACACTGAAAAATAATAGAAAAAAAAGACAAATAGATACATTCAGACAAAGAAGCAATAAAATCTTAATGAGATAAATGAATTTCCAAAGTACAAAAAGATCTTCGTTTGAATAGGAGCTAAAGTGCTATCACATTAAAGACCTTGGCAGAACCACAGCATATTCTTGAAGTAGATTCACGAGCGGCCTGGCCTTGTGCTCACACAGCGAGCAGGCTGCAGGAGGATCAGCCTACTTTCCTCCCTCCCTCCCCGTGGAGGTACTGGGAACTGGGGGAGAGGGCACGAGCCCAACTAGCCAGTAAAATTGCTCCATGTAGCATTTGCTGGCTGCGTGTTCACAGCAGTGGGGGGAAGGGACAAGGGCCATGTCATGTCACAATGTGGTGTCAGAAAAGCCTGGACTGCTCTGAGGACTGTGAAAGCATGCTGGCTCAAAGAAACCAAGCCCTTTTCACAGACAGTCAGACGCTAGGATATGTGCAATGACGTGTTCCAATTCTATTCAAACCCATTCCCATTTATTCTATACACTGCAGTGTCAAAAAACTGCATTTCATATGTATTTCAGAGTAGCTTTCATAAGGTATTTCAAATAAGATGCAAAATACAAGAGTCTCATTCTTGATCTTTCACAAGAAAAGTGACAAACATATACTTGTAATGTGATTTATTAATTACCTACATTACTACCTACGTTTTGTGAAAGACATTTAGTGTTTGAATGCATCAATTGGTGGTTGATGGAAAAACTTCATCTTAGATGGGCAATTTAGAGGATTTTTTTTTTTTAATTTTGAACTGAATTTTCATCCAAGAATAGGAAAGGATGGATGTTTTTGGTTGTACATAAAAATTGTGAAATAAATACACATAATATTTTGTTTTAAAAAATCCATCTACCCATCTGATTTGATCAACACAGAATATCCACTTAAATCAACTCAACTCTGTTCAGCAGCCTTTATACCTTACAGTTTAGAAGGATAATATTGAACTAAACTTGAGAACACAAAGCTTTACCTTTCCAATAGTTATGTACAAGGGCTCTTGTTTCACAATCCATATTTAAACAAGTTTTTAATCTCTAAAATATATAGTTTTAGTTGGGAGTTGGACTCGGGGATTAACAACAAAATGTCACAGCTGCTTTTTTGGGCAGTGCCTCTAGTCAAACGTATGGTTTCTTTCACTATCTGTCAACAGAAAAAAACAACAAAAGGTCACAAAGGTGTGGATGTACAAACACACAAACCAGAAACACACTTGAAGGAAATTCCAACAAACAGATGTCAGATGAATTTGATGTCTATACTACCATTAGTAGACTAAAGGGGTAAAGGGTTAAGGACTTTGTTCATGGGCCCGTCAAAGGTCAGCAATCACTTGGAAATGAAGCCACTGAAAATCCATCCTTTTTCCCCTCAATTCAAAATACATGAAAACCTAAAGACCTATTTTAACAGCTTCCATCAAGCACGGCACATCATCATGGACCATTTCACCTTTCAACTGAATAGCATTTGGCAGATTTGACAAGATCCCCTGAAAGTAAAAAACAAAAATGTGTCAAAAAAATCCAGAGAATCAGGACAGAATAAGTGGTTTCTTTAACCGATGAAATATAATGATCACACTGGATCAAGATCTATAATGATCAATTGACTAGGGCTGCAACAGTATACAGTTAGGTATTAGTTGTTGCTATATTAAAATAACTGGATAATGTAGAATAATACATGCACTAAGAATATTGGAGATGAGAAAGAATCTCACCTACACCTGCATGCAATACTGCAACTATTTATTCAGTAGAGAAAGGTTAAAGCACCTGCTTTTTTTTTTAATCCAAATGTATTTTGTTTAAGCAGGCATTGTGGCATTGTATTATTATCTCATCTATTCAGTATTTCTATAGCTGGGCAATCTGATGAAAAAAAAAAAACATTACCCCCCACCCCCCCCACCCCCCGTCATTGATAATTCACAATTTTGGATCTATCCCATCTCAATGAACTTCAAACAAAACGTGATTTAAAAGTTATCAAAATCTATGTGCCTATGTAATCTATGTGTAATAAACAATATCAAACATGTATAATCACTGTTATTGACATTCATTTATTGAAAATATGCTCCAGATGCTTCAGGATACTAAAGCAAGTTTTGTACTGCAGTGTAATGGGTGTGGAGACCATGGAGACTACCGATGCCCTAAGCCCAAACTAATGGAGGTCCAAATGAATTAAATTAAATCTGAACAATATAGTTACCTGAGACACAGCATGACACAAAAACTACAATTCCTGCCCAAAACAAACACACAAGGCAGAATTTTACTTGGATTTGATAATTTAATGTCTCAGAGTTTGTTCATTTGTTCAACCACAAAAAGCCCTGTGTTTTAATGTATTTAAGGGTCACCATAACTAATAATATCATGGCTGTATGATATATTCTTAGATCAATCACATGCCATTGTAATCCTACAACTGACCAACTTTTCTGTCGTGACGAAGGCAAAAAGGATTAACTGTACTACAGTATAACATTAGTTCTCCCTCTTCTCATCTTTTTACCCCCTCTATTCTCCATCTCTTCACTTCTCTTATAGTCTCTCTTCTCTTTTTCCTTCCTCCTCCACTGCCCCGCCTCTCCAGTGGCAAATCCTGTTGGCGTGTTGCCACGGACACAACACACACATACGGACATGCCTGCCGATGTTTTGAAACTCAGCCAGATACAACATGGGGGGGCGGTGGCCGTGAGCCAGTGATCTGATTGGACGGGCTTTGCAGCAAAGGAAAACAAACCACAGTCAGCTGGCCTCCTTACCCAGCAAGCATGTGACCGAGTGTTGCGTGCTTAATACCAAGGTAGTAAAAAAAAAAAAAAAAAAAAAAAAAAAGACGAGGAAAGGAAGTGAAAGGGAGGGCGCTGTGGGGGCAGATACATATCAAGGTAAAGAGGGAAGAAAAGAGTTCAACAACAATGAGAAGGTAAAGAAGATAGAGGTAGAAACGTGAGATGGAGTTCAGGCTTAAGAGCAAACAAGGGGTGAAATGGAGAAGCTGTGTGAATGAAATGTGGAGCAGCTGGGATGTAACAAATACACACGACCATGTACAGTGAGCAGCTATTATTAGTTAATGTGACTTAAGAGGGCATAATAATCAACACATACATAACAGCCATGGATTATTACTGCGCTTTCTCCTTGAAGCACAACCTATGGATGATGTTGTTTATTCAATGTCTTCATCTGGGACCAAAAAGACAAGGACAAACAAATGGTTTTGTAACAGCTGAAATACATAAAGACCAAAAACAAAACTAATTGTAGTGAACTCCTGAAAGTGAAAACCAAAGTGAAAGACCAAAACATGAATCAAAACTCTCAAAACCCTTTATAAATATTATAAAACTTTAACTATTGTTTTATGATTAAGTTTTTCTTAATTAAATAATATAAGCAAACATCTGCTTTGTGTTTCTCTTCATGAATTTCTAACAGATGTGTATTTCGTTGCTTTATGCAGTTTGTGAAATAAATAATTAACTTCTCTGACCCAAATAAAAGACTCAAATTAATGTACATTTGAAAACTATAATAACCCTGCTGCAATCTAGTATAATCTTTATTTAATATTGTAGAAACACTTCGAAAGGACAAATCACAGCTGGAAGCTGTGGAGCGTCTCCCAAAAAAGCTTTAAGCTTTCATGCAAAATGTGTTAACAGCACAATCCAGTTGAGCGAGGTCAAATAATGGCCAATTAAAAGCCCATTTGTGCCCAGCCACTGGGTAGTAAGTGGCAGCGTGCAGCTTTTGAATGCGCTTTAAATCCTGTTGTCAAAGAAAATGTGATAAATGCCTTCCTCTCTATCCATTAAATTTATATGGCCCAAAGTCCTCAAAATGCACATCAAAGCTAGGACACACACACACTCCCCCTTAGTCTACATGAAACACATTCACAACACACAGGAAACAGGGAATGCTTTCTAATTATTGGGCACATGTTGTGCATTAAAACGCTGGAAGTCCAACTTCATATAATCCAACTCTGCTGGCTGTGTGGAAACACACATGCACTAAAATCCTCTTCAGAGGATAACTACCTGCAGATGGGAGATGCTCTTGCAAAGGAAAATGCTGCTGCCTCACACTCACACCGATACTTCCAGGGGTCATGAAATGTAATCACTTGCCCCTCAACAGCAACAGCTGCTAAATCATGTTGAGGTGACTTTTCTGCTTCCATAATGTCCATTGTCTCTGACACAGAGCAGACAGAAAGAGCTGATGAGAAAGGCAGGAGCCAACAGAGGAAATACCCAGAGTGTGTGTGTGAGAGAGAGAGGGAGAAGGGGAAAAGAGAACCCAGGAGGTATAAACTCAAGTTACAGGAATTCCTTTGGCCTTGTATCAGCGTCAGTGTTGGGTTAGGTTTCCTTACAAACATTCCCTGCTTGAGCTCCAGAGAGGGGGAGACACAAAGCCAGGCCAGCATATGTTTTTACTGATAGCCCTCCCCTCACAACTAGATAATGCTATGGTGGAATTACACAAAAAAGTTAAATGGACAAGAATAAATAGGATCCAAGAGCAGAATTTAGTGCTTCAGTTCAAACAGCAAGTTTGAAAAATGCAAAGATTTCATTTATCCAATTAGACATTTTCTTTTGTTTGTATAAACAAATGACATAATTATACAGGTAAATATGAACACATTTAGTGTAAATGTAGAGATGGGAGTTCAACATTTGTTTTGGATATTTGAGTATCATTCTGTATTTTGTCATGCATTTGTTTTTTAATAAAATATTAATGATGAATATGCAATGTCCCATCTCATTTTCCCCTTCTTTATGCTGATATTTCCCTTCATCTAAATCCATATGATTTTAACATGATCCATTTGTGCACTTCTGACATTTACTTCAGCACTATGGATTTTACACAAAGTCTGTATCAGACACATCAACTTAAATAAAATGCATTTAAACAAAAGGTGTGGAATGATCGTTTACCCATTTCCAAACATGTACATATAATTAAATCTATTACTTAGTAATAATTTACCCTGATTTAAGTATAACTTTGTGTACCATTTAAAATGATTGTCAACACTCCTTCACAACATGGAGAGTGCAAATTACTGTATTGTATTTAAATGACTGAAGTTTTATGAAAGGACTACAAGTGCTCACTCCTGTAGGGTTGTTATTGTTTTTGCTCAGGTGCATACTCCTTTGATTTTGAGGAATAGAGATCATATAATGCAATGCATGACAAATTAGATTTCCTAGACCTCCCACTACAACAAAAACCCATTGTCTTTCTTATTTTACTTAAACCAAAATGTGTTTTTGCAAGACGTCAAACTGATTAGTTCAACTTCAACTCGTCCTCATAGCACGATGCATTTTAACTGTTCATTGCCCAGCAACCGCTCACTGTTTCACTGCCCTGGTAACCCCCACCCCAACATATTTAAAGGCAACCTGTCTGTGTGTTGCAGAGCCGGGAGCGTTCTTGTTGAGCCTCATTGTCATGGTGACAACAATTTAATCTGAGGCACAGAGTGACATTTTGTGGGATTATCATATCATTAGCAGTCCCTCAGCCGTGGCGGTGGATGTATTTGGATGTTGAGGGTGACATCACAGCAAGACAAGGGCAGTCCTTTGGTGTAATCCAATTTTCCATTTCCACTCCACACACAGCGTGGGACCCTCACTGACTGCTAGTACTTCACATGAGTAACAGATGATATTTATGCTGTTTAAGTAGGCCAGCACATACATTCATGTGTTTCACATGCGTATAACCTACATATTGTTATCATTGTGTTGTCGACTCCCTTTGCACCCCAGTCTTATCTTACAACTGAAAGCCTTCAACAGCAGCATGGCTGCTTTATTTCTGGTTCTTTCCCATTTCTGATCCTTTGAAGCCTTCAGGTGAAATGCAGACACAAAAGATGGGTGCCTTTTAATTCACTGATGCTGAAAGACTGGCCTAAAAGAAATTAATATTCACTTTACAAGCTGCTTTAAAAAAACAAAAATGTGTATTCTTTACACTTGGTGAAATAGAACACATGTATTTCCCTTATTTTTATTTAGTGTTTACTGAAATCTTATGTGTCATACTGTGTTACTATATTTTGGAAGTTTGTATTAGTGTATATTTTTATTCAGTCTTTAGGTTTGGTTTTCAAATTTACATCAAAAAACAACAATTACAGACAGTGTGTCTTATGAGAGCATGTACCATTTTATTTTTTACCTTGATTTAAAAAAAAAGCAAGTCAAATGCGATTTATAAATACATATTTGCCATTGTTAAAAGGCATTTATTTACAAATAAACTAATTGGCACTTTAAAAGTTACCATACTTAAAGATGTTAAAACTAGGGTTGCTCCAAAATATCAGTTTGGCATTGGCAACTGCTGATATTCAGGATTCACCATTTATCCTGCCAATTCACAAATAGCCAAAACTGATGTTTATCCATTAAGTTTGTTAAAAGATTTTTCATTCAATTTTTATTACAAAATTTGTACTCATTCACAGATACTTTAATGAGGGCCAAAGAGATGTCAAATTATATAAATGTAAAAATATTCCAATGATCCAAAAGGTGGACCAAATGAGAATAGAAATAAAATAAATAAAATGCATGACATTTGTTACATTTATCTTTAAAATATTTTACTGTCATAATTTTGCAATCTGTGCATCTCTGAAATAAAATCAGAAAGAAAACCTTAACTGATTTGAATGCAGTTCTATTTAATTTTAATTCACATCATGTTGGCCAATGTAGCTTTTATTAGAATCTTTGACAACACATTTTATTTCAACACACTAAAACATTTTTTTCCCCGTTGCTTGCGTCATGTTTTAGAACTCAACACTTACTCCAGCAGATATGCCAACAGTCACTATAACCTGCAATTCCAGATGGACTCTTGGTCATACAAGAATAATTTTAAATCTTAAAATTATAACAGCAACAAATGGTCATTTAGTCAATTAAAGACAAATTACATGTGAGCAGCTATTTGAAATTCTGTTCACTGGTTATATTAAGGAAAACGGTGTGAAATGTTTGGGCAGCCATGGCTCAAGTTGGTAGAGAGGGTCATCCACTAGCCAAAGGGCTAGTAGTTTGAATCCCTCTCTGTCCTCGTTAGTCCGTTGTGACCCTCTGCCTCCAGTACCACTCACACTGCTGTATGAATGATCAGTCGTGGTCAGGGCGGCCTGAGGTGAGACTTGGCAGCCATGCTTCTGTCAGGGCCCCAGGGCAACTGTGGCTACAAATGTAGTTCACCACCACCAGAGTGAAAATGTGAGAGTGGATGAATAATTGGTTACTAATGTAAAGCTCTTTGAGTGGCCAAAAATGTGCTATATAAATCCAACCCATTATTATTATTACTACAGTTAGCTTGGTTCACTGATATCTCAGTTCATAAATTATTAAATATGTATCATTATCTATGAAATAATCAGATAAATTATTACTATGATGGCTGGTGTTTGCTCATGATACTTCAATGAATTAGCCAATTCATTAATTCTAATGCTATTACATGCTAATTTGCGGCTGTAATTTAAAACACATCTAAAGCATATTTCCACTTAATATTTCAACCCGACAATGTAGGGACCACATGTACAGACCCTTATAATGTCAGCCAGCTCATTTGTTTGATATGCCAGTGCCTTTAAAGAGTTCGCCAGTGCCTTTTACTTTGACTGTTTTGTGTCTGTGTGATTGTGTATGACTCCGCTTCCCTCTTGTGTCAAAAAACATGCAAATAATTTTAAATGTGTTTGGAATGAAATAAGCGTTGTTGTGCAATCAAACAGCTTAGGAAAAAAAATAAAAATATACCTCCAGATTCCATCACTTTGTTCTAATACTTTCTTAGCAGTATTCATAGATGTTGTTGGGTCAGACATAATTAGTTTTTATTCTGTATTCAGTCAAACAGGTTGGTGGTTTAGATAGTGTTATCGTGTAACGTATTCATTATGTAGACATGATCTCGAACTTATCTTCATTTCATATCAGAAAATTCTATAATGTTAAGCCAACTATGACTAATAAAAAGCCCAAACATATGCCCTTAATCATAGTTACACATATGACGGTGTGTTTGTCCTGTCAAGTAGATTGCACTGAATTGAACCTATCACCACTCCAATATGGCAGCTCCACAGCTCGTCATCGCCTATGGGCGGTTATGTTCAATGCTGGGTCTAGGTATACTATGTCTAGTTGCCATCATTGCCACCAATCTCTTGGGGAAGAACAAAGTCCACAGTAGATCTGCACGATATATATAATTTTTAAAAATCGCGGTTCACACCTACACACGATTCGCTTTTTGAGGAGACGATTTTTCTGTGTTTGTTTTTTTTTTCCCACTATGAGCCACATAACACTTCAGTTTCCCTCTGCTTCTGTAAAGTCTACTGTTGCTTCCCCACTCAACCAATCATAAATGCACCAGCACATCATGTGATTGTGTGTAGTAGCAAGCTTTCTCCCTAAACCAATCATGAATGGACCGACATGTCATGTGATTCAGGAAAGGCAAAAAGTGAGGATATAGGTGAAGTCTGCAAGAGGAAAATGGATAAAAACCTGGTGGAGGTCTGCGCTCTCAAAGTGCTTTTTCTAGTTAAGTTTTTAAGTGGGTTGGACGAAAACAGAATGCTGTTATTGTGCTTCGCATTTATTCCGAGTGTCTCTGCTGTAGCACTGACGGTTGTCTTGAAGTTGGAATTGGAAATGCTAGGCACTATCAATAAATATATATAAATAAATAAATAGAAATATAGTCATGCCATACACTGTTAGAAAGCTGAGAATGTCCCAAATCATTTAAGAACAGTAATGAATCAAATGGGTGCTCAGACATAGAAACGTAACAGCTGTTAGCTCAGTTAGCTTCTCAGCTAACGTAAAGCTAACATGTCAACTTTACCTTCAAAGTTTTCCCGTTTTCCACCAATACCATCTGATGACTCTGGACTTTTTTGTACAACTCACCAAGTATCCGTGGTTATGACATATGAAGTCTGTTTTCTTCTAAACCACATACTTTACTCACAATGTTGACGTACACTTCTAAACACTCTACATACTGTAGGTGAGTGAAACACAACTAGTAACTTCTCCAGTCACCCAGATTTTTTTTTACATTATTTTTGTATTGCTGTTTACACTTTCCATATTTTAGGAGAGTTATTTTCACTTTGAAAATAATTATTATGCAGTGTGGACAGTGTGCACAATATGTTACTTGTTCATGCTTTTAAACATCCTGTATAACATAAAATAAATATTTAAACAATTAAAGTTACGAAGAAATTTATTTTATTTTTGCAAAAAATAGAAAGATATTTTTATTTTGGACATTACTTGATTAGAATAGTGGGTCAAAGTGCATACCATGCACAATTCTTGGTATACATGTTTATATTATTTGTTGTGTATTGCTGCTTGCACAATATTGAGTTTCAAAGTGGAAATAACTCCTAAAATATAGAAAGTGTAACATGCATTTTACTTGTTTGCAATTGTTTCAAATATAATTAAGTATTTCATGTTATAAAGATTACTTAAATGTTACAAGTTCTACCTCAACTTGTTTTTTATTTTTATTTCATTTGTGACTGTTAAATGTTTTTAACTTGAGACCTGGAATATTTGTCATTTTTTAATTCATTTATTTATTTTTACTCCATATCGGCCCAAAATATTGGCTTAATAGTTATTTATAATAGTTCAACAATAGTTAAATAAGACTTCAATAGTTAAATATTGTTATGCAAATTGAAAGTATGCAAGGTTTGGATTCGGGTTGAAGATAATGTTTTACTTCATTTAAAAACAAATCGTGCAGGAAATCGTGATATCAATTTTTATCAAGAAAATCGTGATACATTTTTTCCAGAATCATGCAGCCCTTGTCCACAGGCTTACATAACAGCAGAGGGACTGATCCGAGGCCAATCAATTCACACTGCACTGATTTATGTCTGGGTGACTGTACAGACACGACAAACTAACTCCCAGAAACAGGCAACCAAGGCAGTTCCTTAGAGCTTATGCTTGAGTGAGGGGCCTTTAAAGCTAGTTCATTTCATCTTGCCTGAGAAGTCGAAGTGCTTTCCTCTTTAGTACAAAAACAAAGACCAAAACATACTCCTGCCAACTACATTCACTATGCCTACTGCTCAAACATCTTCACAGCACCAAGTAAGATACAAAGGTCCTGACTACTACTACCACCATTTAGCAGTTGGGTCAAATTAGGTCGGATCACATTCCCCCCTGACAAATGAGCCACTCTAGAGTTTGTTTGGGATTGGATCAAAATCTGATTCCCCTCAAAAGAGTCAGGGTGTGGACATTTTGGCCCACACCTGAGGGCAATTACTGTATTCACACCTGCCTGAATGAACTGCACCATGGGAGAAAAGTGAGCCACAGTAAAAAAAAAAAAAACGACAGGTGTGAGGACAGCCCCAGCATTCTGCAGCTGTGTGATTAAGTCCCATTACCAAAAAAATAAGAACTACACAGTAAAAACATGGGATACAGACAGTGTGAGTGTATATATACACACACACACACACACACACATATATATATATACATATACACACATTTTATTTTATCACCATTGCATAATAGAAATGTATGTGTGAACAATGCAGTGAATAAGCCCTGAGCCATCTAGTTATCAGCTACCTCTCAGTGTGTCGTTAGTGTTTGTTCCTTTATCACAAGTGGGGATGTACACAAATAATTGATTGAAACAGTGAACATCATTTTTTTAAAATGCTGTAGTGAGATCATATAGAGACATTAAAATAAAAGTATATTTAAATGCCCAAATGCTACATATACTGAAAGTGTTACAAAAAAAGTAAATGGTGTAATAGTAGTACAATCACTTATTGGTTGGTCAGATTTTTTGTTTGTTTTTTACAATTTCAATCTTGCTGCAGGTGGAGAGCATCCAACTAATCAAACCAAAACTGACTTGCTTAATTTCCTTCAACAAACGACATTGTACTATTTAAAAATGTTGCTACATATTTTTTTCCATAATGTCATGCCTAATGTTCGCGTCCCCTTAAAGAAGTTCTACTTGCAGGAATATACTCTGTTGGGTTTTCCCATTTACTAGGTCAGATAACTAGATGATAAAAATATCTAGCTCGAGTCTCAGCCTTTTCCCACAGTTCACAAAACTGAGACAATATGAACTTCGGGAGGTTAAAACAACAGGGCCGACACCCATGGTGCATTGAAAATCAAGGAAATGCCAAGTTTATGAACCATACACAAGCCTCAGAGAAGAGCTCAAAGTCTCTTTAAATCTCTACCCAAGAAGTTTTTGTATTTAGTAGATATAATTAGAATACCTTAACTCGGGTTCAATACAACAGAAAAGGGTAAATAAAGATTTTGAGTTAACAAAAAGATCAGAACTGGACTTCTTAATTAGTGTAATTCAGTAGGTGAAGACCCTCTGCATCTTGACATATGGAGTTGGTTGACAGACAATGACTTGGCTGGCTAGGTGCTCACAGGTAAAGAAAGACAAGCCTTCTCCTGTGTCATTCCCTCCCCCAGGGCTGGGGCACACTGACTGACTGAGGGAGGCATTACAGGAAGATGAATCTCTTACTGGAAAACCGAACCCTCTATTTACTGGCAATGGAGGAGGGGGGTTGTGTGGAAGGGTGTGGGTCACTAAAAAACTAAATTGGAAATCTGAACTGGGCTTTGATGACTGCGGACTTAATTAATGTTTCCCAAAGTGTGGAAAGAGTTACTTATTTATTGCATTTCGCGTTCACACTCCTTGGGTGCCAACAAAGGGGCCTGATTTCTTTTTGCTGATTAGTCCAGGAATATTATTGAACCGGAGTCAACCTTTGCCAAAATGCAACACAACACCATACAGCAGGGGACGAGAGCACACTGTGATAAATTACTTGACAATATAAAAGTGGACGCTGTGATATTTCCCAGAATTCCAAGATCTTGCCTTGTGGGTTTTTTTTTCACATCTGTCTTTTATGGTACTACTACACTGCTGCTTAATGTGATTGAAACATAATCTCAGTATTGTAAAACCACTGTGGCCACTTTGTGATCAATGCACATTTACTGGCTTTTATTACCACTTCAGTATTAATTTAATCCCTGGTATTGATTGTCAACTAGTTCCTGTAGGTAATTCTAAGAAATAAAAAGTCCAACTCAAATTCTAGCCTCTTAAATTTGAGAGCATTAGCTTTTTACCATATATGTAAGTGGAGACTACATATTTATGTTGCAGATCAAAAACCACATATGAGGAAGTCATCTTGGGCTTAGTGAAACTATCAGTATGTTTAAATGCACATCTAAGTCACGCTATTGACAATCATCAAGCTAAGGACTTATTAACTGGAGTTTCTGACAAATCTAAGTTTAAATGCACAGCAAGAGAATCAAATTATGGTTCCACTCCCAGACACTAGGTGGCACGACACACCTCCAGTTGGCACCATAGAAGAAGAAGAATCAGTAACAAATGTGGCAGATTTGTAGGAGGACAACACCGAAGTACGATATGGATGACAACCATGCAGCAGGTCAGGACATTTCATGTGCACTGTACACGCTGATGTGTCACTTCTGGAAGGGGACGTGTCCGGGACAGTCACGAGTCAAACTAAGGTTGGGTGGTGTATACATGTATGGAGAAGCTCAATTAGAACCACATTATCTGACTTGGTTAGTCTAACTAAAACTCCAGTTCGGTTCAAATTACAGTCCGGCGAAGGTGTATACATGGTTTTTTAAAACTTTGATATTAGCCAGACAAAGGCAATAATTAGAATGTATCTAAGTGCATGTAAATGTAATGACTGTTCTAAGCCACTTTATGACGAACAAAGAATCAAGTGATCAAGAAAAAAAAAAAAGATTGACAATAAAAATAATCATCCAGACTTCTGTTTAAAACAAAAGGTCATGAAGAGTTTCTGGTCCAGCAGTGTATTCTCCAGCAACATGGGAAATAAAAAGTATTCAACAGAAACCAGAAGTGGTAAAGAAAAATGACATTCCAAGACCCCCTACTAAATGCTATTTGTTATTCTTCCTGACTGCATGACTAAACCAAGAAAAAAGTTAGTTTCCTGTTTTGCAGGCCTTTGTAGTTTTCCCAAACCAGATCCCATGGTCAAAAAAAAGAGGAAAAAAAGAGAAAGAACTTTGGGCCCCGAGTTCCAACTTGTCTTTCCCATTATCAGTGAAAAGCTAGATCTCCACAATTCCTCCATGGATAGGACCTCTAACAGTCACAGAAACATGTGTGGGGGTACTACTGGGGCCTCTCTCTGGCCTGAATGAATGGTGTGGTACAGATTAACCAGACTTTGCATGTGTCTATGCATATAAGTGTGTGTGCTGGATTGGTGTGTGTAAATCCAGCTCAGCACGCGTGCCTGTTTGTCTCCAGGGAACTAGGTGAAGAGCCACTCAGCTCCCTTTGAACTTTAGGCCATATGGCCACCAGTATGGTTCCATACAGCACACTTAATGCTCTTATACTATAAGTGTGTATTGTATGTGCGTTTCGTGGGACTTCACAAACTTATTCAAAATACACCTCTACTTTTTTGTGACATGTAGTTTTGTCTGCACATTTGTAACTGTGATTAAAAGGTCATTCAGTGCATGTAGTTGTGTTTTTACTGCTCACCTCATTGTCGTGGTGCTGGCAAAAGCTCATGCGATCCTGGAACAAGGAAAGTAGGGCGAAGTTGTTCTGCAGCGACTGGGCGAGGGACACAGCCACCCCCGGTTGGCCTGAGTTACTGTTAGCGTTGATCCGTCCCAAGTGGTGGTTCTCCCCCAGGCGTTCGATGAAGTGGTCTTTGGTCAGACGAACTCTATGGTGTGCCCGCACACAGTTGTCACACAGATACTCTTGGCAGTCAAGGCAGTGGGATGTGGCTGGGTTCTCCTCATCACAAGAGCTGCACTGAGGCTCTCCCAGGTGGTGCGGGTGCAGTAGGCCGCCGTGGGGGTGTTGGAAGCCCGAGGAGCCCCCAACTAAGCCCCCCCTGTGATGGTGAAGTCCGTTCTTGTTCTGGATCTGCTCCTCGGAACTCACAACCACATCCAGCAAGTTGCTGAAGAGGAAGTTTGATGAAGGCAGGGAGTCCACACCGGCCTCAGAGATGGACACCTTCTGATCGCAGGTGGGGCACCGCAGCTTCAGCGGGTCCCCCGGGCTCCGCTGACCCTCTAGGCACTGCCTGCAGAAGGCGTGGAGGCAGGGGAGGACGTGGAGCCTTCTGGTGCTCTGGCTGGATGATGAGGAGTTATGTGAAGAAGAGGAAGAAGAAGAGGTAGAAGAGCTAGAAGAAATGGGTGCGGAGGAGCCACACAACTCCTTGCAGAGCGGGCACGTCTGCAGGTCCGAATCTGGAAAAGAAGCCATCATTGGCGGTTCCGAAACACAGGCTCAGTTTATAACATCAATGTGTCTGAGGTAATAATGTGAGGACACATCGATCCGTTGTGTCGTTCAGAAAATAATCTAGTGTTTGAGGTAGATTCATGAGGTATTAAAGTAAGTTCAACAGTGAAAACGGCGTTCATTCATATACAAATATTTCTATATTATATAACTGACCAGTCCTTCTGTTATTTAAATATACTCTCTGACATTAATCTTAAAAACAGTCAGGCTGAGACCATAAGGCGTTAGAGGAAAAAGCATCAGTGTCATTCTTTCTAATAACTGGGGGACTACAGGCGGTGTTGGCGGTTTGGTGGAGCTCATAAAACCAAGCCGGATTTGGAGTGACACTGGCTCGTCATAGAAGTACAGGGGGCTTCGACTCTCCTCCCCCACCGACTCGACAACATGACTCCGGGGCTCCACGCTTTGGGAAGGTTCCGACGAGTACCGCTAATTCATCCTCCAGCTCCGGGTTCTCTTGGATCCCAGTCCGTGTCGTCGTGGTGCGTTTGGGTTCTAGTCCACCATCGGGGCCCGTGCAGGCGGCGTCGGGCGCAGCCAAAGGTCGACGGTTGGTGGTGCTTGCAGCGCGAGCCTCGGACCGCGACCTCGCAAATTATTCATCAAAGCAGAGATCTCATCGTGGGCAGTGGGTCACGGAAGAGTCCCAGACGACACGGGGAGACTCGGGTGAAGCCCGAACACCAGACAGGACGTCTACGCGGAGCCTGTAGGTGATTTCATCGGAGCAGCTCGTGAAGAGGCCGCCTCCAGCTCTCCTTCCCCCAGTCGGTGTGTCGGCTGCTCCCTCTCTCTCTCTGGCTCTACGTGGAGGAATGCGCAGGGGTGTTTTTCCAACGGGAGCGTGGACGAAAGCGGGCCTGCAGAGGTGAGGGACTCGGTACAGCGTCCAAATTTTCCGCCCTTGGTGTTTAGTTGTGGTCGTGTTTACGCCAGTCAAATTAAACCTAAATGGGAGACGTGCTCCGCTTGCAGCTCCTCGAGCAGCTCCTCTCCGACTGAGTAAAAATGGACCCACTTCCGCCGTGGGGAGGAGCGGTGGGTGTGAGCTACATGCGCGCGCTCATAATGTGAACCGGGAGCGTAGACTGGTGCGCGTGCGAGCGTGCGTCGTCGGACAAGCATGGATATAAACGAGGTGAATAGATTTATTTATTTATTTATTTTTAATATTTCAATATCACAGTATTTGTTGGTGGATCAAATTGCCCTTTAGAAACTAAAACCACCATCTGAATAAAAAATAAAATAATTCAGGTACAATACAGTAATCAGAGAAGTAACCTACTTCTATTACTGTACTTATGTATAGTTTTTACATATCTGTACTTTACTTGAGTATGTATTTTTCTGGCAACTTTTTGCTTTTACTCCCTGCATTCTTGTATAAATATCTGTACTTTATATTCTTTACATTCTCAGAATAGACTCGTTACTTTTTCAAATTAGACAAATGTGACAGGTGTGAAATTGTGAATTACTATATCATAGTTAAAAAATTTGGATCTCATAATTCATAAATTTGACTTTTTAATCGCATAATTTAAAAAAAAATGTTATTTTTAATGTCCTTTTTATGACGTTTTAATGTCCTGTGTACAAATTGATCGCCATGACCCAATAAAACACATCTACACAGTAGGTCACTATTGAAAGGCTTTATTTTTGGATATATTTGTTTTCTATTTTTCTTAAATAAGTATTACTTCATCCATAGCAAAAATAGGTTGTTTTACTTTTTTACATTTCCTTAAATAAAGGAGTTGAATCAGTACTTCTACTCTTACCACAGTATTTTTCCACATAAGTATGTGTACTTCTACTTAAGTACAGAATGTGAGTACTTTAACCACCTCTGACAGTAACTATGCAGTTCATGAGCATCAGACATGACTCATTTAGACATTCAAACTCTCCAGAGTGAACTTAGAAACATCATTAGTTGACCAATAAAACCTATGCATTTTAACAAATTACAGTGATTGCAAACGACTGTATGTTCAATGATATTTTGCTTAAAAATTACTTTTCTTCATATTTCTTTGTTTTGATATAATAATCTTTGAATTTACTCTGAGCTTTAATGAACATCTATAAGACCACATGAAATAAGGGAATATGCCTGATTTCCAATGAAAAATATAAAATACAGAGGATAATATTGTATAAATAACATCACATTTTTAATTATATTTGATCATCTTTTTTATTTTATGTCACTATCAATTTTCTTTGCAAAAATTTGCCTCTAGTCAAAATGTAATTGCTTAAGCAGACCGTAGGAAATGAAATGAAACTGGATAAAACCCTGAGTGATTAATTTAATTCAATTTTCCCACACGGTATTGCCTTACATAGAGTTATGTATGATTGATGTTCATTTGATATACTGAGCCCCATCTGTCCACATAGTGTACTAAGACTCACTACATCTTGTAAATATTATTTCTACTAAATCCTATTTTGTTGGACGCCAGCAAAATTAGCATTAAATATGGGTATTGTACAGTGTTACATTAGTTGTTTGACCCATACTGTCGGCATTAACTGTTGGCATCAGCAGTTTAGGAGAAAAACCCTGTTAAAGTCATGAAAAAAAAAAACAAGTTAGATGTATAAAATACATATATTAAGTAACAAAAATGCAATTTGTGAGTTTAGGAGTATTTTTATAGTCCAAAGATGTGGAGGGTTTTATTTATTTATTTATTTATTTATTTATTTGGGGAGGGCGCTTTTTTGTCTGAAAAACAGCAAGTAGATCTCAGGAATTAGTCAAATAAACATTGGCATAGCCTGTGATCCAGATGGTAATTGCCCTCTGACCATCTTCAAACTGAAATTGATGTTTGGAAGCTAGTGAAGCTGATGTATTAAAAGACAGGTCAGAATCATTGGTTTAGGTTATAGTGCGGCCATATAAATCAGTTTAATTATGACATATAGTCCACAAATGTTACTCCATGTATCTTAGGGTTAAAGGAAAGAACAACACTAGCGTGGACAAAGTGGACACCGTAGGCTGATTTACAGCAACCTCCTCGCAAAGTGATCAAAGTGACTGGAAGCAGATAAAGGGATGAATGGCTTGCAAACATGCTAAAGGTTATGTTGATATGTCAAAGTGGCACAACATTTCTCCCAGTGGAATAGATGAGGCTTTCATTAAATACTGTGACGACAACACAACTGATGGTTCAGTGTGACCATGACTACAGAAACATGAGGAACACTTCCCTCATTTAATGTAGAACACCCCCAGGAGGAAGCAGAGGTGGTCAAAGTACTTACATTCTGAAATTAAGTAGAACTAAAGCTGTTGGTATGAAAAAAAATACTCTGGTAAAAGTAGAAGTACTGATTCAACTCCTTTACTTCAGTAAAAATAAAAAGTACAAATTGTGAATTGTAATAAAATAAACATTAAAACTGTTTTTTTTTTTTTTTTTTTTTTTGCCAGGGATGAAATTATACATATTTAAGCAGGAAAAATCTGAAAAGTTTACTGCGTAGACAATGTGTTTGATCAGGTCACACTATTTAGTTTTGTGGGTATGGGCAGGAAATGTAGAGAGAAAAATGGGGGGGGGGGGGTCACAATTGAGATAAAGTCATCTTTTTGAAATTTTAAATAAGTAGAATTGTGAGATAAAACATCAAAACTGTGAGATAAAAAAGTCAAAATTATGAAATATAAAGTCACAATTTCTCTCCTCCAGTGATTTTCCCTCTGAAGTGACTTATTTTTCATACTGTCAAATCTTTTTAGTTTGAAAAAGTAACACGTCTAAAGAGTATAAAGCACAGATATTTATGAACAAATATAGGGAGTAAAAGTAAAACGTTTCCGGAAAAATAAATACTCAAGTAAAGTACAAATACCTAAAAAAAAAAAAAATTCTACTTAAGTAGAGTAACGAAGTACTGCTCACCTCCTGGGAGGAAGGCTACCTACAGCCTTAGGTGATATTGGTTTATTAGGGGTTTAGGGTGTGGTGGAAGTGGGAGAACAGGAATCACACTCACAGTTTTGTGTTAGGCCTGTGTGTGCCCTGGGTTAACACACCCTTTGGTGCCTCTGTTGGCCCAATGTTTACAGTTGATAGGTTGTGGTGGGTCTCCTTCACGATTATTTCCAAACCATATCCTGACCATGTGAGACAGAGAAGACTTATCTGTCAGACTATTTCACACGTTACTATCTTTGAACGACTGTCAGTAAATCCGATTAAAAAACAAAGTAAGGTTATAAGTAAACATGTAGTTCAATTGTTGTTCGTCCATTAAGACCCCGTCTGCACGGATATGAGTTGGCGTCAAACCAAGGTACTGTCTTAATGGATTGGACTTTCGTCAAAATTGGGACCGGTCTCGCGGATGCCCCAAAATGAACTCTTTGGAAAACGGATCCCATAGTGGGAAGATCTGGATACGGTTCATACTGACGAGAGTCCCTGTGTTCACACCTACGTCATGACCACATGACCGGAAAAAAACACAGCAGCCTTGCACCTGTAGCATTCATTCTCCTCACAATAATAGCGAAAAAACAGCAACAATGGCGAACAACAGAGTATTAACGGTGAATGGGTTAGGACGTTATTTGTTATTTTCTGTGTCCGAAGTGTGTGTCGCGCGGGGGGGTTTGCCTTAGTGGAATTTGAATTCTTCGAGTGCTTTTCTTTTCTAGGCTATGAAATCTTCCTTTTGAATTATTTATAATGCTCCTATTTACCAGAGGTGGTCAAAGTACTCACATTCTGTACTTAAGTAGAAGTACAGCTACTGGTGTAAAACATACTCTGGTAAAAGTACAAGTACTGATTCAACTTCTTTACTGAAGTAAATGTAACGTAAAACTGCCCCCCCCCCCCCCCCCCCCCATGGATGAAATAATACTTATTTAACCAGGAAAAACTCGAACATATCCAAAAATAACGCCTTTAAAACTGAGTTACTGTGTAGATGATGTGTTTTATTGGGACATGGGACTCGTTTTAGTGGGTTTGGACATTTAGGAAAAATTCCAAAGTCATAAATATGAGGAAAAATCAGGAGACAAAAAGCAAAATTATGAAATAAGTAAAAAAAATTATGAGATTAAAAAATCAAAATTATAAGGAAAAAAATAATTATGAAATAAGAAATGGATAATTATGAGATTAAAAAGTCAAAATTATGATAGTCACAACTTCTGATTTACAACTTTTTCATACAGTCACACTTGTCTAGTTCTCTATTCTGAGAATGTAAAGAGTATAAAGTACAGATATTTATTCAAAAATATGAGTAAAAGTAAAACGTTGCCAGAAAAACAAACACTCAAGTACAGATCCCTCAAAACTATTCTTCAGTAAAGGAAGTACTTTTACTTAGTTACTTCCACCTCTACTATTTATACCATAGACCAATACTGTCCTCTGGTGGTTGAACACTTGGGCAGAGTTCCACTGGTCGACAAGCAAAACATCTCCAGAGTAAAACTAGTGAAACTTTAACTAAGATTGAGTTACTAAAAATGATATTAAATCAGAAAGTGTGAAATTCTAATGAGAGAGAGGATTATGTTTTGTTTGTTTTAGGATTACTGGATGTACCTATTACTATACGTTTACTATTCAAGCTTTTTAGTAAAAGATAAAAATTTGTTTATGTACATTCATACATTTTCAAAGTAATGTTCGATTTAGCATATTGAATCTGAGGCAAATCATTCCTAAAAATAAAGAAAATTGATTAACAATTAAAATACTTCTGATCAACCCAATCTACAATTATAATTCAGTCTTGCTTTTCTTTCAAACATTTAGTTCGTTATTCGAAACATTTTGTAAACAAATACATAATGAAAATGAAATAAAACATACAACATTTTGCAACTTTTGGAAATAACCATTGTAAAGTAGGGGAAAAAGCACCATTTGTTATAATTATAATTTGTAAAGGCAATGGAGTCCATGGCAAAAAAAACAAAACATCAAATATTTTAATTATTATGGAAATCTTTATTTAAATTAACAAAAAGTTTTAAGTAACATAAATGCAGAACAATGAGCAGTTACTTATCCAAGAACAGTAACAGAAGGTTAAATATTGTTAGCTCTAATGTCTATAATAATCACAGGTAGAATATTTTCCAAAACTGCTCAATATCAAGCATAATCTTATATTAGCAGAATGTAATCAGTTCTACCAAACTCAAGTGTCCAAAAGCTGTGTTCTCCATGTGGTAATAACTGTACACATCTACCATTTCACTCTTATGAAACCAAACTCAAAATGTCCACGTGTTTCTGATCAACATATTATTCAGTTTGTGTTTCTATGCTATGGGTCAAATAAGGATGTGATTTCTTGGCCTGCTTTGGATCTCTGGTGATACAAGTCTGTATGTTGGCCATGTCAATCTAATCCAAATATGCCTTGAAAAAGAACGGGCACGACACACCCCAATACTGGCCAGTAAACTGATTTTCCAATGTAGATAATCTAGACTAATTTAACTTTTGTCTGACCCCTTAATGACTAATAGTGTGGCATCAGTGATTCCATTCATGACTTATTCATACGGTTTTAAAAAGACTTCTTCATTTGTACATTTGCACCGGGATACAAAACAGTTCTTCAATCTGAGCACCACCATTAATCCAAGGTGCCTGAAAGTGAAGACTGGATCAGTATGTGGGTTAATGTCAACACGATGGACCACAGCTTGTGTCCAGAATCTTTTTTGTGCATCGCCCGGTCAGAAGTCACTTAGAATCAATCACCCCTTGTACAGTTAGTAAAGCCCTATTGATGGATAGAGGCCCAGTAATGAGATGGAAACAAGCAACTTGAAGTACCTGCTGGTTTGCAAAAAGAATCACAGCAGGGGCTTGAAGAGATTTTCTGACTGGTAATGAAATGGCACAGAGGAAACCTTTTTGGAGCAAAACTGCCAATTTATAAAACCTTCATACAAAAATAAATGTAAATTACATTGAACTAGAAAGTACCGAGGTTACATCAGTAACAATGGTGTCAAATGCTAAACATTATTTTAAATATACACGTACTTATGGCTTAGGCGTTACTTACAAATTAAGTAAAACATAATGCAAAATGTTTAACTCAGACAATACCAGTTGACTAAAGGGACTTCTGAAATCAATGGATTAACAAAATATTTTAGAACTGACTTTAACAAAAACAAGTCAGTAGGTTTGACACAAATGAATAGTATAAAGTACTGGTGTTCATCTTTGGAGGTGGATTTTCTACTTAATGGAGACGATTCAACTAAATTTGAGTATTTATAAATACTCATGAGTTCTGATCCCTCATCTCTTCTTTTTTTTTTTTTTTTTTACCCAAGTCTGATGTGAGACAAATATTGTATTAAGGCAAAGAAGGGCAACTGTTTCCAGGAACTGTTGGAGGAAATACAAACTTTGTCCATAGCTCATTGGCCCAAAGACTATTGTAGTTAAGCCACCGTCGGGCTGAGGAAATGTCGAGAGTAAACACTTGTTCTTGTGACGAGTTAACTGCTGTGTAGTGAATGATTAGTTTGGGCTGAGGCATACAAGCTGCAGAGAGGACTCGGCAACCGGCAGAGATATACTCACTCTCACAGTTTTTAGTCCTGGAAAAAAAAAAAAAAGTCATTAGGAAATGACATGGGATTTCAAATACATCAGGGTTGATTGATAAAAACGTAATTTTAATTCAAGTGCATGACATCTTACTGATGTTGGACCAGAAGGGACAACTAGAATTTAATTCAAAGCATCTGTTCAGTTCATGTGTTCAGTTCTCTTCACAGCAACATTCAATAACTTCCAGCATTTTAATTCTTTAAAAATGCCAGTTTCAACTCAGCTTATGTTGTTGGAAGTCTAAAGTTCCTGACGACTAACAGTTATGCTGTTGTGTAAAGGACAGTTTCACTTCAGGACAAATCAAATATTTATTACATATATGTAGTCTGTATCTATCTCTGTAGAAGAGTAGTGGGGTAAAACTCTTGACCTGGGGGACGTAAAGCAAGAGGATTTCACCACAGCAATTGTAAATTCATGGGCAGAGCCAAACTTGCATCTGTGGCCCAGTACTCTGTACGTCAGCACAAATCCTTACATTTTATGATTTGATGAAAACGCTTCCTGCTGCTTTAGTGTTTTTTTGACACTAAAACACTTCATTACTGTTCATCTTCCTCAAGGGGGAACAGTCCTAAGCCTGAAAGTATCTTGAAATGTAATCCAACTGCTGGCTGCCAGATGCTGGACCCAACTTCTCATTAGAAATACTAAGGAGGGACAGGAGGGAGACAGGAGGTCCTGTGGTCTTATGGAATTCATTTGAACCATCTTGTAAGTGAACTGCTGGCCCTTCAGTGAATTATTTTCCCGTTAATCACATTTGAGGGTCAATATGAGGCTGTAACATTGTCTGTATTGGACTGTGATTGACAGGTCACTCAACTGCTGAGTCAGGTGTCTGAGCATCTATTTATTAGGGGTGCAAATGTACAGGTAGACCACGGTTTTGGTTTGGTTTTAGTACATGTTTTGTGAAGAGAACACGTTTTTTTTGCTTCCAAAATTATATTTTTATTTTGTCGGCAAAAACTCAATTTCACACTAGGAACACATTCTATCATTGCAGTAAACTAGATCACTCTGAGAGCGCAGACCTCCGCAAAGCAGCACAAGTCTGCCAAGGTTTGGATCTGGATGTTTGCAACTTGCTTGTAAATTAGTGTTCCCCAACAATTTCTTTTATAAGTCATGAGCAATTCCTTAGAGCAGGCATCTCCAAACTGTTCCACAAAGGGTAGGTGTGACTGCAGGTTTTTGGTCCAACCAAGCAGCAGCACACTAGATTAGACTGAATTAATCAACTGATCTCAGTCTTCGGAGAGTCGATTGGTCAAACTGCACTCTTGGTTGATTGGAACAAAAACCTGCAGCCACACTGGCCCTTTGTGGAACAGTTTGGAGATGCCTGCCTTAGAGGGTTTTTAAAAAATTCAAAGAAATCCTTGGTCCTGTTTTTGAGATATGGCCATTTCAATATTCAACTACATTTGACGTCACTGACCACCAAATTTCACATTTTAGACCTAATATTAAATATGAAGCACAAGATATTGTCGGATTTAACAAAATATGTCAATAACCCTGCTTTAAGGTCAAGGTCATACATTTTGCAAATACACCATTCACTTAACGTCATATGACAAAACGTTACGTCATCGAGCCTATCAGTGTCATCTCATCGGGTGCCCGAAGGTAAGACGAAGTGAATGAAAAAAAAAAACACCTGATACTATCTTGTCTCGATTCTGAGATATCACCACTTATGTGTTTTAGCTGTTGACCTTCACTGTGACCTTGACCTTTGACCTTTATAGCTCAAAATTGAAGCATTATCAATCATCTGTGAAAGTTTCATCAAAACCCATCCGTAACTTTTTGAGTTATCTTGCTGACAAACAGACAAACAAACGCACGTTAAAACATAACGTCCTTTGTGGAGGTAATAACATAATTCCTGTACTTAACAACAGAACTCTTTCTTATTCCTTGACAATTTGTATATCGTCGTATAAAACAGGCACATGCACACATAAGGTTCAAAGGGGGCTTTAAAAAAAAGTCTTGTTCTGCATAGGGATGTACAAGAAAACGGTGGTATAAAAGCAACAGGATTATCCACCAGATGCAGTCACATGTAATAGTGTCATGGTATTGTATATGTCAGAGTTCTGCACCAGGTTGAATACCCATGTGCATAGGCTATTTAAAAGTGAGATAGCATGTAGACAATGCAAGTCTAATGCATGCAGGTATGGGCGGGTACAGATTTGGAAAAGTGGTAGATCTGTACAGGACACTAATGTGTGTAGAATTTAAAGCAGCTTCTCTATCCACTCTCTGTCACTGAGGGGTGGGGTTTCTCTGCTCTGTGTGCTCAAATGTATATCCACAGGGATCGACTTGCGGGGGCAGACTTTCACCTTTTGCCACCAAACCAAAATCGTTTGCAAACCCCGTGGTCCAGAAGGGTAGATTGTTCCATGCAGGGCAGACCAAATGGTGCATGGTTTTCCTGAGTACCATAGCATCCCTACTATTTGCTGAATAAAGGTTGAGTTTTTAGCTAAATATGGTCTTTTCTAGCATTAAAAAGCCATGATTTCAAATGTTTGTCATAAAAAAAAAGTGAGTGATATCAGAGTGATTCCATCCATTTCTTTACAATCCAGTTTTGCAATATTACAAATGTTTGTGGGTCTAAATACTTTGAGGTGACTTTCTTTTGTCAATCTAATGCCACATCAGTAGAACATAACAATTTCTCCTATGAGCCTGAATAAGTTGATTTGAATATAGGTGGGTGCTGATGTGGGCCTTTCTGTGTTTTCAAATTCTCCCCATCTCTACGTGGAGACTCACAAGCCAAAGACTTGCACCGTAATGGGTTAAGTGCTCACCCTACATTACCTGTAGGCATGAATGCGAGAGTGAGTGGTTGCTCAGATATCTCAATACATCTGCCTTGTCATGTACACCTTCACCTTATGCTAGCCAGGATAGATGGGCTCCAGTCCTCCCCCAATGAGAATTAAGCAGTTGCAGAAAATATATCAATGGTTTGAACAAATAGAGAGGCACTGAAACATGACCTGTAAGTAAAAAAACAAAACAAAAAAAAAACAGGAAGAAAACACCCTGAATTCTGATACCTGTTGAGAGTGATGCTGAGGGTGGCATTGGTG
Source organism: Siphamia tubifer (assembly GCA_020466265.1). Classification (NCBI taxonomy): domain Eukaryota; kingdom Metazoa; phylum Chordata; class Actinopteri; order Kurtiformes; family Apogonidae; genus Siphamia; species Siphamia tubifer. The sequence goes on from CM035793.1 coordinate 27,500,568, forward strand.
GTCCCAGACAGGGGTGAAATAGCTGCTGCATTGACAGTGATGAACATCTCAAAGGTGAGAGCAAGCTCAACCTCCCCCAGTCGACAGGGAACAATGAGCTCCATGAGACCCGGGGGAGCCGAGACACCTGGGTAGTAGCCCTCAGTCAAACAGCCTGACACATTGAACACACCAGTGTTACTAGTCATCAAAAAAGGTCACAGGTTTACATGGCATTTCACAATTTCACAAATGTGCATCAATTTGTGTTTGATCATCTGTTCAGATATCACAGCATCATCACAAAAAGGAAGCATCTATGTTGTCAAGTGTAGTTATTCAAACAGTTGCAGTTTATAATCTCCATAGGTATTACATAGCACTATTTTTTCATTTATATGTTGATGTATTGTGCAGATGTATAGTTTCAAATATGGTTGGGTGTCATTTTTGTTCCGTTTAGATTTTTATTGTAAGTTTTCTAACCTTTTCTTTGTCTAGCTAGAGGAAAACTTTGTAATTGTACTTCTGAGGGTGATAGAAATTGTTAAAAAAAGAGAATAATTCTTAGAAACAGACCTGAGTTTTTTTAATATAGGTACACTTAATATCTTTTTCCATGGATTTATGTGTTGATGAATATTGAATTTTAGTTGTAAACTTATAAACAGGGAAAGAAATCCTGCCATTTCATTTCAACATGTTTTGATCCAATGTATTTAATAAATTTGAATGTGCCATTTCATATTTGACTTTTATCAGAATGTTGAGACAAGATCTAATTTACATCTGCATTGTTAATTCCTGTAGTCTACCGACTTCCTGTACTGTATTTGAGCCATAGCAGTCCAGGAGGAGCAACTGAGACAAACTTACGTCTGAAGATTTCCCGAGCTCGAAGCCAGTTGTTTTGCTTCCCCAGTTTGTGTAAAAGCGCCTGCAGCATCACATGGTCTACTGCCAGATTTTTAGAAAGCATAAAGTCCACTGTGTCTGAAGCTACAGGAAGCATCTGTCTGTCCACACAAGCTTGAAGATGAAAGTTAAAGACAGGAGCGTGCCTGGATGTATCTATATCTCCTGAGGGGGAAAGAGATATCAAAACGTTAAAACGTCACCCAGATACTTAAAGAACAATGTATTTATAACTTCAAAAAACACATTTTCTCACCATTTTGCTCTTGGAGTCCAGGGAGATTACAGAGGACCTTGAGGGTGTCTCTATGAGAGGTTTTTTCAGCCAGACACATTAGCACACGAGTCCTGCTCTCCAGATCAGCAGGTTCACACGGCCACAAACGTGAAGTCAAGAACCAGTTGTTTTCTAAATTATCAAATGAACAAATGAAGATACTGTTCCAAAAAGCATCAGATCAGAGCTCCACTAACATATGTGCCTTGAGCTGGATTAGAGTTACTGAACTCTGGCCATCTGTTTTTAATATCATTGTCTGAACAGAAAAGAGTTTTACTGTCCACAGTAGCTGTAACTCACCTTGTAAAGCTACCTAAAACTAAAGAGTGAACTTTGATCTAACTGTATATATTCAGGGCTTCTGCAAGTTTAAGTCACTTGCATGTTGGGAGTTTTTCAGACTATTGGGAATTAAATTTAAGACCAATGTGGGTTGCACCAAGGTGATGCTCTGGATGTGAATACTGACTTCCTTTTCAAATCTAAGGCCTACATATCCTGTATGGGGAGTCTCCGTCCCTTCCCGGGAGGCTCATGGGGCCTAAGATTGGAAAATTAATGAATGATATTCTATGGGAGATAAAATGCTAAAATCGTATCTGGTTTGTCATGTGCCCTGAATCACACACATGTTGTACCTCAAAATAAATGACAATTATTGTTGTAAAATTCAACTGCTTCTGTTAACCAACGGCTGATTCATTTACGAGTAAAACCCATTAATAATTTGGACTACACGCCTGGCGCACATGTGATGTCACCACAGACTCCACACCACAGCTGAGCAGAGTGTGACGTCACATATGTGACGCATTGTTGTCTCTTACTAAGCCCACATAAAACCTAATGATATATTTGCTTCCAATCAAAAACAGGTGGTCTGCCTATGCCACAGCCGATATTTCTTATTAACCGCCATTATGTGTGAATTTCAGAGCATTTGTACAACTGAATCAGAATTTAGCTTGACTCACTCCATTCACTCCCATTCAAATTTTTTGCGAGCTAAGCACCCACGGACTGGAAGTAGAAGGGCGTGACTTAGCCTCTCCATAGTGCCAGTATGATAACTCAATAATCAATTTAACTGTATTTGTTTACAAACCTATTGACTTCATGGTTGTAAAATAAATTGCATCACTAGATAAGCATTTTCCATTAGTTTACAGACATTTTAGGTGCTCTGTGGGTTCAGGTGTTATCCTCAAGTTTATACAACACTTGGATATATGGTTGATGGATCCCTTTTAACATGCTAATCTACCAGGCTGAACTAATAATAGCAGATCTGGAAAAACTCATTCACTAAGGTTTGTTTCCCTCCACATCTTGTCTTACCCAAAATGTCTTGGGTCTAATGCCTCCTAACAGGTTGAGCTATTTTGCTCACCGACAGTACAGTTCTTTTCACTTTAATATAGGAGCCCCCTAAAAAACATCATGATTTCCAAGAATCAGATGAGCAGTGTCCCAGGCCTCTAAAGCCTCTAGAGCCAGACTTCATTGAACTTGCACTTACCTGTATTAGATGAAAATATCTTAGCCTTAATTACTCCACCCAGGCATGGTGGAGGTTATATAATCATCTGGGTTTGTTAATTTGTCTGTCTGTCTGTCTGTGAGCGACATAACTCAAAAAGTTCTGTACAGATTTGGCTGAACATTTCAGGAAATGCTGATGTAGGAACAAATAACATTTTGGTGGTGATCAATAGAGGTATGAGGGGACGGGACCAACCACACATGCGATTTGTAGCAAGATAACTGAAAAGATTATGGATGGATTTGGCTGAAATGTTCAGCCAAATCTGACAAGTGATGACAATAACCTGTGGCAAGAACAGAGGGCGAAAAAAAACCTAAATATTTTCCTTATTTCTATTTATATCCACAGAAGCACACAAAAACTGTGCAAAACTGCTGTTACCTCTTAACATGTTGAGAGCCGCTTCCACACAGCCACTCAGGAGGTAGAGCTCTGTGGCCACGGTGATCAGGTGGCAGCGTGATGTACAATTCTCATTTCCAAACAAGCCCTTCAGTGTCGAGAAGCTGATCTTTGAAGCAGTGAGTATTTCCACAACTTTCTGACCCTACACACCAACAAACCATACTCACAATAAGAGCACTTTCATAAAGGCCTTTGTTTACGTCTTTGTCCAGTGCATGTACAAGTTGATGTCTACTTGTGAAAGTGGTAAATTTAAGCCAAAACTTCTTTAAATGTGTTACTGGTCATTTTGTCACATTTTCTATAAGAACTGGGAATTTAAAAATAATTATTTAGAGGCATATCTGAAAATAAAAACAATAGTAGCTTAACAACCCTAGTTTAATGAGTTGTTTTCCATCTGAGGCTGACAAAAATAATTTAATTACCTTTGCCCACTGATGAGTTTTATAGTATCTTAACATGAGTGAGACTCCAATTCTGCCTAAAAAACTCCTGCCGATGCTGTTCCCTTCATCACTCTTCTGAAGGACTGCAAAATGCATAGAAGTATCATCCATCATTTCCTATGCAACAAACTCAGAGAAAGGGACAACCTTTACAAAAAATACTGAAGTAAAACTTTTACCTGTCTCAGCAAAGGCAGCAAAGGGCAGTGACAGCTTGTCTTTACTCTCAGACAGGAGTGCTATGGCGATGCGACCACTGATGCGCTCTACTTGGTTAGGGTGTTTGTGAAGTTGACAGATAGAACTGAAAACGTCCCCCATTTGAATCCAGTCCTCTTGTTTTGTACAAAGCTTATAGACAGAAAGCATAAAGTCAAGCCTTAGGATAAATGCAGATGGAATGCAATACCATCATAGTCTAGCCACGCTAGACCCTCCTAGCACCAGCAAATCTAATGTGTTACCGTAGTAGTCTCGTTACACTCAATGTAACTTTTGGCTAGATTTCTCTGAAACTGACCAACGAATAACAGTCAAGTATAGAGTCAGAGGGCCGGCGTAACAAAGTGATGCTGCGATGATTCGGAGAGAAACAACCATAGAAGAAGGAGAACGACGAGAGATGGATGCCAACTTCCTTTTATCAAAGATGAGTGAAGAATGTGAAAGAATGCCAGCAATCTTTAAATTCTTTTTTACAGAAGTGACAACAGTCGTTAAGCTCCATAATTCCCAATTTTGTTTAGTCATTCCTAACTTTCTCCGGACTCCTCCATGAACTTTCTGGCGTCTAACTATGTCATCCTAAAGATTACGCTGATTGGTTGTAGTACCATCCTATTGCATACAGAGAGATTTGAAAGACAACCTTTTAGCCCGCCTCCCCTGACTATGAAGCATTTCTAGACCTATACATGTAATGAATGAGGATAGCATGGCTAGGCTAATACCGTCATGTTCTTGTGGACAAGTTAAGCAAAGCCAATGAAAAGAAGAACTTACCTCAATCTCCATGACAATGTTGACCAAGATCAGGTACTCACTGGTGAACACAGACAATATATGTAAAAATCAGTTAATTAGAAAACAGAAGGGTAAGAAGAACACTGTTCATTCAATTATTGTTTTTACTGCTTTTGATTTTAGAATAAATACTTTATAAAGACTTAAAAATAAAAGACAACTATGATAGCAGTGTCATGTGCGACTGTTTTGGCCTGCAAATGAACAAAACTTCTGTTTTCACACGTGCTGAAAGAAACACACCAAGAGAGAAAAACTAGAATTTCAAGCAAATCTTAAGGTCTAAAGTACTTTTAAACAACCCTGTTAAAATGGTACAGTTTAACTTACTTGTTTCCAGAAACTGAGACAGACGAGTTTGTATGGACAGTCTGCTGGAACTCAGGACTATTTTTTATGCAATCAAGGCAGTCCAAACTCAGAACAAGCCCGGCATTGGCCATCTGCCATGACATATGGACAAGGAAAACTTTTACACACACACACATAATACAGAAGCTTTCTGCAGTATACAAGGAAGCTGTGGAGAAATTGAGGTACCTTGAATGAGAGTTGCATGAGTTCAGGCACAAACCCTGTGAGACCCTTATCTCTAACAACTTTAAAAAGGGCCAACAGGAACTCATGATCAGGCTAGGAAGAAAATAGACACTAGTCAATAAAAACTTTAGGATGTACAGCTGAAGACACCCTGCCCTCTAGACAACTATGGTGGGGACTGCAGCACATGAGAAAACCTTACTGACCACTAGTTTATGAGCCAAACTAATGTTGAGGACTAAGAAGAGTTCTGACATCAAACCAGCTTTGAGGAGAGCCCAGAGGAGCGAGAGAAGCACCGGCATGGAAAAATACACTCCTGGTGGGTTGTTCTGATAGTAACCTGTAAACACAGCTCCTGGAGACAAAAAGAGATTCAGAGGTACATAATCCAGAAAAAGAATAAACATTGTACACCTCTTTTTCATTAAACAGTCATTCAACAGTCAAAGAGAAAACAATAACAGAGGCTATTTTTACCACATATTTCAACACTAGAATGTGACATGTGACATTTAGGTGAGGAGGGACGCTGCTGGCTTAGTTTCCTTTGAAATAGTTTCAATCTCAAAGTTTAGTTTTTCATTCCACTGTGTGACATGTTCCACTTCTGAACAAGACTGTGAGATGTTTGACAAGTTCAGAAGGAATTGCACAAACACATGAACATATAAATAGTAACATGGTTGACAGGACTTTTGTGAGTTTCAAGATGTAAATTTAGGACTTTTTTGACAATAGCTTGATTTCATTTGATGTCACATTGCTATATAGTCAGCGCGAGATTTTCAGATGGAGGGCAGGAAGTGAGGCCGAGTAGTTTCTGATGGGAAAATGTCTATGTTTTGTGTAGTTTATGGCTGCACCAATCGTTCTAACCGGGAGAAGGAAAAGCGATTTTTTTAGAGTACCACAGATTGGCATTCACAAAGGTGAGAAATGGAAAAAGCTCACAGAAAAACATCATAAAAAGTGGATTTTAAATCTGCGTTTGCAGTCGAGAGAAGAGTCTGCTAATGCTAATTCCCGACCATTTCATCAGAAGTATGTTCCAAAGCTAACTTTTTTGTGGATGTGCTATATATCATTAACCTGACTCACGTAATCTGACTGTGTTTTGCTACACTCACACAACCATTTGAGTACCATGTGGTTCAGGTTTACTTCAAAACCAAGCAGCCAATCAGTATCGCAGGGTGGGACTGAGTTTTGTCGAAAACTCATTAATTTTCATAAGATACGGGTCACGTCCAATAATTTTTTTTAAACTATACATCTCTGTTTCAACACTGAATCTAAATCCATTCAATAAATCTCTTCAATGGTTTCTTCCACAGCAGCATTCTCCATGGTTACTTCCTGCCCTCAAGCTGAAATTATCATAGTCATGTGACTCAAATGCAACTTAGTCCTACTTTACATCCACAAAATTCTGGTGCTTGATTACAACCATGGAAAAATACTGGGTTATGGCATTTACTGGCATCATTTCTTGACCATTATTTTCTTGATCCAGAGCTTATTGAGCAAATGTTACGATAAAAGTAGGCATATCAGACAACATCATCAGGTGCAGCTTTATATAAATAACATTTCTAAAATGTTCAGTCTTTAAGGACTAAAAAAAACAGGGGATGCCTTTACAAAAGCAGGAAAAGGAATAGAAAGCGTACCTGCTTTGTTGAGACACATTGGGATTTTGGCAAATCGCTTCACAACATCAACACAAAACTGGAACAACAAGAAGTAAATTCAATGACCCGAGGAATATGTCTGATATTACAGAAAACCCACAGCAGAGGGGGATGTTGCTTCTGTGATTAGCAACCTTATACTTTAGCCTGCAGTACAATAACAGGCAGTACAAAGAAACAGTGCCTTATATTTATCTTAGGTCAAAGGTGACTCCACATTATTATCATGTGTCATTTTCTCTCATGAAAGACACAAAACAGAGTCTGTGCAGTTCCATAGCCATATCCCGTATTTGCCTGGTCACATGTAAGAAAATATCAGGGGAAGCATACCTTCTCATCACCTTCCACAGGCACATGGTGGAAGCGACACATCTTGAACCCACAGGACAGTGATTCACTGAAATACTGCCAGCAGTACTAAGAGTAGAGAGGACATTGTTTCTGCAGTACTTATGTGAACAGGCTCTGGTCCCAGTGTTTACAACACACATTTATTTTGAGGGAGATTATGTGTTTCTATTCAGATGGTACTTACACCATTATTTTTCTGACATCTCAAATCAGTCACATTTACTGGGTTGGTCATCGATAGCCCTAATGAAAAAGCGACCAAAAAACAGTCAGAAAAAACAAACCATTGTTATCTATGTAAACAAGATAAACAAAGTTAACATAACTGACTTTTTTCCTCACCAGCTTTCATGGTCAGAAGTGAGGGGGTGCGATTATTCATCGTCTGGATAGGCTGGGTCCTGTTTAACAGCAAAATCTATAATTAATCAAAAAGCTGAACTGGCTAAAATGAATTATTTAGGATGCAGTATGTGTAAACAGATACCTTTCCAAGCCAGGATTTACAAGACTGTTTTTTGCAATAGATTGACCCTGTTCAAAAACACACAAATACACAAACTCATTAACTCATTCAAGTACTCCATGTTAAAGTAAATTGTATATATATATATATATATATATATATATATATATATATATATATATATATATATATATATATATATATATATATATATATATATATATATATATACACACACATATACACACAACCCCATGAATTGATAGGCTTTATGTTTGGCATTAACATGAAGCTCTAAGCATTCCTGATCCCATGTGGCATTAGAATGTATTCCCATATGTCAAACTTTGATTTCAGCTTTAACAAGCTCATATACAATTGTTTCTATGTAAATGCAATTGGGTTGATGCCGGTCGTTCCTTGTCATTGCATTCTGACCATCAGCATCCTGATCACTCATTCACATAGGTTTTGCAGCACCCATGACACAATCAGTTATTTGTACAGTTATTAGTCAGTTTAGGCTGTGAAGTGTGTGGATCCACTGCCATTATATTGTTAAGTTATAAACAACCATCTGACCATAGTCATTATGACCAATGTCATAATTTTCTGCTTGAACAAACGTGCTTTTGTTAATATCCAACAGGACAGAAATAGAGTAAACCAAGTACTTATTGTTTACCTGATTTGTTAAACAAATGGGAGTTGTGCTTCGTAGTGTTTTTCATATTGCTTGACATACTTCAGGGTCAAATGTGACAAATTTGACCATTTTATTTGCGTTACCATATTCTTTCATAATATTGACTTTAGTGATAAACTGCAAGAATTTTAAAAATGTAGATGAATTTCTAAGAGGTTGTGTAAACTGTGTACACACAGAGGAGGAAAAAGCAGAGTTGTTCTGGTATACTCAAGCAGCACTGACATAGAAAGCACTCAAAATATTTTCTCTGGGTTATTCTAATTTGTGTTGCATCCTCATCTTGAAAAGACTTGACACTGTGGTGACGTTAAGTTTCCCTCGACAGAAGATGTCAGCTGTCAGCAGATGGCCATTCAGTTCAGGATACATTTGTGCCAACACTACTCAAAGACTGCCTCTATTATGGACACCAGGCCATCTTTAACTGTAATAGTCCTAGCAATCAAACCTCATTCTGCATGTAGTCACACATTGCATTAGGGCAAAGGGCACACCAACCCAACTACCGATCGTCACCTGAAAAGGTAGCCTGACTGATCAGTCAGTTCCCATCTCCCCGACACAATCAAAGTTTAAGTACAAACCAAATCAACAATCAATTTGGAATTTCAAATAAGTTCTGCATTTGCATGAGACTTAAAACTGGAATGACAGAACATCTCTCTAGACAAAAAAAACAGAGCTCGCCGTTGTCTGTCATTATCAGCAGTGTTTGAATAGACAAGAAGGGTTGTTATATTCATTGAAAGGATGGCTAGTAATAAAATACTGCCATTGTCAGCTTTCAGGTTTTTCCTGAAAGAAAAGTTTTGCAGCAAAAACTATAGAGATATCACGCTATGCTAACAATGTTCACTTCATGGAATGAATAAAGTCCAAAGGTAACAGTGGCTCCCCACTCATTCAGATACAATATAAGCAGTTTAGTGTGAAGTACCTTGTCATAGCTGTATTGACATGTAAACTTCTCACTGACTGATTCACAAGTCCATCTACTAATCAGATTCACATTTGAGTGAACGATTTGATAGTGGCCAATTACACATTGAATCGGCTGAAAAGAATGGCGATGGCAGACAGCATAATGTTGACAAACTGCCTGACAATATCCAACAACCAAATATCAGGTTGGTGTGCCTTCGCCATTAGAGGTGACCACCTGTGGTTAGATAACTCGGAATACATTAATATAAGGACTGTAAGGCCCTTTATAGAAACACATTTGAGTGATGGGCCGTTTACACAAAGACGATTGCGGCTAAAAAAAGTGCCTTTCATTTACACGGCGCTGGCAGGGTGTGAATACTCAAAAATCTGAAGACTCCTTCCAGAGTAGGGTGTTTTGAAGACGCACCAGGTTGCGTCTCCATCTAAAATGGCAAGAAACGCACATGTTCAGGTTGCATCCGTCTTTACATCACATATGTTCACGTCACATATACTTTCACATTACATTCATACGCCGAGCAGGTAAAGCAACAAACATGTCAGACAACCTCAATCCCACAGATCTTCCAGGTGCACTAGCAGCTCTAGGAGGAGTCATTTCAAGCTACTGTACAGACATTACACACATATCATAGCCGAACAAAGATGGGTGTAGAAATGACATATGTCAAAAACAGAAAAGTGCATGTCAGCGGTCTATCACAGTACCACCTAGTGGCCTGGCATGACTATCTAATCGTATTTCACCTACTGATTCGTCTGTGTATAAACAAGGATTTTCTCCTGAAAATGCTTGTCTAAACCCAGATGAATAACTGAAGGTGAGACATCCCTTTTGCGTCTTGTTTTCATCATCACCGTATAAACGTAGCCTGAGTTAGGTTCATCAACAGCAGAGATAGAGCTATTCATCTGCAATAGATCTTGGCACAGAAAGAGGGTAAGTGACTCTAAGGAACAAAAATAACTTTAAAAAAAGAGGGGAAAAAAAGAAAAACTGAAATACAGACATTTAGGACTTGACTAGACCCAGTCTATTTGGTGAAGATTATATTTCAAACATTTCCACTGTCCATGGGACCTCAGTTATAAGCTTTAAGTTACCATGGTTTTGGATAGTTTGTCTGTTGTAGACCATGTGCTGTTTTTTACTGTGGTGCTGCTGCTGCTCTGAGGTCTCCAGGGCCTGCTGGTGTTCTCTGGACAACATAATCAGATACAATTAATTAGGTCACTGGCTTACATACAAAACACTGATGAGATCATAAGAAAATAAAAGCATACAATATGTTACACATCAGTTTGTCATGTACCTGCCATATCTGAACTGTCACAATCAACATAAGTATTAACAGGACTCATTCTGCAACACAAATAACAAGGCAGATGTCATTTACATTAGACAATATGTGATTATCTGAAAAAAATCACATGCCTTCTAATGGAACACCATAGGACCTTAAATTAAAAAATATTCATTTGTCAGCCTGAGGTGAGAAAATTTTTTTAGCTCAAAGGACAAATGTGATGTGCAACTTATCAAAATCAGTTTGGTTCCCATTCACATTTTTGTTTAAGTAAGCTTCTAATGGGCATACTGGATGGGGTACAGCTTAAATATATATATATATATATATAAATATGTAACCATACCTTTGTGAGATCTCAGGTGCTGGAAAAGTGATCCTTACCCGCCCAGTCTTTGAAACTTCTGTGGGTCTGGTTTTGGGGGCCTCACTAACCCTTACAGGTCCCAGTTTGAGTAAACTTTTCATAGGCACGTTGTCAAACAACTCTGGGTCATCCTGCATTACATGGACAAGCAGGATGTCTTGTTTGTAAGCTAAAAACTCATCCAAACTGCTGGAATGCGGATCATTAGCTGCCTCCGCTTTACTGCCAACTACTTCACATAGACTTGATGTCTCTTTAACTGAACACACTTGCCGCTCATCACTAAATGCTCCACCTTCATCACTGCTGGGAGATGAGCAGGATTCTCTCTGAACACCTGAGGTATGAGAAACCCTTATCTTAGGGTCCAGGCGAACTTGTTTTGGGTAATTGTTAACCAGTCTATTGCCCTCTTCACAGGCAGTTTCATCTCCTTGGCTTATATCGTCTTGATCACTAGAAGTCTGACCTTGTTTGGCACAAAGGTAATATCTAGAGTTTTTATCTATTATTTTAACAACTCCACACATATTATATGCATTTCTGTTATTGTCATCCTCTGCTTCACCTGAACAGTTTGTCTCTGATTGACCACATGGTGAAACAACAGGAGAGAGCAGTGGTGGAAGCAAAAACCTGTCAGAGCTGGTGTCCACACTCCATACTTCAGTAGGAATGTTGTTGAATGAATTCTCTTTCCTGATAGCAGCTGGGAGATAATGGCTAATAGGGTTGGTTTTATAATATGACTCCAGTTTAGGTGGGCTTCTGCTTTTTGATGTTTTATCAGACTCATCTTGAGGGAGAAGGGAGGATTCAGATGAAGAATCACATGTTTGGGTTTCACCACTGTGGAACATCAGTCTCTCTGGTGCTGCTAAGGCTAAGAGGTTGCTCAAATGACCATTGATGAGAGGTGATAAGCCTGACAATGTGGTGGTTGCGTCTCCATCACTCAGGCCTAGTTGTGAGGAGGAAGGGGTGACAGTGGATGCACTGGACACCAGTTCATGAACTGGTGAACATAAGGCTGGGTGTGTAGTGGCTGTTGCTCGGTGTGCATCAGTACAATACATAGATAAATCTGACGCAACACCAGCTGGAGATTCTTTGGTTCTCAGAAGGTGAGGTAAATATTCTCTATTTTTACTCTTTAAAGAATCTGAAGTCATCTCAACATGCTCTTCCACATTGCTCTCTTCCAAGGTCCTTTCTCTGACCATTTTTGGGCCCTCTTTTGTACCTTTTTGTTCCTTATTTTGATGGGATGTCTGGTCAAATGTGCCTCTAGATAATTTAGAAGTTGCATCTGTGATGGCATCTTGCAGACTACAATTAAAAGGTAAGTTACTGCAGTCTGTGGCTAATGTACCAAGATGCTTTGCAGGACAGCTTACAATATCACTGTGTCCTGCAGGGATCATCCCACTATCAGAGAAGGGCCAGGGCATGTATGTGCGTGCACATGAGACAATGGTCTTTTTAGAATAGATCCTTACTCTCTGGCAAGTGAATGATTCCGGGTCATGTGGATTACCAATGTTATCTGTGTCCTTCTCAGTGTCTGATCCTGAAACCTCACGTGACGCATCAGTTTCTCCAATACTACTGATCTGGCCATAAGAATTCTTGTGGATATCTTTCATAGTTCTGTCAAGTTCCAAAGATGACTGAGAGTCAAAAGACATCCCAGAATCAGTTTTCTGTTTATATCCAGAGTCCGTTTTTGATTGGTTTTTAGTACAAATGCTATCTGGAGCAGCACTCGATGGCAAAACGCCAGGTCCCGGGTTCTCCACAATAGTCAAACATTGCTCTTTCTTCTTACATTTATCTTGTAGTAAAGAAAAGCAAGTCGCAGAGAATTCATTTGTCGAACACTTGATAAAAGTACATGGATGAATGGACAACATCTTGGCACTGGTGTGTTTTTTCAGATTTTCCTGGTGTTCATTCACATTCCGGCGTTGCCAGGCATTCTGGTCCGACTGTGCCCTGTGCCGCAATTCCTTGTTTTCTCCTGGTGTACTTTCCTCACTTTTGTTTTTCTTATACCTGAAACAAGTGGGCTCAAACTGAAATCCAACTCTCATGTCCCTTTTAAAGCAATTCACAGCCTTGTTGTTAATCACATCTGGTAACACAAAGCCACAGTTGTGACTACACTTGCCACATTTTTGGCCAATGTCACAAAGCATCACCTTAGGGTTCTGGTGAGTCCATGAAACAGTCTTCTTATGTTCTGGGACTGTGGTCTCATTGTTGATTTCATGTGTAACTATAGGGTGCCCTGGGCTGATGTTTCCTTGCCCTTGCTTACCCAGTAACTTCTGCCGAGGACAAACATGTTTACTGACAACACTGGAGGAACGTTTGAAGGTGCTTCTCACAGAATCCTCTGAATCAACTTGTCCAGCTGGGCTGAGGTGCACGATTCGACCATTTTCTGCAAGTAGAAATAAATTTGGGGTTAATCACCACAAAAAAAAGGACCACTTACAACCTCTCACTAAAAAGTGTCTTCTACTGTTTTTTTTTTTTAAATTCATCATCACCAAATACTACCTCTACAATAACATGTAAATAAATACATAACCCCTGCAAGCCCTGTTTATGTTACTGCTCTGGATATATTGTGTATAGTGTTTATTTTTCTACTTAGACCTTTTTAATAAGCAACCTGTTTTTCTGTTTAAATCACACCATTTGCAGTGGACATACTGTGTACATATTGTTTATTTTTCTATTTAGATATTTTTAGTAAGTACTATGTCTTTATATGCAGTGTCCCATTTTCAAGTTGTGCTGTTCATATGCATCTTAAATTGGCCCCTGGGGAAAAATCAAGTTTACTGAATCACAAAATTTTCTCCAAATGTCTGGAGATGGTACACATTGGGGTTATTTTAATGTAGAGACGGGTGAAAAAAAATAATGGGAGAAGAAATGGGTAATACGTTTAACAACCAAAATAATCACTTAAAATCTAAAGCGATGAGGAAAATGACTGCAGTTTAGTTAAATGTAACGCTCCTGATCCTGATTCAAGAATGTAATCAGTGTCAAAAAAGAAGAAAACAGTGATCATAATTTACAGTTTCATAATATTACATGAGAGAGAAACAGACAACAGTAATTTGCTGGGAATACAAAGCTATTAGCATAATATCATGAAAATTACTCTAAGCCTGATTTAAGTGTCACCATACTACTTTATATTCTGCCACTATAATTATTATTTTTTCATTAATGCTAAAACTGCATTTTGCAAACAAAATAGCTTTTATCGGATCAACATTTTCTGCCATACCAAACTGTGTGGACTGGTTTGGAGTTGACATGAGACATTTGGTTTTGAAATAACTGTATTCTAAGAAAATCTCTGTGCCTGTTTCACAACTTTGTACAAAGGTTTTACACACACACACACACACACAGTATTGTGCAAAAACTTTTAGGCCGACGAAAGGTTTGTTAGTTTAAAGTTGTAATGACCATACATGCAGTTCTCAGTCTATAGGGGGTATGCAGAGCAGCAAAGACAAACAACAAAACAGCCTTTACCAACCAAGGAGATAATATTTATTGTGGCCTCCGTTTACTGTTAAGACATTTTAAACCCTATTCTTTATACAATTTTTTTTTTCATTATTTTCCTTATATTTTATGGCAGGTTTCATTCAACAAATCAAACATTTTTGTTTGTACTGCTTTTGTCATCGGGTCAGTGGTCACACTATGTAGTCATTTGAAACTTTAGAATAAATTTTGTTTAAATGTGTGTAACAACTGTGCATACCCTTCCTGTATTTTCTTGTATCTGACTAGAGGTGCCTTACAACTGTTGCACAGTACTGTATATATAGCAATGTATAAATCCGACTATTAGTTCAACCTAAGCATTAAGTACCTATGTTGACCATACTTTTTACTTTACAGATACACTGAGTCTGTTCATAGATCTGTGAATTGGCCCTAAGGCCCCAGCCTTTGACAGTTGGTCAAATTGTAATCACAACATCATTCTGTGAATTTATTATACTTAAAGACTACAGTGTAAACTGTAAATTTAAAGTTATCCAAGAATAAAAATGAAAAGGAAAAAAATCTGTATATCTATATATTTTTTGTTGCTAGCTTATTTAGGTATGTAGGGGGGAAATACATTACGCAGACATTGTATTTAACTTAGTACTATACTTGGCAAAACTCTAGAGGAAAAAACATCACAATACTGGCCACGATATTTGTAATATTGCTTTTGCACCAAATCCTGCAGCAGTTTAAGAATGTGTTCTAATCTATTGTTTCACTGTATTGTATTAAATATTTAAGACAGCGAACTGAAAAACAAGATAATTATGTGTCAAAATAATGTATAAAATAGCACAAAATTGCTATAATAAAGATTTCTCACTGGTGGTTTACAGGTCAGACATGTTAGAAGGAAAACTATAGATTTGTCCTTTGATGTTAGCTTAGCATTTAGCATCAACTTTAACTTCAGAAAAAACTCATGCTAACAAATATTTAACTTACCGACACATAAGCTAACAAATACGTACCGAAATATAAGCTAATTAATACGTAACTTACCGAAACATAAGCAATATGTTTTATATTCACCGAAAATCACCAAATAAAAGACTAGGTAGAATCCAAATACTACCAGTTTTACCTTACAATAGATCACACAACTAAGTGACCCTTACTTGACAGTCCGAGTGGCTTTGACCGTGTTCCAGTTAGCCCTTGTCCTGGTTCTGCCACAGAGCGTCCAACGCACCGAGTGGACTGGGCTATCACCCCGTCACGACCCTTTCTGCCTCCACAGACACTTTTACTCTGAACTACGTGGACCTCACTGGTTCCAGTGCGAATTGATTGTTTCAAACACACGTACTTCTGCATATTGCATGTTGTAGCAGTCTTGTTGGCAGTCAACGTCTTTTTTACAATTAACATAGGACGTTTTCGTTCCACCGCCACTCTAGCTAAATCGACATTACAACACAAAACACATTTCAATGTGGAACCATGCTGTTTTTTGAATGTGTCCATCTTACTCTTTCGCCTAGTGTTAGGTTTGCTTTGGCGACATTTCCCTCGAGTTAATACACCCTCTTGTTTCGGCGCCATTTTACTTTGCATAAAACCAACACCTGCATTATTTCCCTTCTTAGTCCGTTTCGTACCAATGTAATTCTTCTCCAAGTCACCTCCGGGGGTCTTATCTTTCATATTTTCTGGGGCCACTTGCTCCGTTAACGACTGCTCTGAAACGTCCCGTGCGTCTTGTGTTATCCCGTCAGAGGTAACATTTGGTATTTTCCGTCTCCGCCGCTTTGCCACTTGCGGCCCTTTTACAGCAGCTCGGTTCAGTTTTGCTTTCCTAGAAGATGAGGGCATGCTGTCACTGTAACTGCAAACTAACAGAACGACATCAAGCCTTCTGTACGCTCACCTTTCCCTACCATTGATTGACACAACCTAACGTCAGTTAGACACGGATGGCAGGCCATGGTGTATAGGAACTTACTGCGCATGCGCAACGAACCACGTGTTTCCCATCTTGAAAATGTATTTTTTTCTCTGCATCTATCTTTTCCTAAATGATATATTAGACTAGTACAATTTTCCACAAAACAATAATTCTAGCGGCAAATTTGAGGACAAGTTGGTAAATCACTTTTTTCTTGCATAATTTTAGGGTGCTGATTCTGAATATTGTCTTTACTAAGCTGAATTCTGAGTTTTAAGCCTGCTAATTTCCATATTAAAATTAGATAAATGATTTTTTTCATTTTTTATCATTATTATTTCTTAACTAATCAGTTAAACATCATAGTAACAGGCTGACATTTCACATTTAAGTGTTACAATAGTAAGTCATAGAAAAATGTTATTGTAACATATTATTAGATAAATATATTAATATATCTGAGGGAAGCTGTGGGACTACATGGACCACTGTACTTTTTTTTTAAATAAAATGTTTTCAATTAAAGACAAGTTCATTCACCTACGACTGCTATGCTAGCAGACTTAAAACTCATAATTCTGCTTGGTAAAAAAAATATTTGGAATCAGCACCCTTGAGTTATGGCAAATACCATGTTTACTGACTTTTACTCAAAAATGTCACAAGACTTATTTCTAAAGGTATTTCTAAGATTTTTGCCCAGTCTAGACTAGTACAATTTTTAACAAGTGCCAAATATGAGGAAAAGTTGGTAAACCATCTTTACTTAATAGTAATTTGAGCCTGAGGATTCTGAATATTGTGTTTACCAGCTGGATTTAAGTGCTAAACCTTGTCATTTGTATATTAATACAGAACTTGATTGCATTTTTTTTAATGTCGGCCATTTTGAAAGTCAGCCATCTTGAAACCGTTGGCTTCCAAAATCTAGACAATTCATGTCCACATACTAGAGCAGCAGCATGCAAGATTTGGTGACAATCCATTGACCCTTTCAAAAGTTACCACTTAAAGAAAATTCTTCATTCACCTAGTATGACTTTATATGCTATTTGGAATCAGCACTCAAATTACAGGCAATAGCATGTTTACCGACTTTTCCTCAAATTTGTTACTAGACCCTTTTTCTTAAGAACTTTGTGAGATTTTTGCTCAGTCTATAACAGCAGTGATTATATTCTTATATTTTATTTACTCACCTCATACATATTCGTTTAATAGTTGAGTAAATTGACAATTAAATATCTTTTACCTTTGCAGTAAATATCAAATAAGTAAATATTAATACTTAAAAAAGTGACTTCTTCAGCAGAATATCCATAACTAAACATGAAAACAAGCATCTACAATTACTGTCAATTATGAAACTACATTGGTTTACTGGAGAATCAATGTTACAGAAGAAAGTATGAATCTTCTGAACATTCAAATGGGTCATACCTGCTGCTAGTGCTTTTTAATCTCACCTAACATTGGTTGGGAGGGATTATTGTAATCAGTGTGTATGTGTGTGTGTGTGTGTGTGTGTCTGTGTGTTCGCAGAGGCATATTATGCTATAACTCAATGAATACTTGAAATTACATGGGCATATACATATAGCTAATGCATCAGATGCAATGATCCATCTGCATTTCCAGTAAAGGTCAAAGGTCAAGGTTGTATTTAGCAGAAAGGTCAAAATCACATTGGCTCTAATTCAATAACGGGTTGTCATAGAAAATAGGGGCAAGATTATGTTTTAATAATTAATAAACATTATCAGCAGATGCTGTTGGTCATCAGTGACTGTTCTGATTGTCTATCTGTGGGATAGATGACACATTTACTTTAAAACAAAAAATCTCTCAAAATAGCAGCTCTAATGGTTTTTGTCAAATAATTTGAAATGGGAACCTGTCAGTGGGTGGGATAACTTAGACAACAAGTGAACAAGTAGAACTTGAAATCCATGTGTTTAAAAACTGAAAAATGGGTAAGGGTCCACATCTGGACAAGTTTGATGAAAGAAGTTGTGATGGTCAAATAACTGGGTCAGAGCATCCCCACATTTTGTTGTTCATTCCTTGTATAAAGTATTTAGTACCCACCAAAAGTGTCTGAAGAATACCAGCCAATCGATCACAATGGGAGAACATTAGTACCCTTTTTTTCTATAAAGTCAGCTCTGGCTAGGCCTAGACTTCACCAGACCTCTAAAGGAGTCTTGTGGTTCATGGACCAAGACATTAGCAGCAGATCCCTGAAGTTATGGAAGTAGAGAGGTGGACCTTACATGGGTCACATTTTTTTCTCCCACAGATACTCCTGTCCTGAGACTGGGATGTTCTTCTGTGGTCTATTTTTGGTTGGTACCAACACTGCAGACCAGGAACACCCAACAAGACCTGACCCAGTCATCACTATTATAATATAGACCTGGTCAAAGTGTCCCTTACGTTGATCATCTTGTTGCTTCTGATACATCAGTTTCAAGCTGCCTAATATAACCAACCCAGTGAAAGGTATCATTTGTAATGAAATAAATATATCCTGTCAGTGGTTATGTTATGGCTGATCAGTGTATACAAGTTTAAACTTTATTGATTCTTTTACAACTACTAATGAGTGTTGCTGTTTTATGAAGGGTATACCTAAATATCCATGATATTAACAGAGGACAGAAATAAAAGGAGTCCTGCAGGACAACAGAGTGTGTGTAGAATGAGTGACTGAAGTGGTCATTTATTTAGGCAGAGTGAGTCAAATTAAATAAAATGCATTAACCACAAAATAACAAATGTACAGTGCACATTTTTAAAATAATTTCTGAGACATTATTATGAGGAGGATGATCGTCCTATTGTCTCCATGATTTCTGTCCAAAACTGGGAGCAGTAACAAAATCCCCTCTATTCTTATCACAAGGAACACAAAACAGTTAACTTTTAAGACATTTTATACATATACATGCATCATCATCTGGTATAGTAATACATTGTTGTGATTTATTTTGTGGAGCTCATAATATCAATAAGGGTTAAAAACATTAAACGAGAATGCATTTAAAATTTTTATTATCTTATAAAGACAATTAACGTAGTAAAGCCTCCACTGTACTTCTGCAGTATGACTTATTAATGAACACAAACACATACATACGGTTTATCTCCATTATTATTCTAATTGCTCAAACACAAACAAAATACAATGCAACTTAAGTATACATATGAAGCATTACAAGACAAAAAAGAACCAAAATGGAGCATGAGATGTGAAAGGTGAAGGTTAGACCCTGGTGTTGGGAAGTAGCCGGTCCCTGGACTGTGGCGGCCTGATTCACAACACCAGCTGCCCCGCCCCACCAAGCCAGGAGATGGCGCTCTGACGGTGGCTGTCGCTCCCCACTGGGAAAGAAAGAAGCAGTTCCATCTCATTGAGTTCTCCCTGGGGGCACAGTGCTGGCTCTCTGCCTCCTTCTCTCTCGCCTAATCTTTGCTACATCTATGACAGCTGTGAAAAGAAAACATGCAAATTAGCATGTGAGGAAACCATTGGAGGTGACAGAGAAACACAGACGCACATAGGGACACATGAGGGAATCTTCTCCAGGTTCCTCGTGTTTGGAGTTCTCTTCATAAATCCACACACAAGGGATTCTGGGAGTCTCTGCCCCACCTCTCTGACAGGCATCAGGCCACCCACAGGCCTCCCCTGCTTTGGCAGTGGTACGTTTGCGCTCTGTAGCTCCCAACAACATCCTCTATGCAAATTTTATAATCACACCACAGCAATAAGGGATGTCTATGTCAGTTTGTGTGTGTACGTACAGTGAAGAGGGATATAAGCTTTTACTTAGCATATGAAATGAGTTGGGATTAGAATGAGATAAAGAGCACAGTGGAGAGCATGGGGAGTGTTATGAGAGGGGTCACTCGTAATTTTGCTTCTGTAAAGCACTTTAAATCTTCCTGACTGCTCTCTCAGGCATTGGAATAGCACACTGGGCTCGATTGAAGCCATCAAAGACCACTGGCAGTTTCAGCATTAATTGTGCACTTCAAATTAAAACACTGCAGGATGTGAAAATGTAAAAAAAAAAAAAAATATTCATGTAGACAACCAGCTCTATTGTTTTGTAGGTCAGACATGTTCACTATGTTCTCAGACAGGCCAAGAGCTAAACGACTGTTGATGGATGTGAGAATAAAAATATAATGATCATATTATGGGATGTCCAGTGTCTATGGTCTTGTCCATAAACCCTGCTTCATCTAGCATATTTATTTTGTATTTATAAAAAAGGAACAAGGAAGTGATACCCAAAAAGAAAACATTTTAAGGCTTACTTGGCTTTATTTATCAGTACCTGGATCAAACTTATATGAAGAGCTGCACACTCACTAATTAATTAGTTATCACCCAAATATTTTTCAGTCACGGCCTCGTACATTGCAATATTTTCAGTTTTCCTTCCTCCTTCATGAGGCCAAACAGAACATGTGATGATGTATCCTTGAGTTGATATGAGGTTTACACCTTTTTTTTTTATTTTTTTATTTTTTAGATCAAACAATTAATTGATGCATCAAGAAAACAGATTAATCAGTAAGGGAAATAATCATTTACTGCAGCTTTAAAGAATATCTAGATTCATATTATGTAGAATTGCAAATGATATTCAGTTGTCAACTCTTCAAATAATCAATTGGTCTGTGGTATTTATTAAGAAAAAAAATCAAATCAAAGCTCTCAGGTCGCACTATACGTTTCATCTCCCCTCTATGATGGTCAATGGAATATCTGGTTTGTAGACCTGTGGTACATTTGAGCCCATCATCTTGCATTTCGAGACAACTGCTAATCTGTTTGCTTATTTACTTCAATTTTAATTTAAATAGTCAACAGAAGAATATACTCAAATCAGCTTCCTTCTTTTGGTTATTACTGGGATAAAAAGCTCAAAATGATAAGTGAAAAGGGTCCACATAATCTGTAAAAACTTAAGAATGGAGAACAATTAACAGAAATGCATAGACTGACTAAAACACAATTATCTCTGTGGCACAAAATATGTATTTTGGTACGTGTGCACCCTTTGTTTCCTCTCTCTGCCTCACATTCTGCAGGTTCACAGCAGTTGCCCCCCCCCCCTCACACTTTTCTTCTTGCCGTTTATTCATTGCTGTCCACTGAGAAACATCTCTCTGGAGAAAAACTCACTTTTTTTTTTCTATGAATAATGTGAGACATTACAGACAGTGGCCCCTTCTGCAGGAATTCAAGCATAGCTACATCGCAACACAAATTCCACACCGAGATTTGGCTACCTCGTATCATTTTCATTTGCATATATATATTTATTTATACATTTCCAATAACAAATCACTGCATTATTTTTCAACATTTTTGTATGTGCATATGCATCTGTTTTATATTTGTTTTACCAAAATGACATTACAGTTCTGCATTTAGTACTTATAAATGCCACAGTTAAATCACTTATTCAATTGGCACTAAGTGAGAAAGCCTTGGAAATGAGACTACAAAGGATAATAGGGGTTAAAAGCGATTAAAATAAATATTCAGACTCCTATTAAATATGCAAAATGCACACATTTTGCACATTCCTACTTTTTTTGCAACTGAAACACTAGACATTAGGGTTAAACCTGTGAAGATCTAAATTTGCATTCAGGCCCATTTCTTTGTCTTTCACTAGGCCGGTGTGAAGCCGACGGGAACGCGAGCAGCAGCTGAATTCCTTTAAATAGCCCTGCCTGCCTCATCATATGGTTGCTATGGCAGCCAGCCCCTCGTTTCAAGATAACGTCCACATGCTCTAAGAGACCTCCTCCACCTGAATGCTATAGATCCACAGTGCTGCCCATTAGATATACACTGAGCCATTTACCAGCACCTCAGAATAAGGTTTTGAGCTTCTGCAAGTCCACAGTAAGAAATAATCTGTATTTAGAATGTGTAATTTAGACTGCAGTTAAGCTTAGTAGAATGATTCAACTAAACTGTGTAATAGAGGAAAAACTAGTAAGAATTGGAGGGATATAAAGGAGAAAAACGGCAGGGAAAAAATAATGTGATGGAAAAATCTGATGCTGGAGGAAAGGAGATCAAAAGTGAAACAGATGAGCGAACAGCTGGTACAAGAAATGAAGTGATACAGAGAGAAATGAAGGGTGAAAAAGACGATGAATGATCTGTGACATTTTGGAGTAAATGGATGAATTGAAAGATTGCTATAGATAGCATCCTAAGCAGAGAGAATAATGGGAGATGCCATCTTTTCAGCAACGCCTCTTTTCAGAGTTACTCCTTCTTCTTCTCCTTGCCGTGTTCATTTTACCCACCTATTTCCAATCTCCTCTTCCCACCCCCCTTCCTCTTTTTCTCTTTGTCTGGCGTACTGCTCCCCCCCCTTCAGTTTCTGCTTTCAATTAGTCATATGTTTAGACAGTTAACCAGGATGTTAACCGTGGAGGACTGTAGGCAGATGAAGCAGGTACTAGTGGATCTATGTGGTTTTCTGGCTCTGGAAAGGACTCGGTCCTGAATCTATCGCTAAAGTGCACTCAGAAAAAGTATTGTGTGAAATCAATTACAGGGGAAGACAGCTTTTAAGGTATCAGCATCTTTCATAACAGTGGATTTAAATACATATTTAATACAACCTGGAACTAATGTATGGACTCAAATGCTTATTCTGGAGTTATTAAAGTAATTCAATATAAATAGTGAGAATAAAGTATTGGACATGATGCATAAATTCATCATAACCATATGAAAGAAATAAAAATAACCTACAGATTGGCTGGCACACTATGAACATCTTTCTTTTTCATCTATTTATTTGTTTATTTTACTCATTTTCAAATGTATTTTTAAAACTGCTTCATTGCTTGATTAAATGAATCCCTCATTTAATGGATATTAGGCATTTAAAATAATTAATTAAAACATTTAAATTAATTCCAGTTTTTAAGACCGGATGGGTGTAAATCAAACCAGAAATGATTTCCTTAAAAAGCTTAAAGTTACAGAACCAGATACTGATACAGTTTGAACTTACCCTAATAAATCTTTCTGTATCTGTCTGCATGTATCCTAAACACCACATGAGGTGAGCGTCTTTCTTTTTGCTTTTTTTTTTTTTTTTTTTTTTTAGACAAATCAGTCTGGCAGTCAAGAAAACAATCTATAACGCAGCTAATGTATGTTTCGACCCAAAGACAAACTAGATCTATAAAGCAGAAGTCGTCAAATATTAGTCGATAAAGATGGCACCCACAATTTCCTCTTAAAACACACAGGCAGGCTGATTGCATTTGAGCGAGCAGGGCGCGCCTCGGCATCTCCTAATGCGTCTGTAAATTGAGTTGGAAAATGACGACGTCTGTTGTCTGCACTTGGGATGGAGGCCAGCGAGGCAAAAGAAGAACATCTTCCGCTCTCTGCGTTTCAAACCCGACACTATTAACCGACAGGCCTCCCTGCTCGTGTCAAACGTTTTTCTGTTTTATCTTATTTCACCTCATGCTGAGAGAAACAAAAACTGACAACACTCATTTCACTACTTTTCCTTCTGTCCCTTCAGTGTTTCCTCTGCCTCCATCTTCAAATTGGATGAGAATCAGCAAAACTAACATGACTTAATAGTGTTCAGGAATATGATGTATAATCTGGAACATTAACATTATCAGTAGCATCTCACTGTGAGGCTGCAAGGTGTTGGTGAGAGCATAAATAGACATGGCGCTGTGTTTTGCGCCCATTATTAAGAGGCTGTGATGGTCAGCTCTAAGAGCAGCAGTGATATGCATTTGCCAAACATCCATTTCGTCTTTACTTGGGTCTAAAAGGTCCTGCACCAGATATGGGTACACACATATGACAACATAATTTCCATCCTTCTTTGTTTCAGTTCAGTTTATTTCAAATTAAAACACAAATATAATCATGTATGATATAAAAGAGCTATATGAAATGGGAAACCCTGATGAGCTATCTGAAACATGAGAACAGGGGCCTCGACACTGAAATCCCATTAAAAATACAGATTTACTAGCATTTGTAGTTTTGAAGGAACATATGTTATAAAATAATATTTCAAACCAAAGAGACATGAAAAAAAGATAATGAAAGACCCTAAACTAAAAATAAGTATTACCTTATGCCTAATTAACCCGAGCTCAAAGGTCCAAGATATTTGTTTCATCAATTTAACATTAGTTAAATAGGATAAAATACTGGTAAGACTTGGTATATATACATATATGATCAAGATATAGATATAAGAGTCGATCCAAAAGAGTAAAATTTGACATTTTCTTTTGATGGTCAAGTTACAACATATTTCAATACCTTGTCACAGTTAAAAATCTAATTCTAACCCTAAAGGTAGCTTTAAGTCTAAACTAGAGCTGCAATCACTTACATGTTAAAGGTTAAATAAACCTCCACCTATTCAGACTAATTGATCAATCAATTCAAATAGTCTCAGTATGTAAATGCTACATTTATTTAACTCATTTATAGAGCATGACATTTAAGGGCATCATCTCGGTTCTTTGGGGATTACTAATTGACATTTTCACCATTTTATGACATTCCATTGACTAAACAGCTACTCTACTATTTATAAAAATAGTCATCAGATTTTTACTGTGGCTTGAAATCGTCACACAGTCCTTTGGCCACCCAAAGGCCAAAATTCAAACGTGGTTTTCACAAAGACTGCTATATAGAAACACACATTAACAAAAGGTGTCTCCATCCTCTCCTCTCATTTAAAACCTGTGTAAATTGTCCTCTGGTTTCTGCTTTTGTGTCTTTCATACAACAATCTAATATTATAACCAACATCTTTACTGTGTGCATTTTTTTAATTTTCTCATTCAGGCTGTAGTGACATGTCTTAGGACTTTGTGACATAAAATAAATAAATAATAATAATAATAATAATAATAATAATAATAATAATAATAATAATAATAATAATAATAATAATAATAATAATAATAATAATAATAATAATAATAATAATAATAATCACATAACTGTTAGTGTTCAAATATAACCTAAATCTGACGCTTTGTGGCTATAAATGTAGGGTTTCAAAGAAAAAAAAATTACATTCAGCAAAGCCTCATTGTGTCAGTAGTGTTACTAGAGTTGACAGCAATCAAAAAGGAAAAGCAAAGGTTTAGGGAGATGGTTTCTGCCAATAGTAAATAGCAGTGCTGTCTCACAGTCTCTCACATACACACCTGTATGGAAGCACATCTACAGACACACCCAGTTCCAGTCAGATGCATGTGAACATATAGCAGTACATATGCATCACTCCGCTCCAGTGTCTCTCTCTGCTGTCTTTCTACCGTTCAGGAGGGACATTGTGCCTGCACTTTTGCTTGACAAATGCTTTAGAAACAGCAGCAGAGATTTTTTTTACTGTGTAAGCCTCGGCTGTCACATTTAAGTGTTGGTGCACGCGCATTTACACACACGAACTGCACGCCCACACATTTACGATAAGGCCTAAGCGCTGGTAGTCATTTAGTTCAGCTTTGTCTTTTCACAGCATCTCCCTGATGAACTGCAGAAAATGCAAACACTTGCAGTATTGGAATTATTAGCAAGATGGCACATCTTAAACTTAATCCAGTGATGCTTATAATCTGGGCTGTAAGTGAGAGCTATGTATCTTAATAAAAAGAAAAAGAAGTGTGCACTAATACACGAGAAACTGCTGCTGGTCAGTGAAAAACTGTAAAAAAGCAACATCTCTGAAAGCTGTTCTTTCATAACAGATATTGGAATAGTGTCACAAGAGAATTGATGTGGGAAAAAATAGACTGAGGACCTCGGAAGAGTCACTGCTCTCTTTTTGTCAAAGCATGAAGAGATTTGAGCATAAATCAAACCAAAAAAAATTGCCATCACTCAATGTCTCCTCTAAGATTACAATGAAACATTGTTTTTTACACTACAATAACACCACTCTGCACCCCTTGACTTGCCCTATTGACCGTTATAAATCAGGAACAGTCACAGTGTTTTACCGTTGCCTTAGCTTCCACCCATTCTTATGTAAGTGTAATATTTGATTGTCTGGCCTTTGGTTTAAGTGCAGATCTATAAATTTATAAGTCCCTGCCGGGTACTTTGAGACAATTTTGGCACAGAAGTGTGCCAAAAGAGCACTAACCCTGATGACTCCTGCAGGTTGCCAACTCTGGGCAGGGCAAGGCAGGACCAGCCGGGCCAGGCCGATGGATGGGGTAGATGGCTGGCCAGGTGGCTGGACTGGCGGGGCAGAGAGCTGTAAAGAAACAACAAGGTCAGCTCTTTTAGCAGAAAACGTTCAGCACCTTAATGTTCATCGATGAAAATGCTGACCCTCCAAAGATGGTGGATGTGAAACTAAAAGGAATTCAGTAACTCCCAGTGTTGCTGCAATCTAAAGCAGGGAGGGTTTTTTTTATGCTAAAGGTAAGGTTTTCCTTGAAGGTGCCAGGAAAACACAGTCATCAACTGTTACAGTGAGGTGGTTTGACATAATGGTTCCTCCAGTCTAGGTATAAGTGAGGCTGGTAATTATGGATTAGCAGAGATCTCCGGTGAGCGCAGACTTCCCCCTGACACAAAGCAGTCAGTAAAAAAGCAAAAAGCAGGATTATTCTCACATATGCAGGCAAGAAAACGCATGTATACAAACAGACAGATACACACAAGATGCTCATAGCTATACACGCACACACCTCAGACCTACACACTCTTGTCGGCCATCACAGACAGCGTGCCGGCTCGGCAGCCATTTTGCAGGGCTGCTCTGGAATGTTCAATTAGGGTAATTGTGACTTACGCTATATTTTATCACCATAACAGACATACTCTATGTTACAAAATGCCATTTCATATTGTGTATGATTACACTCCCCCTCAATGTCTTCAGCATATTGAAGTGGAATCATAATTGTGTATGTTTGATAGCATTTCTAAGTACAGAGGCCCCACTGTGCAAACCAGGGCATATATGACAGCCAGTGATTGTGCAGCCATGTGCGACTTCCACATGGCATCAATGTATGTATGCTCTATAGCTCATTTTAATGTATGTGGTGAGGGAGTGGGGGATGAGGGGGCACACCCTACTGCTCGACAGTGCACACACATGGGTGGATGTGTGTGTGTGTGTGTGTGTGTGTATGTTCAGAGAAAAATGAAAATGGTGACAAATGGACTAAAATCCAAAAGAGGAGCGAGGGACACAGAGTGAAGGAGAGCAGAGAAGGACACTGGAAAGAAAAATGTACAGCTTGTTCCCATCGCCACCATTTTTTACTGCGAGTTTGGTCACTGTTAGCTCCATTTTCAGGCAAACCATGGGCTTAAAATATAGACTTTTTGTGACATATACAGTATTCAGAAAGAGCACAACTGGCACATAATACTTTTTAAAATCCAACATGCATGTCCAAAAACTGTGACCTATTCAAATATTAAATTGTGCTTTTTCAGGCACCCTCCTTGAACGAATCAGTATTTGTGTAGCTTTTATCTATGCGTGAGCTCAAGCCCAGTTTTTCACTTGAGTAGATCATAAACTTCATTGTCTCACTCAAATAATATTTAATGATGAATGCCATGAAAAGGTCATGAGAAACTCCTTACTTCTGTGAAGGCATGCATTACTTTCATGTATTTCAATGTAGAATATTAACTTCTTCAAATACAGACTAATGCCACTTCATACTCATTTTATATGGCATTTGTAAAATGATAAAACACCAATGTACAGTAATAGACGCTACACTAAACTGTTCCCCCTTGCAAAGATCTGCAAATCACATGAGCAGGATTTAACAGAGGCCAAATAAGGATAAAAGCATCTATTACAGTGTATTGAAACAAAGAGGGGATTGATAAACTGGTGTCATATGGACAGGGTTGAGGCAATCTATATCATAAATGAACGGATGCTGCATGACAGCGCGAGGACCATTGAGGTATGATGACCTGCTGTCAAACAGGACAGGGTAAAAAAGGGCGTCAGGGACTGAAATGGAGAAAAGGGACAGAGAACACGGCAGCGGCGCAATGCGTACATGTGTTCAGTGGAAACGAATGGGATGAGCTCAGGCATCAGAAAACCTGTATGCACATGCTTACGGAAGATAACTGTGACCATTCAACATAAAATCCTGCTCCCTAGTACCCCCCCCCCATACTCCCCCCACCCACATTCACGCTCACTCTGGATAAGACACGAGACTGCACATATGATCCGCCGCCCTTTGTCTGGGTTCATTGGTCAGCGATGGTCGACAGTTCGACACATTAAGCTCTTCTTCTTTCTCTCCGTGTCTCACATGTGCACACATACACGCATGCACACTGATAGTCATGTGCATGGCAGATGACCCCCACCCCCCACCCCCATGCACCATCAGCCCTCCCCGCCCTGGACACATGTGCTTTAACCTCATTTCAATGTCTATGACATGTTACAGTCATCCTAGTGTCATGACTGCCCCCCCCCACCCCCCCTACAGCCCCTCTCACCATTCACTCTGTCTCTGAGCCTCCGTGTCCTCAGAACGCACCCCCACCCCCACCTACCGGGTGATCATCTGCTGTGACCGTGTCCTCCTATCACCATGAGTCAGGAGTGTTTCAACAGTAATGAGTGGGAGGGAAGGAAGTTAGATGGGGTTAAGGTGCTGGTGGAGACACCTTTTCGGACTTCTTTCTTTTTGTAATCAGACATGACTGCTGACAGAGAACTTTCCTTTACCACCCATCGTCGGAGGCTGTGTGAACAGTGCCACAGTGCCAGACAGAGGGGACCCTTTGTCTCCCACCACCACACTGGGAGGGAGGGACGGCGTACGTACAGACACACACACACACACACATATACTGTACATTCTGGCAATAAATGTATGTACAATATCTCTGACACAGGCTACACCTATCTGGTCTGTACTGAAACACAAGATGCAGCAGTGATTTAGATCCTGACATCCAACCTGGAGTCCATCAGTGCCTGCACACCTGTACATGTAAACCTGTAAATTTCAGCACTAGGTGGAAGTGATTACTTAACAGTGAGTGTGTACAGTGTGTGAGTCGATGTGTGTGAGAGTATGTGTGTCCTCAGACTCACCTGGCGGTGCCCCTGGAGCTGGTTGTCGTGGTAATGCAGTCTCAGCTGGGGTTGCAGAGCTATGACACCTGATGTCCCTCCTCCTCCTCCCTCACACACACTCTCTCTGCTGTAGTATAGGATCAGTAGCTACACCCTAGCACTGACAGAAGGGGGCGGGAGACACAGAGGAGGGGTTCTTATCAAGCTTGGCGGATTATACCACTCACCATGTTGAGACGAGGGGACACAGGGGAGCCAAGCTGATAGGGAAGCTTCTGATAACACTGGATGGAGCCCCTCACAGATCACCCTGCTGTCTGCACTCACATGGTCTGCCCCTGTTTCGGCTGCCATGATTGGATGAGGCGCTTCCTCCTTCATCAAAATGTAAAATTCCAAGACAGAGAGAGTAGTGCAGTGTGTGTGTGTGTGTGTGTGTGTTTGTGCGTGCGTGTGTGTGTGTGTGAAAAAGAGAGTGTCTGTGGGAAAAGACAGACAATACAAGTGTAGCTTTTGTGTGTCTTTGGGAAATATTTGTGGTGCAGATCACTATGAGTGCATGCAAGACTATTGATGCATGTGTGTGTTTGTGTTTTTGCCTGAGTGTAAATGTGTGAGCCTTTGTGTCAGGGAGACGATGTACAGGATGCCATTGTCTGTGTGGGCGTGTGATAGAGGAAGAGGTAGTCAAGGGAGAGACACAAGACAAAGAGAATGAGATAGAAAGACAGGGTTAGTGTGTGTGCATATGTGTGTCTGTGTGTGTTTGAGCGAGAGAAGAAGAAAGCAGTGAGTGTGCACGGCATGAGAGCTGTCATCATTAGTCTTTGCAGCGGCTGGTGTTGGGCTGCAAAAGGGGCTTGTCAGTCAGTTTCTGTCACAACATGTCACACTGAATGGACACACTCACACACACACTCCCCAGAGGGGATCATGTCAAGATGGGGCCTGGTTGCTCTGACAAGTTGACCCCCTCCCCAACTACCCCCACTAGCATAACCTTTAACCCCACTCCTGTGACTTCTTCAACTGTGCCACTCGCAGGATCAATCCATGATTTGTCAGTTTCACTGTAAGCTTTGACAAAAAAGTACATGTGGAATCATTTGAGGTTGGAATCGAGTGCAGAAAGGAACACTAGGAAAAAAGCAAGAGAGTGGCAAGAGGCAGATGGCAGCGAGTGCTAACACATGCCTGGGTCTCCTGAGAACCAACCGGCAAAATAGTGCTGACTCACTGTGCTCATGGCAGGCCTTAAAACACACCCGGATTAACCTCTATATCCAAAAAATTCAGGCAACATGATTCACAACAAAAAATGATCACATTTCTCGATACAGACTATAATAAAACAACACAAAGTGAACACTGATATTTGTTTCGTTTCAGTCCGATTGATCTCCTGTAGTTTGCTGCAGAGGGGAGCTTTATCCTAAGCACATAAAACAGACCTTCCCTTTTTCCTGGCTTTTCTCTGTCTCTCTCCTGCTGCCGATTTAATTACCTTCTATATTTATCAGAGCTCAAGATGCTATTTTGGTTTCGAGACTCTTGTCACTGATATCAGGAGCTACATTATTCAGAGTGAGCACCGGGGGCCGTGACACACTGAAGTACGTGTGTTAACCCTATGGAGAAGGACTGAAGATACTGTATGTCACATTTATAATGTGGCAGCTTTTCTACATTTATTTTAACTCTAGGATCCATGTGTTTTGTTATTTAGGCTTGATTTGATGCAAAATGTGTCGATAGCTCTGGTCTAAGGTGTGGTCTGTCCAGGTTGTGTCTCCATTTTCTGACTGCGCCATCTCAAATCTCAGCTCCAAATCATCAGGAAGAACATCATTTAGGAAGGACACACACAGGCATCCACATATACAGATACAAAATTGCAGAAATGTCTCAAAGCATGGCTGCTAGTGCACAGCATGCCTGTGCAAATACAAGCTTGCAGAGAGACACACAGGGCCGGTATAGATCGGTGCCCTCCACATTTGGTTGTGATTTATGATTGCTCTTCAGTAGAGGCCACAGTCATCTGGGAGATGATGGCCATATTGATCTGATAAACAGTTTCATTTACTGCCAGAGCTTGCCATTCATACCCATTCACACAAACTGTCTCTGGCATCACACACTCACACATACACACAGCAAAGACACATAGATTCACAGCAGGAATAACCCAGCTTTCTGCTTCATCAATTCCCCACCTCCTCCACGTCTGCTATTCTGTTTCTCTGCTCTTTCTCTTCTCCTCCCCCCAGGCCACCTCACCCTCTCCTCTGCTCTCGACACACTTTAACCCGTTCCTCCTCTGCCCTCATTCTCGTTCTTTCCAACAGCATCTATTGCCGGTCACCTGCTTTTGTACTGATATTCTCCACGTTCACCACGGGCTCTTTGTTTCTTCATTTTAGCCTCATACAGTTTCATGCTAAGGTTAGATCTCACTTTGTCATCATAATCACAGCAGGCAGAGAGAAAACATGCATTTCAACCATCATATCACATCTCAGAATGTGCTCAGATTTTCTAAAGGTTTCACTTTCTTGCTACTGTAATCACACGCTATAGTTTATGTACCACACCGTCAAACTACTATTGATAGCTGTTGTCTTTCTCCTTCCAGCCCGCTGAGAAGTGTTCCCTCCACAGCACAATATAATGTAAGAGATGGAGGACATATCAATAGTCTCAGTTCATCCACAGCTAATATTATGCTTCAGTAGTTAGACAAAGTCAGAGGATATCTTCACAAGGCTAGATTACTGCTATTATGTCCCTGTAACAAACCTACATGCACTTATCTCCAGACATGTCACAGCAGGGAACAACCCCGCTGACAGAATAAAATGTTGCCATTGTACATTTCTTCAAAATCACAGATGTATAATCTCAACATATTTTGTCATATTTTCTGGGCTTTTCTCAATAAGCAGACAATGGGTAGAGCAGATGGGAGACTTTGCCACAAAAGAATAAAGTTTGCATCCTGGTTTCTGTAGATTTAGGCAATGAACTTCCTTTGGTTACGGCCAGGAAAAGATTAGCGTTTGGTTTCAATACAACAAAATACATTTTGGATTATGTTTTTACAGATGTGTCCTTATTAATCCCAGCCTAGGTATGTAACACTAGGTACTGGAATGGTGTTGGTGAAACGTTGTTGCTTACATATACACAAGGAATTGAATATATCATAACATCTAAAGACGTTTTGCAATGCACATTTTGCTTCTGGAATATTGTTATATTGTTATACATATGTGGCTTACAAAAGTGTGTTGGAAATAAAACACAAATGATCTGAAGCTACTTACTAAAAAGACATAAAACTAATGGTATTTTGGAAAAACATACACATTAACTACACAAAATTACTGAAACAGCAATGCAAGAAGGCTGCAACCGATTGTCATTACAGAGTAATATGTTGAGCATTTTTTCAATTATTGAAAGTTCGATGTCTTGTTTGTTCCACAAACCAAAGAATTCAGTTTATTGTCATAAAGGAAGGAACAAACCAGGAAATACATTTATTCTTAAAGAAGATTAAGCAAATTTGTTTTGTTAGAAAATTACTCTAACTGCTTAACAACTGTAATTCATTTAGCAGTTGACCAATATGTGGCAGTTCTAACCAATATGAACTATGTTGTGGGAGAAAGTGAAAGTTGCGATAATTAGTAGTGATTTTCTCTTTTTGTAATCAAAATTAAGTAATATTTCAAATATTTTGCGAAATAAAAGTCATTGTGATATGGTACTCAAAACTACCTTACCGAGATGTACAAAAAGCACACACACACACACACACACACACACATATATATATATATACATATCCACCTGTTGGTACTAGTAGTCCATCATTTTAGTACTGTAAGGTAAACAGGACAAGGTGGAACGAGCAGCTCAAGACGTCACAAATGATTGGACACATTTTGCAGGAAAGTCGTGGTGATTGGTTAAAATTGCAAAACCGCGCTGAATTCGGAGCTTATGTCTCAGCCCCTTCCGCTCATGAGGCCTGAGATTGGAAAATTAATGAATGGTATTCAATGGGAAATAAAATGTTAAAATCGGATCTGGTTTGTCATGTGCCCTGCAATCACACACATGCTGTACCTCATAATAAATGATAATCATTGATGTGCAATAATCTCCTTCTTTCAACAGCTGATTCATTTGCGAATAAAACCCGTTAATAATTTGGACTAGACAGCTGGCGCGCATGTGACGTCACCACCGACCCCACACCACAGCTGAGCGGAGTGTGACGTCACATACGTGATACATTGTAGTCTCTTACTAAGCCCACATAAAACCTAATGTCACGTTTGCTTCCCATCAAAAACAGGTGGTCTGCCTATGCCACATCAAATATTTCTTATTAACCGCTATCATATGTGAATTTCAGAGCATTTGTCAAACGGAATCAGAATTTAGCTTGACTCACTCTATTCACTCCCATTCAAATATTTTCCGAGCTAAGCACCCATGGACCGGAAGTAGAAGGGCGTGACTTAGCCTCTCAATTTGCGTTGAAGTTGCAAATCGCAACATCGCAAAATCCTGGAGGGTCTGATTGGTTATGTTAGCCTAGCCTAGCCTATTCATTCCTACTGTAGCACATTACATGTGCTGCCGCTAGGAGTCTAGCCTGGCTAGGCTATAGTTATGTGTCATTAAATCCAGAATCTCACCATTTAGCAGATTATTACCCCTTCAGCTGTTTGTTGACATCCATTTCACCTGTTTTATGCATCTGACAATTGTGTGACCATAAATCCCTGGTAAACAGAGACTATTCTATAAGTACAGAGAATAGTTGAATTGCACACAAAGTATTTGCTGTCACTATGCATTCACTTGTGCATATATTTAATTTCAGACATTATATAATTGCAAAGAATGGCATCGCGATTAATTGTGTAGCTGCACTGCCACAGAAAAAGTATATACAGTATACGGCCAAGGTCCTGATTGTATTCCATAATACTATCCACCCTGGTGCCAGTGAAGCCAAATAGTTTCAACCTTAACAGCCACAGTTAGTTTAGTGCCCATTATCTGAAAATATATTGGATATATATTGATGTATATTCAGAATTTGCTGTCCAAGAAACACACCTATAAGTCCTATAATATTTGCATCTTACTGAACCCAGAATAAGCAGATATCCAAGAGGAAATAAGATACAGGACAAAAAAACAAGGGGAAAAGAAATACAGTTTCATTTTATATCAGTCTCCTATAACTCTAAATCAAAAGACTAAATATCAAGGTAAATTGCATAGGAGTGCTATAGGGTCATAGCTGACAGAACCTTAAATGAAAATTAGTAATTATAACTATGGGTCACACAATTAAACCTTCAGCCTGTCTGACAACATATGAGTATAAGGGATCAAACCGCACCTAAAAAGGTAGATTTTCTTCAGAGCCGCAGGTAGAATTCTTGTTTCCGCTCTGATCATTTAATTACAATATACTGAAAGGTAATTATGAAATTCATGACAAAGATGCCACACTTTTGCACTTTAATTAAGTATATGCTACATTCAAAACAAATACAGACTTGTAATGTGCCATTTGGCTGCATGTTGTCATTTGTTATAATTTAATGTTAGTAAAATATCTATATAATTTTTATGAGTATGGCAAAAAGCAGCAACGTTACCATTTTCTGTCTGTGGTATTCACTACTGCATTCATCGTTCATGTAAAAAAAAAGAAAGAAATGTTCCTTTTAGTCTTCTACATCTGTTCATTAAAATTTGACTTCAGGAATTAATTTAGCATTAAAGGATTTGTTTCCAGAGTTTCATTATGACTGAATTGGTGTGATGGGTCAAACTGGCTTAATTAGCTCAGCTCATATCTTTAAATGACTAAGACGGTTTTAGTGTTTGATGGTGATCTAAATGTCAAAGACTTTTCCACCTGCAAAAATAGGATTATGGGATAAAATTCTTTAAGTGTAAGTATTTTCATTTATGTTTATGAGCAAATGTAAAGAGACAGAAACCAAAGAAGAAAACTAAGATGAGAAATATACACCTTTGTAATGTACATGGCTATATTATTTGTGAATAAATGAATAATGTTGGGTGGGATCTGGACACGCACATACACTCAAACACCACCACTGTGTGCACAACAGACACACACTAGAAGGCTTTCAGTTTCTAAATCAATCCCACATCCGTAGCTAATGCAGCACTGGGCCCTCTTCAGGAAGCATTAGGCCTATTAGTCAAAGTGTGTATGCATTCCCGTGTATGTGTGTGTCTGAGTGTGTGTAGAAGCCGCACACTCAGCAGTAGCCGATCTCAGTGGATCCTGTGAGGTCAGCAGGTGCAACAGGGAATGAGGGACCGTGTGTGTGTGTGTGTGTGTGTGTGTGTCCACATTCCCTCCCCTCCATATCCTCTGGGCTCTTTATCGCTCTAAAATTATCCTCCATTTACTGGAAGACACTGGACAGACTGAGAGGGAAAAAGAAATATGGACACTCTGGTTTAGATGTCTTACTGGATCACTTATGGCTGCAGTGCCCAGTCACAGATTTTTTTTTTTTTTGCCTTGTCAAATGTTCTAATATGTTAAGTGCAGATAAGTTCAAAATGATAGTGAGAAATAGGAAAATAACATTACCACTAAACTAATCAATTGTTCTCTCAGCGACTATTCAGACTCTCCAGGATTTCGCGACATTGCAATTTGCAACTTCAACGCAAATTCAACCAATCCCCGTGAATTCAGCGCGATGTTGCAATTTTAACCAATCACCCAGACTTTCCCGCAAAATGTGACCAATCATTTGCGATGTCTTGAGCTGCTCCTTCTGCCTTTTCCTGTTTACCTTACAGTAGGAAGCAACCTGTCTGTGGCCAGCAGTTCACATTTGATGACTAAAATGATGCACTAGTACTACGGGTAACGGTACACAAAGATCACAAAATGCAAAACAATTTTCTTCCTCAGCAAAGTATTTATTAAAGCAAAAAGATGTTCAATATAAAAATGAAAACAGCAAATAATTCAAAGTGTTGCTTGGTACCAGTAAGTTAAATGATATATTCTTAAATGATTTCCCAAATGTTGACATTAAAAAGAATGAATTCCTTTTAAACAGTAAAAAAAAAAAAATTTTTTTTAACACCTTAAGGTGTCATTCCTTTTGGAATATGATGGGTCACCCCGACTTACCAACACATGCTGGGTTTGCTGCGTGGTGTGTCCCCTCCACTGGCTGTAAGTACCATTCATAGAAAATAACAGAGAAACAAATGACTCAGAAAATGCCTGGTTCTTTTTTTGACTGGCTGAGACATATATATTATGTTTTACAACTTCATGTATTTGGAAAAAAAATATACATTTTGTTTCATTTTTGTAATCCTTGTAATGGTTTATTTGCCATCTCGGTAAGGTAGTTTTGAGGACCATATCACAATGACTTTGAATTAATTTTCCAGGACCTAAATATTTGAAATATTTCTTAATTTGGATTACGAAAAGGGAACATCACAACATTCACGCAAAACAAAAGCCTAAAAAGAACTGCAACTTTCATCACAACAAAGCTCATGCACCATCAGATATTTTAGGCCACAACAATCTCAAAAAAGGCCTGTGAAATCCTGGAGGGACTGACTATGTTTAAAGACAATGTTCCTACTAATTTGTGTACTTGACTAGTGAAAATTAATATTTTTTTTAATGCTACTGTGAAGTTTACAAGCAGTATCTTCATTTGCCTTAATGATACTGTAGCATATCCATTATCATGTTGTTAATCCTGGAAAACTGCCTTGGGTAGCTTTTGCCATTTTGCTTTTTAGATTTTCCTGAAAACCTCAGAGTTGTAATGTGTAATCCATATACCTGTGTAAATCTTTCATTATGATTAAAAGTTGTGGGGTTTTCTTTGGGCCTACATCTACAGCTTTACAAGCTGTCGGCTGGTTGGCTTTTGTCCAACACACAGAGCCAACTGTAAACAGGCAAACGGCAGTGTATCGCAAATAGCAGTAAATACGCCAAATGACAAACACACTCAGAATAAACTGTCATATGTGACCAAACAATGCTTTTAAAACCTGGTCCGTATGTCAGAGTATATAGCATGGGCTACATGTCAAAACATATTGCATCTCAACATAAAATATCCATTATCGTATCATAGCCATATGTAATGTTTCCACTAGTGCTCAAAATCAGCAATGTAATGTGTTAATTGGTCTCCTGCAGTTAATATATCCATTTTACTAACATTATAAAAGCATATTCTACTCTAGAAAGATGTGTTCTACTATTAAGTACTTTCTACAGCAGTACTTTTCTGCTTATGTTACACATCGAATGTGATTTCAAACAGATCCAGTGTTTCATGCTGTGTTCAGGTGTGCCTTGTAAACCTCTGCTCCTTAGTTTTGATCCCAAAAAGGGAAAATGCAACTATTTTTCGAAAAACTTTCGCTTCCTCCCGCAACAAAAGCCGAAAAAGCACTGCAACTTTCATAGCAATTTTTCGGAAAAGCTCATGCAACATCAGACATTTTAAGCCGCAACAATCTCAAAAAAGGCCTGAAATCCTGGAGGGACTGTCTTTAGTGTACTAGGAACGGCCACGGACAGGTTTCTCCTCATGCACCATACAGACCAAAAAGCCATAACGCAACACAGAAAACCACGATCGTAGCGATCGTATTTTCCGATGGACCACCTACTTTTCAACGGACCACAGTAGCATAATTACCATAGTTTCCTTTCTTTTAAAATTTAGAAGGATCGTAGAAGTGAAAAGGTTGTAAAGTAAGTAAAAGTATTTGTGTTTTTAATATTCTTTTTCCACCCGTAAATGTCCGGTTTGTCACTGACTTTGTAGTGTTTAACATTTCTATGGTAATTGTGCTTCCAGTGATCCGTCGGAAAATACGGTCACTTCCTTTGCAGCTTTTTGTGTTGTGGCGTTTGCATTTGTGTGGTGGCTTTTGTTTTAGTTCTGATCCTTCCCCACCACCGTACATACAACACCAAACTGAGCATTTTTTAGCCATCACCTCATTAGCAACTTTAACGCTGTAGGCCAAATCAATAATAGATAACATGGATGACCACCACAAATGATGTCAGTATTGCAAATCTATCTGTTAAGATCAACATTTTCTTTTGTGTAGATTTTTTTTAGACAGACAACACAAATGAACACATAAAAAAGAAACATTTAATCTCCAAATAATCCCCACTTCCTGAGAAAACATCCCCATATAGGACATGAGACCAAGGAGGATGCTGCTTTATAATAGTACACTTTACTAGTCTGTTATTAGCAAAGCCTGCAGTGTATTGTAAACACACATTTATCTACTTCACAAAGATACCATTTACACACCTTTGTCCAGACAGAGTTTATCAAAGCATTTGAGAATGACTGTATATAGATAATATAGGATATAGACTTTATCAAACTTTTTAACCAGTGAAAACAGCTTGAAAACTCACTTATATAGAATGTTACAAATAAAAGTCCAACTGAATTCAATATGTGTGTGTAATGTTTTTTCTTTAATCTCACACTATAATAACATGTTCTTCGTACACAAAAAGTTCCCCCCTTCCCCCCCAGAGCACTTGACACCCAAAAATGTCTGTACAGACCACTGCACATGAACCATCTCTATAACATTTACACACTACTGGGATAGTCTCACACAGCTTCTCAGAGTTTGAAAATAACATCATCTTAGTTTTTTCAGTATTGAGGACAAGTTCAGAATCAATTTATTTGTCATTTGCATACAAAGCAAGACATAGCAAACAAAACTTACATTTCCACTGGTCACAAACTGGATGCAGCCATACCAAGGCTTAAGATTTTTTTAAATATTTTTTATTTTGTTTAATAATTTTTATTTTTATTTTCTGCTTTTTGCTTTAAAAAAGTGTGCCAATGGAACAAATGAAAATGATCTTGTAAGTTTTCTTGAAATAAAAATTTTAAAGCTCTATTGTCTAAAATACATTCTTATATCTCAGTGAAAAGTTACTTTTTAAGTGATTATGTCTTATTTTAAGTGTGATGAGATATTTTGACTAAAAATTAGGAAAATAAACTTGGCAAGATTTAGATTTTTCCATTGCACTATTTTACATGATCTGCTATATCGTTTAATTTTGTTGTTCTTTTCATTGAGAAACCACTCACTGCAGACATTAAACACTGTTGGTTTAAGTGGAAAAGACTCAACAGAAAAAAATCTGAATATCCACATGAAATATGATGTGTACACAGCTGGAACACTTGGAATATTGTCATATTTTGAATAATAGCCAAATATGAGTACCCATTTTTTCAGAGTGAATGACAATAGGTGAACTCCTCTGTCAACCTACATCACAAACTAATCAAATCAGAAAGCAGACTCAGACATATTATTATAGAATAAAGTTGTCTGTAATTTAACTCATTTTACTCATGATGAACACGAGAGAAAATATCAGGAACATCCATAAGAATAATAGGTTTTACTAATAACAGCTAAAAGTACTCAGATCAGTCAGACAGGCCAGTTAATAGATCCATAGAGATGCTGAGAAAAGAAATAAGGGTAAAGCACAGAGAGAGTCAGTGGAAAAGTGAGAGGGAGGAGAGGAAGGATGAAAGTAGCAGAGAAAGCGAGACACTGAGACTGGCCATTATAAATCATATCCGCTGTTGGCGCCGGCCACGTATCCTAGCAACCAGACAGACCCTCCTTCTCTCCTCCATCCCCTCTCAGTGTTCTGCTAACAGCCTGGTAACTCTTATTACCCATACTGCACTGGGCCATGGCCGAAAACTCACAAGTGAATGAGGTTTATGCTTGAATGTATAGCTGACAAATCTACAGCTAACTCAGACCTTACAGCAGTGGAATGATGAAGCCTGTTTAAGACAGTGCTTTTTCACACATCAAGAACATATATTCCATACTTAAAATAAATGCATAAAATACTGATACTCTAATTCACCATTTTAAAGAATACATCTCAAGAAACAAATTAAATGTCCAGTCCAAATTTACAAACCTGAACCCAGTTGAAATCCTATGGTGTGAGTCAATACGAAGACGGGAAAAGCTGAGCTGCAGTTTTGGATCCAATGGCAATGATCAGGACTAATGGAGGGCATGTCAAGATGGAAGTTGTCACTGAAAATAACAACTATTCCTCCAAATACTGGTCAAATTTAGAATTGATTTGTTTTCTTTGCATTTTTCAGGGTCTGATGACACTGCAGGACAGGTGTGATTGGACTTCATTCACAAACGGTGCACAAATATTTACACACAAATCCAAGATATTTATATATACAGTGGTACCTCAACTTACGACATTAATTCATTTAAAAAGTGACTTCATGCCGTGAATTTTTCGGAAGTACAGTCGCATTTTACACGTAAAAGGCCCCCCAATACTACCCCCTAAACCCTTTAAAAATGATAAAAGTATACACATTTTGTATGAAATATATGTTGAAAGTAAAAGAAAATATAGATTGAGATTTTAGATTTCATTTATTGGTTTCAGTGGGAAAACATTAAACAAAAATGATTGCCTTTGACGACTTTTTATAATCTTTCTAATTATTATGTATATATATATATATATATATATATATATATATATATATATATATATATATATATATATATATATTTTCTATCCACACTTTGGTGAATGGGACCCATCTTTTATAAATGGATATGAATTTTAATTAGAAAAAAATCTTGTCAGTTTCTAGAAAAGAATAACATTTCATTTTAGTCTGTGGCATCCTTATAAATAATACAATGATCTTAAGTGAAGCCACATTTTTACTCAACAGTAATAACTGTGTGTGGCTGCAGAGCAATGTTTGCCAATTTTGACTGAAAGCTTTTGTGTTTCATTGTTTTGTTACATTGGTTTCAATGAATGAAAGAAAGAAATAAGGTGCATCAACCTGTGAGCTCCCAAAAAATATGTATTCACTGCAGTGACGTTTTGGGCCACAGCCCTTCATCAGAGAGATGAAGAACTATGGCCTAAAATGTCATTGTGGTGAATAAATATTTTTGGGTGTTCACAGGTTGTACAGACCTGATTTAATTCTTTCATTCAATATTTTTTGGGGGGGTATCCTTCACATCTTTCAGCAACTGGATGTGCATGCCATCACCTCTTTACTTTGGTTTCAAGTCAATTATTTTATTACATGATGGGTCTGATTCTGATACATAAATCCGGAAGGTGTAATTCCACTGAAAACCACTTTTCCATGCTCCTTTTAGAATCTGATGGGTCACTCCGAGTTACCAACACATGCTGCCTTTGAAAGTGGTGTGTCCCCTCCACTGCCTGTATGTCCCATTCATAGAAAACAACAGAGAAACAAGTCACTCAGAAAAAGTCTGTCCACTTCACGTCACAAGGACATTGGCGTCACCCAAATGGGGTTAAGCCCGTCCCCCATTGAAGCGAATCTGAAGTAGCATTAGCATTAGCATCTACAAGAGAAGACTATGCAACAGTAGCTGCACAAACTTGATAAAAATGGTGGAGCAAACTGGTTCATGTGCTCTCTGTGGAAAAAAAGCATAGTTTTTCTTCCCTGCACGTTTTCAACACACGTGACAGCACGAAACCTAGCTAGATGCTACTCAGGGATGGTAAACACACATAGAGAACAAGAGGGGAGGGGGGAGTGTTCCTTCACACATTCTGAGCCAATCAAAGTTGCCTCATTACCGCGTCATGGACATGTATGCGAGCGGAAGTACCGGTAAACTCTAATAAACAAACAGGTGGAAACAAAGCAGTCTAGACAGGGTTTTTTTTATAGAACCAACAAACAATGCATTCAATAACAATGGAGAACACAGCAATATTGATGAAATAATCGTGGAAGGACTCTTTTAAGGCTAGAGCTCTCAGAACTTCCTATATGCTAGTTCAAGTCAGACCAGAGCTTTTAGAGCACTGCACTTTCTACATGGGATGATTTACAGAAGGACCTGAAACTGTCACATCTTGTTACCTGCAACGAATTTAAGTCTATTTGAAAGAAGAGAGAAAATAATAGTCTGAGTAAATGGGACTGTTTGCAAAAGTACACTTAAATCATTCTTGAAATTGGTAGTTTTAATCTTTTGTATATATCTAAATTGTGCAATGTCTTTCTACATCTTTTATTATATTATATTTCCTTGTTCTGTCTTTCCTTTTGTTGTAAGAATGGCTATGGGGCTCCCTTGGCCAGGTCACTCTAGGAAAAGAGATTTGAAATCTCAATCAAGATTTCATCTAGTTAAATATAGGATATAAAATACAAAGTGGCCTCATAAAATTACAACAGGACGTAGTAAAAGGGCTGGATTGTACTTTGCCTGCTTCAGTGTCCCAGTCAAATGAACACACTTCAGTCTTCCCTAATGCTCATATGGTCGAGTCAATCTATGGCATTTGACCACCGAACCCACCACAAATTGCAACAGAATTGTTTTTTCTTCAGATCTGACATCAGAGGGGTCCCAAGAACAACATATTAAAAATGCACCTAAATGAACCTTGGGAAAATATGTCAAATTTGCATAAATTGTTGCCCACTGCTCCTTACAGGTTACACCCATCAGAAGGGTTATGGTGAAATACAGAGGGGAAATTTTGTTGTACAGTGTATAATGACAAAGTCTTTTCTTCTTTTACCATGAAATTATATATGTTCTATGAACTTCAACTGAAAAATATTAGTCCAGGGTATGCTAGGATCCATGGTAAAACACTATACAGTATTCAACCAGATCTAGATATGTATGTACTCATTATCTGGAAAAACTACTTCTGTGAGACAAACACAGATGTGCAACTTGACTACTCAAATATGAGTTTAAAAACACTGATTAATCATCCATTGAAGATTTATCTTTTTCAGTTGTTGTAACATTGGCGCACACCCCACAACATTCACCACATGCTGCAGAACAATCTGTGTCTGACTTGTGACAGGAACAGCTCATTGATGAGCAGCCAGTTTTGCAGGAGCATGGGATGACTTCCAGTAAAACTTCCAGTAAGGCCTTCAGTGTCACACTGTTGTCTGTCATCACTGGACATAAGCATTGACCAGAACTGGACAATTTCCAACCCCAGCTCATGGGTGGCAGATCAGTGCCTTATCTTACCTTATAACTAATAATCAGAGCCTATATTTGTCCTTCTCATACATTGTCATAGACGGTGGCAGACATATTTGATTCATGCAAGATAGCAAAGAAGCTATTTAAATTTCATATTTTTGAATTGGCTCCCCATGTTCACTAAATACACTCTAGGTTTACCTACGAAAAATGTGTTTTCAGACATTTTGACAGCCATGTTGTCTTTATGCAATTAATAAAGAGGTGTATGAAAATTTGTTTTTTTCCTAAATGTTTCTCTGTACCCAGTGAAGACATTTAAACCTCAAACCACTTCAATAACTGGTTTAGATTTTATTATATGTCTGAAATAGTGCATTTTTGGGATATTTCGGAGGCCATATTGGACTTATAAGTCATAAATGCAAATTAGGAAAGACGCTTTTGGAAATTCACATTTGAAAAAAACATTCCTCATACCAGATAAAGACATTAAGTGTTTAAAATCATGAAAATAATTTGTTTAGGAATTAATATATAGCCTGATAATTTGGTGGCCATATTGGATTTTTGCAAATTTCACACTTTTGCCCAATGTATATTTGAGTGCATTTTTACTATGTTGTCTGGTGTGGAATCAGGAGAAAAAAAATTCAGTTGCAAGTAGTGATAGGTTAAACCCCAAATTGACTACACTAACATACAGTCATGTATAGGTGTTTCCCACATTAGTGTATTGTTGTGTATTGTACTGTAGTGTATTGAACTTTCCATGAAGCTTGTGTGACCATATTTTGTGACAAATGGGTTTATGAGCAGTGGATACTTTTAATTTGACAGCCTGTTTATATATGTATTTTCAGTACCACACTCAAAATTGCACATGCCTTTCAACCAAAATACGTCCACAGCATTCACAAACTTTTACTGACATGTTTAAATGAATGGATTTATAATTTCTTTCAATGTTTTAGCCAGATGCCCATGACATTATGACTTAAAACACCCAAACTCCACAACAGTTCTTGGCCTTTGCTACTGTGCATTCTGAGTCACTGCAACAGTCATGGCTTACAAGGAAACTAAAACAGAAAGAGTCACCATCAATATTATGACTGTCTTTCTTGCCAACACTCAAAATGTCTGAAAAGGCTAACAGTATGTTTCACTGCTATGTACTTAGAGGAAACAGTGCAATTTCTGTATAAGTTGTCA
Source organism: Siphamia tubifer (assembly GCA_020466265.1). NCBI lineage: Eukaryota > Metazoa > Chordata > Actinopteri > Kurtiformes > Apogonidae > Siphamia > Siphamia tubifer. Next base: position 27,545,567 of record CM035793.1, read on the forward strand.
ATCAAATTTGCTCTGTTTTTACCTGGATCCTAGTATTCCACTAAAAATCAACTAAAAAAGCCTCAGCGAGTCTTGTAAAGGCATACAGTAGCCATGTAAAGAGAAGATCAGATTATGTGTTATTTCTTTCACCCAAGTGGGGGTTAACACTAGATGGCATGACATGTTTCTCAAAGGGACAGAAACAAAATAAAATCTGTCACTGAATTAAGTCATTTGTTGGACATTTGAAAAGATGTAAACATTGTGGTTCCCTCTTGGTTGCTTTAATCCTAAAAATCTGGAATTAACTAATTTTGTTGTATTTCCATAGCAGACAAAATTACCTGTAAAAAACCTGTAATTGCACACATCAAACTCAGAAATCATCTATTTTAGGATGCACTATGTTTTTAAATCTGCATCTGGACTTTGTCACAAACATGTTTTTGTCATGTTCTGCTTGCAGGACCTCTACAGGACGCCTGCTACAACTACAGTGTAATGGCCTTAATGACACCATAGCTGTCAGGTAGAGGACACAATCAAATGACTGCGACTAAACTATCTTGTGAATCCTCCTGATTGTCGTAGGACCGATGAGACTGAAGAGACTCTTTGTGTTGTCAATTAGCTGCCTGACCATGGGTTACTGATTTTGAGCTTCAGATAAAACAGGACTTTAATGACACACTGTATAAGGTTTGGCTAGCATGACAGGCATTCTGTTTTGAGACATGCTGTGAGGACCAGCTCCATTCTGCATTTTTATGCTCCCTCTCCCCTAAAAGCTCACCCTGTTACTGGTCTCCAGACAGTATCAGTCTTAAACTACCTCCGCAACTCTATGGGTTTGACTACAGCCTCATTGTCTGCAGGTTTATGAAATTTTGAGTACTCAGCAGAGGAAACAGCCAGTAACACATACAGAATATGAGTGTGTGCATCTCAGAGAGCAAAGGAAATGAACCACTCAGGAACCACTCAGTCCATCCATAGTCCAAGTGCCACCAGAGTGGGTGGTATGAGAGGAAAATTGTGTTTGAAGGATGAAGGACGAAGTAGCTGGTGTGTGTGAGAATGTATGTGTTTGTGTGTTTATGACAGTGTGTACAAACAGACCTCAAGTACGCCACCTTGTGGAACAAGACAGCCACATCCCTCACCCCTGTCTCCGTAAATTAATTTTGGTCTGTAAAAGAAAAACCCACATCATGAGCATGTTCCTTATGTTAAATATCATACAAACTGTAAATACACAGTTTTGAATGATTTAGACACACTGCTTTAATCTGAGCAAACAATGAACACACTATTAGGCACCAGAGATTTTTCAGGTGAACACTTCTGTTTTTTTATTATGAGCCTGTATGATAAAGCCTCCTTTTGAGGTTTAATGAAATTCCAGTAAGAATAAAAGTTAAAAAGAAAAGAGATAGCAACATTGCTGTTCCGAAAGCAGATCGAATTGCACCACCAAAAACATAAAAGGTAGTTAATTAAATTCACTCTTCTTTAATCTTTGCCCATCTAATCTTAGATTATAAAAAAGATATTTATTCAGATAAGGCCACATTTAATCAAGTTATTTAATTTTTTTTCTGTGCATTATTAGCCAATGTATTGGCTAATAATGCATTGTCTAATGCAATGCATTATCTGCATTGGTTGATCATTGCTTTGATTTAGTACTTTTCAAGGTTAGCATTAGTATAGATCCAATTGAAGCCTAATTTAACCACAATCATGCAAAAAACAATTGATAAATAAAATATCCTCCACCTTCATAAGAGGACTATGTAGAAAAAGTGACTATAATTTAAAAACAAAACCAAAATAAATCTAAAACAGCTGAGTTTGTGGGTGTCAGTGCCATAGCCTAACAAGAAGTTGAAATGGTTCCAGTTCTACATCCTGTCCAAAACATGGTGTTTTGGGGTTTAGGCAGGCAGACTAATATAATTAATTGGTAACCTCATTTAGTAGGTGAAAATTTATTTAGAATTGGGTAGAAGCATAATTGTCACGTGATAGCTTCTTGGCCAACACTTCAAGACCAAAGGATAGAGTTCAAAATCTTACTCATCTTAAAGCATTAAATGTCCTTGGACCCAAATACACCCTAGGCCTCCTGGTTCCCTATGATGCATCCAGAGCCCTGGAGTCATCAGTAACAGGTTTACTGTGTCCCCAAAACCAGAACCAAACAAACTTCTGCTCCTCACCTGTGGAACAAACTACCTGAATACCCCAGGTCTGGGAAAAACTGTCAGTTCATTTAATTCAGGCCTGAAAACATTACTGCTCACTGGAACTTTTACTTAAATTCTTATTCTTTTATTATTATTATTTATTTATTTTACATTTTTATGTCTCTTATTGCATTTTTAATTTTCTTGTTTTATGTAAAGCACCTTGAATTGTCCTGTACACGAAATGTGCTATACAAATACATTTGCCTTGCCCTTGCCTTACAGAAGCCTAAAGTATACCGTGACCTGTTGAAAAATAAATAAAAAATGTTAACCAACTGCTACTTATGTCATGCTAATTCCTGTTTGTAGACAGTTAGCTAAATATTTCGTATAACCGAACAAACTATGATTAATTCTGCTGTGTGAAGCTGTAGGTCTCCAGGGTGCTTAACGTCTATTAATAGGTTTATGTATTTGGCTATTGTATTTAAATAAAGACAGAATAGAAGAAGAAACTTGTCGTTTTGTTTAACTTACCTGTAAAATTAAGCTAAAATGAATTAGCTAAAATTCATATTGATACCTTCACTTGTAGTTGGACATAAATATACCCTTCTAAATGAATTCACAAAAACATACGTAATGAAGATAATGAACATTTTATTTAATATTTATTCATCTTTTTACACTATCTTTAATGTATATCAAACTGTGCGCGCACATAAAACGTGTTATACTTTACTTCAAAGTATAAAGATTAACTTTACATGATGTTCCTAAACGTCTCACACGAAATCCAGACCTCGCTTTCTCACTCGGTAGCGCGACAGTGACACTGTCACAAGAAAAGACCATGCGAAGGATGGCAGAGGAGATCCAACCTGTCAAAGAGCAGAGGTAGGTGTTTGAATGCTAAACTATATAATTAGGTCATAATAGCAAAAATAGTCTGACTGTTTAACTTTAAAAAAAATAAATGAATAAAAAAATTGGACAACAAAATAACATTCCTGAACTCGTGTTGACTCCAGGGATAAATTATCCTCACAAACATAACATGCTGTTTTCTGGTCGTTTGGTAAATCAACTAACCCCATTTGTGTTTTAATGTACACTCAGACAAAGAAAAAAGCAAGAATAACCTCCGGAGATCCCAGAGTTGGAAATAACTAAGTAAAAATGCTCCCTTTACTATACTTAAGAAGATTGTTTTAGTTATCTGTACTTTACTTGAGTATTTATTTTTCTGGAAAATGTTTACGTTTACTCCCTACATTTATTCATAAATATCTGTACTCTATACTCTTTACATTCTCAGAATAGACTTGTTACTTTTTCAAATAAGACAAATCTGACAGTATGAAAAATAACTCAATCAGAAATTGTGACTCACTATATCATAATTTTGGCGTTTAATCTCATAATTATAACTTTTTTCTCATAATTTTAACTTTAATCTTGTAATTTTGCCTTTTGATATCATAATTGTAACTTTTTATCTCATAATTTTGACTTTTTGTCTCATAATTTTGGCTTTTTAGCTCACCATTTTCTCATTTTTTTAGTTGAATCAGTACTTTTACTTTTAGCAAAGTATTTTTTTTTCACATGAGAAGCTGTACCTCTACGTAAGTATAGAATGGAAGTACTTTGACCACCTCTGGGAGATCCAGCAATGCCCCCCCCCCTCCAATTAGGACAATTGTTTAATGTAAAAAAGCTAAAACTTTAACTTTCCTGTTTCCTGGGCCTCAGAAGGATAATTGGTTACTTCCAGGTTTAAAAAAAAAAAATCTAAGTTCAAAGTGTTTGGCAGTTGGATTGACTAATAAAGTTAGCTCTCTACTTGTTTTTAGTGTGTACTTTCCCCTTTTTTTCCTCAAATAAAGCACAATATAGATTACATACCAGCAGCAGTGATAACAGAAAAGGCATGTGTTCAAAGTTCAGTGTCCACTGCTCTTTGTCTGTGCTCAGGTGTGTGTTTCTGTCTTTTTTTCCCCCAGCTCTTGGATCACAAGTTGGCTTCCCTCTTGGTGCCCCACTTCTCCCTCTCAGCTGAAAGATGCTGAAGAAAAAATGCTCAAGTGTGAGTGTCACTTAAATGTCTCTCAACACCATATAGAAGTACTTGCAGTGTGTGAAAACATTGGGTTGTGTGTGGTTCTTGCTTGGTGTCTGTATAAAAGGGGTCATAGCTCAGATAAAATATAAACCAGTTGAATGTGAAGCTGTGATAGTGTGTCCACTGAACCTATCTTTTTCATCATCCCTCCTGTATCGCTGTCCCACATCCCTCATCCCACCACTGCAGATGTGAAGAGGCATTTCTCTCGACAGCACGTCCGAATATCCAACAGTAACTATCTATGGACCATAGCTTTTTCCACTCAGGCACAGGCCTGCTCCCCTTCACTCCAACTTCATTCCCAGCCCAGGATTCCTCTGGTTCTCCTGCATGGTTTTGGCGGCGGGGTCGGCCTCTGGGCACAGAACCTGGATGCTTTGTCCATCATCGGACCCGTCTATGCTCTGGACCTACTGGGCTTCGGTCGGAGCAGCCACCCCCAGTTCTGCACTGACCCAAAGGGGGTTGAGGAGCAGTTTGTGATGGCTCTGGAGGAGTGGAGGGAGAGAGTAGGACTAGAAGAAATGGTTCTGCTGGGCCACAACCTAGGAGGATACCTGTCTGCTGCCTACACACTCAAATACCCACAACGGTACTCTTCCTCTGTGTGTGTGTGTGTGTGTGTGTGTGTGTGTGTGTGTGTGTGTGTGTGTGTGTGTGTGTGTGTGTGTGTGTGTGTGTGTGTGTGTGTGTGTGTGTGTGTGTGTGTGTGTGTGTGTGTGTGTGTGTGTGTGTGTGTGTGTGTGTGTGTATTCCTATCTTTATGGGAGCATTGATATGTTTAGTCACACCATGGGGACCTCTGACACTATGGTGACCAAAATTCAGGTCCCCATGAGGGTTAATATAAATAAAGGTCCCCACTAGTAAAATAAAAATGATGTGGCTCGATAACTACATTAATTTAGTTTTTCTGGAAGTCCTCATAAAACGTGAGGGAAATAAGTGCAAAGTGAAACATTACTTTAAAGAATATATATTTTTAATGTCTTTTTTTGAATAATTTATTTATTGTATTATTTAAGAAATATATTAGTATTATTTTTTTTATTTGATTTTCACATTTTTGTCATTATTATTTTAATTTATGAAAAAAAGTGCTTACACTCACTACCCAATGTCTACTTGATTACAAACTTGTTCCTCATGAGACATATAAATGAGTGTGCGTGTGTGCATTAGTTTTTGCTCCTAAGATTTCTCCAATCAACCATTCGTAAAAACTACTCTTTAATGTTTGCATTACTTATGGACTGTGTGTAGAAGTGTGTTGTTAAAGGTGCTCTATCTTGTGTTAATGTGAAGTTTCTATGTTAGTCTATTTTTTGCATTGTTTTCTGGTCACTTTTGACTAACTTGATTCCTTATGACTAAGTTAAAAACTCCATTGTGAAATTGTCATTTTATTAACTGCGGGATGCTCAGTTTTCTACATGTCTTGTGTTCTTGATTGCTTGTCTTCTGTCTTCACTCTGCAACACTAACTGCTGTTAGTTTAGAAATATAATCCACTAATATTAACAGACAGCTTCCCTCTCACCACAACACAGACTCCAACATAAACTTCATATAAGGACATACAATTTTATGAGCTCTCCTGACTAAAACTACTTGATATTTAATGTAGTTAAAACATCATTGTACTTTGCAGAAAATGTTAGAATTTGCAATTTCAAGTATACCTTTACATATAACCAAGTACAAATACAACTAAAAACCAAAGAAGAAAAAAAATATGGACAGTGATTTGCCCTTGCACAATTCAACAACTAACATAATCTCCAGTTTGCACCTTTTTACAATACAGTACATCACACTACATCAGATCACATTATAGTACATTCCATTATTATTACTACTACAGGTTGTAGAGTTTTCCTGTCATATTGCCTTGTCAGTCTTGTCTCTGTCTGTGTGAGACAGTGAAATTGACTTAGACTTTAAATAGAATGAACAGCTTATGCACAGACCTAAACAATGAGCCAATCTTTTTCCCGTCCACGCAGAATCTCTTGTTTACACATCACATGAGGAGTTCTTGTCTGACAGAAGGTTCTGTTTGGCAGTGAAAATGGTGTTGTCAGTGCTGAAAAGATGTTCACATGCAGTACTGACTAGGATATTGTTGAAAACCTATTCTTTTTCTAAACTTTGCTCAAGCTCACTGTCAACACATTGACCTTTATGTGTACATACATTTGTGTTTACATTCTTTGCAGTGTAGATAATGTATACTCTGTGCTTGCAGAGCTTATAAGTGAAAACATGAGTTTTGCTGGTGAAGCTTGTCAATGTTGCATATGGTAATGCCAAGCAGAAGCTGACGTTTCTTATTCTACTCATTCTTTAGCACACACTTAACTTAAATGGAGAAGGTATGATAAAAATGATAAAAGTATATTTAAACAAGTGGTCCCAGGCACAACAAAGTCTGCCCAACCTTGCACACATTTTACCCAATTTGCCCCATTTCATATCATTGTGAAAAAAAAAATGTTTGGTAACTGTGACCTTTGACCTTTGATCTACATTCACCAAAATTTAATGGGATCTATTCTGGACCACCTCACACCTTTCCTGAAAATTTCATGGAAATTGATCCAGGAGATTTTGGCTAAAACTACTGAAAAACAGATGGATAAACAAAGAAAATTGAAACAAAAACAATATCTCTCTTCAACTCTGTTTTCTTTTTGATTTGTGTGGAATAAAGATCATCCAGACAAGGTCAGAACTGTTACAGTTTAGTATGAACTGTTGACTAAAAAACAGTGAACAAAGATAATAAAGTCACTTCATAACTTAATACTTTAATATGCATCTGGATCAAACTCCATTCTTTTAATGGTGTCATGTACAGAAATTTATACTAAAATATAGAGTAAAAGTAAAAAGTTGCCAGAAAAAGAAATACTCAAGTAAAGTACAGAGACCTTAAAAATCTACTTAAGTACAGTAACAAAGTACTTTTACTTAGTTACTTTCCACCTCTCTTAAGATATGACCCAAAATAATTATTAGTGCTAAACCAAAGATTCCAATGTATTGGATTGTAGAGATATGAACTGAATCTATATCAGGGGAATGATGTGACTGCTAGAGGGAAGAATGAGTTACTGATGGTGAGAAAAACGTAATGACATTCTCAGAATAGACTCACAGATGTGACGGTATGAAAAAATTTGTAACTTCAGAGGGAATTTTTTTTTACTTTATATATCATATTTTTTTCATACTTATGGCTTTATCTCAATTGTGTCATTTTATCTCATAATTTCAATGTTTTTGACGTTCTCATAATTATACATTTCTTATCTCATGTTTCAGAATTTTTGTCTCAATTGTGACTTTTCCTCACTTTTTTTTTTTTTTTTAACAAACTTTCCTGCCAGTAATCAAACCTAATCAAACACAGTAACACAGTGTTTTTTTTCATGTAAGTAGCTGTACTTTTACTTACGTACAGAACATAAGTACATTTACCACCTCTGCATCTCAATATTTTAAGCATAAAAACTACATTTCACTACTACCACTTCAAACTACATTACATGCCCTTCAATGCCTAAATGTTAAATGTAGTTTTCTATTTAAGAACTACTGTGTATGCTGGTTTTTTATTAGGTTAGTATTAAGTATTAAATAATCTTAATGTTCCTGTTGAAGCATTTGCCACATATACTGTAAATATCATTTGCTTGTGATTGAAACTGAACATGTCCTGTGGTCATTTCTCTTACAGGGTAAAACATCTCTTATTGGTGGAGCCATGGGGGTTTCCAGCTCGTCCAGAAAACCCTAACCACAACTCCATCCCTGTGTGGATCAGAGCCATAGGGGCTTTTATGAGCCCCTTTAACCCACTGGCAGGCCTCAGGCTGGCTGGACCTTTAGGTCAGACTGCACACGCAATAATAATTTAATTTCAAGTTTCATCAGAGGCTGGCTGACATCTGTACTGCTTCTGGGAGTGTAAATATTCTTTTGTTCATTCTCCCATTTCTTAGGTCCAACATTAGTTCAGACAATCAGGTCAGATTTCAGACAGAAATACCTCTCAGTGTTTGATGATAACACTGTATCTGACTATATCTACCATCTGAATGCACAGACCCCAAGGTAAGAAAATGTTTATGATAATATTAACCCATAAAGGCCAATACAGCAGCTACCAGCATCCACAACCATCTACTGGTTTAAACTGTTTAATAGCCACTAATCCTATTAATACATGTAAATAATTTAAAATAATAATTAAATGAAATGTAGTTTGATGTCTGATGGCCATGAAATGATGACAAACATTAGGATGTCCGGAGGCTCCGTAATATGAGGAAACACTGTCGTCTTTTTTAACATTAATCCACCAGTAAAACCACTAGAGTTGGATCGATGACAGTGGTAGGACACTTGTCTTTACATTCACCTTTGTGTTCACCTTTTACATTCATCTTTGCAGAAAAATGTAGTTGTTTTTTTTTTTCACTTTTCTCTGTTTCTGATATAATAACGCTCAACTTTAATTGAACCATCTATGAACATGAACATGATCGCTAGATTAAATGAAATTAAAAGCACAAAATAGGAATAGACAAGTATTCAGAGAATGCCTAACCTCACCCCTATTTTGTGCCAATCTCATGTTTCTATGACAACTTGTTCTTGAATTAGAGCAAATAATGTGACCTTTCTACTAAATGTGACCTTGACCTCTGACCTTTTGCAATATTGATAATTACGTTATACGTATATATGCGTCAGTGTGTGTAATATTATGATAATATATCCAGTATTATTTGAGTTAGAGCATGATATGTCTCTGTGGACACACTCACTCACTCACTCACTCACACACACACACACACACACACACACACACACACACACACACACACACACACACACACACACACACACACACACACACACACACACACACACACACACACACACACACACACACATACACACAGACTGTTGCGGCCTTAGTGAAGAACCCAAAAGCAGACCGTTCAAGCTCTTCTAATGAGCAAACACAAAACAATACATGAAAAAAACAATACTCAAAAAGACAGCAATGCTGCAGAAATGGAGACAAGGTCCACTGAGGTCCACCAGACAAAGACAAGAGGGGAAAAGAGTTTTTAAATAGAGAGAGGTAGAGGGACAAATAAGAAACAGGAGGACAGACAGAGGGGAAAGGTGACAGGAGGACAGAGTGGTTCTGACACAGACAGACAGACAGACACACTGACTACAATAATCTCCCAAATAATGTTGGGCGGGATTAATAATATTCGTATTAAAAATATAAAAAGGATAATATTATAATAAACAATGGTAAATCACTTAAGAAAGGTTAAATAAAGAGAAAAAAATATTTAGGAACTGACACAAAGGTAGCACTGGCTCTATATGGGTTAATAGATACAAGATGCCTGACATGCTCTGACTGTTCTTTTACCGTTTCAGTGGAGAAACGGCCTTTAAGAACATGACCATTCCCTACGGCTGGGCAAAGAGGCCCATGCTGGAGAGGATCAACCAGGTCAAAGAGGACATTCCCATTTCATTCATTTATGGATCACGCTCCAGCATCGACTTTGACTCTGGATACACTGTCAGGAAAACAAGGCCTGATGTGGAAGTTAAAGTTAGTACATGTCAACTGGAAAACTACACATAGTTGTGTCTTTGATTTTAAAACAAAAAGCTCCAAAAGTAATATTAGTGTCTGAAGGGATAGCTCTGATTACTTTTAAGATGAGTTGTGTAAGATACTTAAACATTGTCATTGTTGTACCTGCCTTAGCTATATGCAGTCATACCTCAACTTATGAAAGACCCAGCTAATGAATAATCCAAGTTACGAAAAACCTTTATGTCAATTTTTCTGGGAAACCGGCCTGGAGTTACACACACAGACACAAATGCAGACACAGAGAGCTGACTTGGAGTAAAGCCTGTCTGAATGTTAAACCATGCCTCTGAACTCCTGCCATTTTTGGGAAAACTGTAAATAATTGGTGAAAAATAGGGACAAATAGATATATTTATTTTTCCTGTACTGTGAAAAATAAGGGGATACAGCAGTTTTAAACCACTGAACTCACCAAAGTGAAGCAGATCTGTTAGTCTGTCAATCATGTTAAAGCCCCGCCCACAGTCTTAATTGTCTGCAGGTGTTCCATAGTGCCAGTAGCACTGTTGCCATGGTAATGAGCAGTGGCGGGAACTTCAAAGGGGAGACGCGTAGACAGAGCTCCATACTCCACACTTTCGGCCCACAGTACGGTCCCGCATTTTTTCGGCCCGCACCGCTATAAATAGACCAAAAATTTTGACGCTAAATGTGTGGCTTGGTCTCCAAAGATCTATCTATTAGGATTGACATTGGGAAACCCAGGAAATATAGAATGAACAAAACTATGGACCTGTAAATACCTAAAATGTGAAAATGGTGCTGTCTACTTCTATTTGTGCAGACTACATAAAAAAAATAAAATAACCACCAAATGAATGTCACAGAATGTGACTTAATGGATGTATTTTGTTATTCAATCTATAAAATTTAAAGTTTGCTTGTGATTACAGCCTTTCATGATAGATTCTAAGTACATCATGACTAATAAATAGAAGTAATGCTTTTACCAGTATTTTTACACCTGAATTACACATTTTCTTTCTCCTCATGGCAGGTGATCAGAGGAGCAGGACACTACGTTTTTGCCGACCAGCCTGATGACTTCAACCAGACAGTCCTTCAAATCCTCACCAGGGATGGAAAGGACAGACAAAGATGAGAACATGGCAAAGTAAAAAGCACAGAAATTAAGTGTTGCCCTGTAAAAACCTTTTATGTTGTGTACTTTATTCTGAAGAAAGACTCCAGAAAATGTCAACTCTACTCTTTGTTTTCCATTCTTTAGGAAGGCTTGGGACCAAAAGTTCTATGTAAATAAGTTGTAAATAAATCTGTGTCGCTCCCTTTATGTTTTTTTTTCTGTGTCTTCGTGTTTTGGTAACATCGAGTACTGGCACTGAATTTCTGAGAAAAGAGTTGAGCAATCATTTCTGCTTAAAAAAAAAAAAAAAAAAGGATAAATAATCTCTAAAGGGAATATCTTACTTTGGGTAGAAGTACAGGCAAAGTACACAAGAGGTTTCTTTTCATGACCCCTCACCCAGTATTTGAAAGATATGAGAGAAAAGTAAGTAGGGTAAAGGGCTGCTGTGTTTTTCTCTGTAGATTTTCTGGGGCTGACCAGCAGGTGGTAGCACAGTAACAGCATCTGCACATCCCATTCCCTCTGTTCAGCAGAGTGGTGGCAGTGAATACCATACAGGCTTGCATACAGAGTTGAGTGACCTACTCAGGAGACCTGGACAGTGATGCTGTTGGAGCAGTACGACACTCGGCTCTCCGCTAAGTCACAACAGCGTTGACAGAATAGGGTCAGAGATGTGTAGTGGAATAAAAATAGAACTTCTGTTTCAAGGGGCATCGTCATGAGTTAAAAAGCTTTTCCTTTAATAGAAGACGTGTGCTATCATTTATATTCTTCATTTCCTTCCGCGTTAATTCTAATACTAGGCATGAAAATAGATAGGTGAGAGAACATTTTGCAAGGTCTTAAAATATAAAATACTGCAGTAAATACCCTAGCAGTAGTGAAATGTAACCAAATACTTGTACTTTATATGAGTATTTATTATCTTGTAAACTCTGCTATGTATATCTGATTGCTTTAGTTATTTCTCAGATGATATATTTGAGGTGTTCCTAAATAGATTGCCTGAAAAATACTCATGAACATCTTACAGGTTCTTCTAGATCACAGGTGTCAAACATGCAGCCCAGGGGCCAAATCTGGCCCCCCAAAGGCTTCAGTCCGGCCCTTTGGACTGTGAAATGTAAATATGACGCTAATATAAGAATCATTTTAGTTGAGGTTCCATAATGAAACCAATTCACTCATAAAATAACCTATAAAAACTTACAATCCACATTTTTTTTCTCTTTATACATATAAAGTGAAGTATAATATCACAAAAAATCTGTATAACCAGAATAAATATGAACAACCTGAAATGTCTTAAGAGAAATAAGTACAATTTCAATGAATAATATTCTATCTATTACAAAATGTTTAGTGTGTTTGTAAGCTATAATATCCACATGTAAGTGATAAAGTAAAGCCTAATAATATTAAAATTATACAGTTCTTTCAGGGTGTTCATGGTATTCACACTGTTTAAAAAGATGGTTTGTAGATGTAATCATTTTCATCAAGTAAATTTATTCTTTTTTTTTTTGCTCTAAAACATGGAAAATGTATTATTATTTATGCATTTTTATGTTTTTATTTAACTGGTCTGGCCCACTTCTCATCAGGTATAGCTGACTGAGGCCCCTGAACTGAAATGAGTTAGCCTAGCTGTGCTAGAGCCCCGTAGTGGCAGCACAGCTAATTGTGCTACAGTAGTAGTCTAGTTATGCTCAATGTAACGTTTGGCTAGATTTCCCTTAAAGTGGCCGGTGAATCAAAGTGAAGTTTAGTCAGAGGTCGGGTGTAATAAAGTGATGCTGCAACGATATGGAGACAAACAACTGGAAACAACCATAGAAGAAGAACACCAATGGGTGGTGATTTCCTTTTATCAAAGATGAGTGAAGAATGTGAGAAAACATCGGCAATATTTAAATTATTTTTACAGAAGTGACAACAGTCGTTAAACTCCATAGTCATTCCTAACTTTCTCCTGACTCCTTCGTGAACTTTCTGGCGTCTAACTACATCATCCTAAAGATTACGCTGATTGGCTATTGCATACAAAGGATTTGAAAGACAACATTTTACCCCCCCCCCCATTACTCAGAAATGGGATTGAAGATGAACATGTAGAGTTTAATTAATGAACATTTCGGGCCCAAGCATAGCATTTACAGTTTATGTAGATCACAGGGAAATGTTTTAAAATGCATATTTCCATTTTTTAAAAAGCTAAGTATCACTCCTTTCAGACATTTAGCCAATACTCCTTATCTCTTGTAGAACTTTTAAGCTCTTTGTTACCTCTGTCCATCTCTGTCTAAGACATCAACCCGGCCCACCCGAACTGTTTCCTGGCAACAGGGTAGCCACGGAGACCAAGTTTTTTGGATCACAGGATCTGCAGGAAGTGATTGCTGGGAAAATTATGGGTTCCTTGTTTTCTTGAAGATGCTGGGTGGCTGCTTGTCAAGGCAGCGAGGGGGCTCCAGCAGCATGTGGACGGACGGACCTTCAGGGTGGGAAACGTGCACATGTTGACTGCACATGACACCCAGACCTCTGCTGTGTTTAGTTAATGCCAGCAGGTTTATTGGTCTGCCTCTATTTCTGTCACCTGCTCAGTCACATGGGCCCAAAATCATTTCATTGAAACAAGTGAGGAAATGACAGTAGCTTTCATGCTCTGGTTGGATATAATTGAAAGCTTGAAATAACAGCTCATAAAAGACATGCACACGGAAGGACACACTGTTAGGATGCCATCTGCATCTTTAATCAACACTACCCCATACAGTTTTGTGCAGCCAAAACATCAGGGGAGGCGTTTTATAAACGGTGTAATTTGTGACAATTCTCTGATTAGTAAGAATTAAGTGATTTTCACACCTTTAGGCTCAAACGACAACTTTAGAATCAAACCTAAAAGTATAACTATGCCTTTCGCTGTCTTTGTATCCATTTTTAGACATCTGAATTCTACCACAGTGGTGTCCGTCTGCACAATACAGACCAAAAGAACAGAGTCTTCAGGTGACAGCAGCTAGTGTAATAAGATGCATGCATCATAAATAGGCAACTCCACTGTCCTCTTATCTGAACCAAACAATCACTGTGGCTGACTGATGATATTTACAGTCAACGGGTGTATTTTTACCACTACGTTGGCAGGGAGATTTGCACAATAAAAACAAGTCTGTGCATCTGTCTGTCTCTGTCTGTCTGTCTGTCTGTCCGTCCAGCATTAATTATCACAATATTGAATGCATAAAGGAAAAACCAATGGAACCAGAGCCAGGGTTTGCCAGCTGGTTGGCTATTTTTTCTACAGACACCCAATGATAGAACACGCTGATGATGTAATGACTTCTCATCATCATCACTTCACACAAGGGAATAAAAAGAATCCAAAGAGCCATTGAGACGTTCACATTCAGAGATCCAAGTGATGCATCTCATCAGCAACGTCACCAGGGCTGACTGATCAGCCACTGATTCATAAGATCCTGTAGAGCAGCTAATTTTCCCCTCTTCACTTACGCTATTGATTCTGCAGAATGGAATCGACAGCCACAGCTTCTCACCAAACATACTGCTGCCACAGGTTTAATTATAGCAGGGTCTTCCTCACTCCCTGAGCAAACTGTGATGTTTTATTGTTTTATATGTCCACAAGGATATCTAAAAACATGGAAAAAGTAACAGGATCTATGTAGAAAATAAATAATATCCTAATTCAAATTAAATAGACAACAGCATATTGTCATGTGATGTGATTAAAGTGCTCATGTTTGCCATTTTTTTTAGCATATTCTTTTAACATGTTCTCTGAATATACCAGTCAACTTTTAACCACCTATTAACCACTAACTACTCTTGAAATATTGCTGCTCTGACCAGCAGCAATAAGTAACTACAGTAACTAAGTAGAAATACTTCCTTTACTGTACTTAACTAAATGGTTTATGTATCTGTATTTTACTTGATTAATTTTTCTGGCAACTTTTTAATTTTATTTCCTACATATTTATATAAATATCTGTCGTTTATACTCTTTACATTTATGTAAATATCTATACTTTATACTCCTTACATTCTCAGAATAGACTCATTACTTTTTCAAACTAATTATATGCGACAGTATGAAAAATAAGTCATAGTAAATCAGAAATTGTGACTTACTATATCACAAGTTTGACTTTTTATCTCATAATTATCCATTTTGTAGCTCATAATTATGACTTTAATCTCAATTTTGACATTTTGTCTCATAATTCAGAATTTTTTCCTCATTTTTATTTTTTATATCACAGGGATTGTTTTTTTTATAATTATGCTTTTTTTTAAATCTCCTATTTATGACCATTTCTTTTTTCCTAAATTTCCTGTCCATACCTACAAAACGGAGTACAATGACCCAATAAAACACATCATCTACACAAGTACCTCACTTTTAAAGGCTTTATTTTTGAATATTTTTGAAAAACATTTGATTTTTTCCTGCTTAAATAACTATTTTATCCATAGCAAAAAAAATGCAGCTTTACTTTTTAGATATTAATGAATTCCTTTGACACAGAATCACTTCCATCCTTCCACAAGGAGCCAGGATAGTCTCCAGTATCCCCATGATCCTTCAGAGGTCTAAATGGTTTGGAAATTGAATGAATTAAGTTTTGCTATATACTTTAGCTCTTAGTTCATACTTGTAGTGAAGCACATTTGTATGTCAGTTGTATTATCCAGTCATTTGCAATACAATGACCATTAAAAAATAAAAAAATAAATAAAAAATAAAAAAACCCACTTGGCATGTTAAACTATTGGAAACCTCCTTTTAAACCAAACAATGTATATTGTCCCCTGATTTGGAAAATCTCCAGCAGCTACAGTTGTTAATTATTCCGAACAAAAAGGTCTTTCTTGGCAGAATGTCTGCCACCAGGATGAGAACTGTACTCTTGAGTTTTTGTTAAGACTGGTTATGCTCGATTCAACATGCCCTCGCATACTTAAGACAATTAAAATAAGGTGTATGTAAAAACCAAAGCGGATATAGTGTGGGAGACAGTACAGCATGTCTGTTAACATGCTGAAACCTGTAACGTCTTCTGTCCCATCACCTATTTATGTATGTTTCCATCAGCAACAGCTTGTTTTGACATCATTGTCTCAGAACTGGCTGGTGTGATTACTATTCTCTGAGGAATTTTTAAAGGTGAGACAATAACACTAAAGCATACTCATGTCTTCCTTGGAACTGCTTTATGACTTCCTCTGTCAGCTGAATACCACTGGGTTATCATCCAGCTGAGTCCTGCCTCTTTCACAGTGCTCTTGGCTTGTTTGCTTTTGGCTCTTGTGTTTTCTATTCGTAGTTTATATACGGCTACGACATGTTTTGTTATTTCAGTTATGATTGGATCCTTTCTTTTCTGTCACATGTCTTTTAATAACTGCTCTTTTAGACACTACTCTGCTGCCGTTTGTCCTTCCACAGGCTGTAATGGTGAATAAAAATGTACTTTTAATTGACTGGCTGTCCTTTCTAGTTCAGACATTTTGTGACTCTGCAGTCCTTGGCTTCACATTGCATGTGATGGGCAAACAGAGTTTCAGTGACAGGCCTGCAGTTAGATTAAACCATGGAACCAAAACAATCCTCAATGTCAGAGGGGGGAAAAAAAACGTATTAACAGCCAAACGGTGTCTGTGTACACTGATGTGAACTGCATGTGTGCATATGTGGGTGACTGCAGTGTTGCTTTGGAATAATCACAAAGAAATGAAGTATTAAAATAACACAGGGGTGCAGTTCCTCAGCAAGCTGTATTTAGTCTGAGAGATGTGGGATCTATCTGGCCTGCTGGCAGTGTGTGTTTGTGTATGTGTGTGTGTGTGTGTGTGTATGTGTGTGTGTGTGTGTGTGTGTGTCCTAATGGCAGTTTTATCAGTAGCTCTGTTGACAGCCTGGTGGCAGCAGTTCAGCCCAAACATTCAGCCTCACTGACTGTCAGATTAAAGCTCTGCTGACCGATACATCCCTCAGTCTGCAGCTTAATACCAAAGGTGGAAGTAACTAAGTAGAAGTAGTTCCTTTACTGTACTTAACCAAGGGCGTAATACTGACGTTAACATTAGTGGGGACATCATTTGAATGTGCATAAAAGAGATGAAATAACGTCTCATTTCATTTTTTTTTCATCAAAAACTAAGCAACATTTTAACATTTTTATTTCTCATGCCACTTTTTGTCTCATTTTTATTCGTCATCTATATTGCATTATATATTTAAGTGCAATATTTGATGTAAATAGTACGAGTGAACTGGTGAAGGACTAGTGTGTGAATGCTGTATGTCAGTCTGTGTTTTGTTATTCCTATTTACTTATATTTATAACTTGTAATCTTTTACTTTTTATATTATCTCATTACTCTGTGTACACATGTTTATATAGAGAGAGAGAGAGCGCAAGAGAGAGAGAGAGAGAAAGAAAGATACTTTTTAATGACACCTGATGACAATGGCATGTTTCAATTTTGTTATACTTTTGTATAATGACAATAAAGTCAGTCTATTCTATTCTCTAATTATTATTTGTAGTTATCATCACAAGACCAGCATGTACGTCTTGTCTAGTCTTTGTCAGGTGATAAAAGGTTCACTGATGACAATATTCCATCAAAATTTTCATCGACAAAAGCAACAGATAGCGATGCTGTCCCCACCAATGACACGCTGTCTCTGAGAGGCGGAAAAATATACATTTTGTTTCCCGAATGTTGTTTAATTTCCCATTTAAAATTGGTATGGACATTTTAGAAACATCCCAATATTGCTATGGACATGTCCATAGCGTCCATACACAATTTTACACCCATGTACTTCACCCTTTAAACTTCCATGGGTCCACACATAGGCTGGAAGTAGCCACTGAAAAATGTTAAGCGACTGTAGTTTGACAATGGAGAGTCTCACACATCAGAATATATAATTAGCCACTTTGTGATAAAATAACCAAAGCAGGTACAATCACTCATACAAAATACAAACAGCAGATGTGAACCTTTATGTCATAATTATCCACAGAGGAATCGTATTCCAACAAACACAGTCATACTCCAACAAAAACATCCAAAACAAGGAATAATTGTCCATATGTTGTATAAAACACATCAAAACATCAATGAATATCCACAAATGGCTTTTGCATCATTTAACAGGACCCGCCTCCAAAATACCGGTTTTCATCTTCATATTTTCTTTTATAATATAAGCAAACACCAATTGTATGGTGTTTGTAAGGTTTAAGAACAGCATTCAATTTACTTTATTAAGAAATTTAGGCAAAATTAAGTAGAAGTTTAAATTGTTAAGTACAGTTTTTAGGTATCTGCACTTTACTTGAGTATTTATTTTTCTGGCAACTTTTTAGTTTTACTCTCAACATTTTTGTATAAATATCTGTCCTTTATACTCTTTACATTCTCAGAATAGACTCATTACTTTTTTTAAAACTAGACAAATGTGACAGTAGGAAAAATAAGTTTTAAATCAGAAATTTTGACTGACTATATCATAATTTTGACTTATTATTATATAATTTAGATTTATTTTTTAAATCTCATAATTATTTGTTTTTTTCTCATAATTGTGACTTTTTTTAATCTAATAATTAGGGGGGGGGTCTCCTATTTATGAGTTTTGAATTTTTCCTAAATGCCCTGTCTACAAAACTGAGTACCATGACCCAATAAAACACATTATCTACACAATAACTTACTTTTAAAGGCTTTATTTTTGGATACTTTTGAAACTTATAATTTTTTTCTGGTTAAACAAAGTATTATTTTATTCATGTGGGGAAAAAATTCTGTTTTACTTTTTACTTTTCTAATTTATTACAATTGAGTAGTTGTACTTTTTACTTTGACTTCAGTAAAGGAGTTTAACCAGTACTTTTACCAGAGTATTTTTTCACTCATGTATTTGTACTTCTAATTCAGTACAGAATGTGAGTACTTTTACCACCTGTGCAAAATAACCTAATTGCAACTCATGATTGACACATTTCAGGTGGTATTTATTAAAGTGTGAGAAGCGTGTGAACCTGCTGAACCTAATACAGGCAGAGATGCAGAGACACAGATCAGTGAGGAGTGATGTGATGGCTCCACTGAGAGGATTGTAGGGATCAGATTCCAACACGTGTCCTCCTGCACACATGACATCCTCACTCTGGCACACACACTATCCTCAGTAGTGTGTTCACGGTTTCAAAACCATGGCATGGTTATCGGCTACCCATCTGTGTGTGTGTGTGTGTGTGTGTGTGTGTGTGTGTATCGTCCTACATCCTCCACTTGTGCGTTGTGTTGCTATAACTGCATTTGCATCATACGTCTGCTTTGTGTGTGTGTGTGTGCGTATGTGTAAAACCATGTGGGTCACACGGGTTCATCCATCGACCTAAAGCTCATCTAGTCTGATCTGATCTGACACCCCCCACCCCCCCCTGTCTGGCTGATGTGGAACAGTAGCCCAGATGTTGTAGAGATTACAACTCCCTGCTGTGTTTGAAGGGAAGCTTTGCGGCCATTCAGGAAAATAAACACAGTGGCAGAATTTGTGTTACGCACATGCCCATTCGGCCCCATCGAGACTCCTATACAGATATAATTCTAGTTTTTCCTGTTTGGACATGGCAAATAAGGACAGAGCAAGCCATATACCTCAAATATTTGAACTATTATAAATCAACACTTTGTACTGCACATACTAGCATACACACAGTCGGGTAAAGTACAGGAACACTGGGGGGAAACCCAGTGTATTTTTCTCATTTCTAGTCAAAATATCTCATCACACTTAAAAATAAGACATAATCACCTCAAGAGCAACTTTTCAGTCAGATATAAGAGCTTATTTTTTGACATTAGATCTGGAAAATATTATTTCGAGAAATCTTACCAAGATTATTTTCACTTGTTTCATTGGCAGATTTTTAAAAAAAAAAAAAAAATCTCCAAATAGACTGCCAATAGAACAAGTGAAAATTATTTTGGTAATATTTCTTTAAAATAAGATTTTCCAGATCTATTGTCGAAAAATTAATTCTTATTCCTCAGTGTAAAGTTACTCTTGAGGTAATATTTTTTTATTTTAAGTGTGATGAGGTATTTAAAGTAGAAATGAGGAAAAAAATACACTTGGGAAGATTTAGTTTTTGCAGTATTGTTCTAAATCAGTCCAGCTGCTATTTGACACTGGGTAGAAATACAAAAAGCAGTCACGTGATCAAAACAGAGTAAAAAGAAAAAGGAAAATCACAACAACACTGCAGATAGCAGAAAAAAATTAAAAGTGACAAAGAAAACGGAGTACAAACAAGCAAATATAAAAGCCCTAACGGTTTATTTTTATACGGACTGTGTCTCACTCAGTGCTCTATGTTTTGAGCACAGTTCAATTTGTATGAAAATTTAATTAATAATAATAATAATAATAATAATAATAATAATAATAATAATAATAATAATAATCACCACATACATGTCAGGAGTTAAAGGGTTAATCTCACAATGTGTTCAATTATGTGCACATGTTCTGCCAAAACAACTCGTCTCCTGTCGCTATTGTACAAAAGCAATGTCACTAAATCCTGCACTAACCAAACAATCCAGAAAACTGTTTATTCCAGTAATAATAATGAAAGATGCCAGAAATAACTACAGCACTGATGTAGGTGTGGAGATAAGTGATGATTAAAAATTGAATTGTTTGCATGTACTGTACTTTTGTATATTGTTGCTACTATAGAGGAGTAGAAAAGAAGCACTGATGAAAGATGGGTGCAGATCTTTAGCCCAAAAAATGATCTGAGTTCTGCATATAGACAAGTTAATGCCACAAACCCTGGGCGGCGCCATTACAATCTAGATGTGCATGTTATTTCAACCGGAAGTAAGTTTCACAGTGTTAGCCAATGTGAACAGACTTCGATTGCGAGCTGTTTGTGAGCTATAATGTCCTGGGAACAGAGTTTTAGTACTTTGTCTGGAGATTGAGTTATTATCCCACACCCGAATGTGGTGCAGACCTGGGAGGATAACATGACGACGTGACCCAACGTAACGTAGAGCAAGATTTGTGCGTATTTCATGGACTCCATTGCAATAGACAGGAAAGTTATGGACAATCTGAAAGCCTCAGTGGCGTATCAGTATCTGCATATAAAGCACTAATATATAGTAATAAATTATACTCTCGCTCTCTTTCACACACACGCGCGCGCGCGAACAGGGTTGCCAACTCAGTGAAGGGAAAATACGGGACACTATGGCAAATCATATCATATTCACAGACCTGTGATTTGTTTATTATTCTACGACCCTCTAGAGCATTACGACAGCTCCAGTTCTCTTTCAATAGAGTTGCCAGCCTTCAGCGGGCGGATTTTTTTCGATAACCACTCACTGCGTTTTGTCACTTCAGATTCACGTTACCATATCACTCCACAAGTAGTTCGGCCACTTTGAAAGTAAATATTCACTACGTTGTAACGGCTATTTTGTCCAATATGTTAAAGTTGTAGCACTAATAAGCTGTAATAACCCGTAGAATAAGCGGGATAATGCATTCTCCAAGAGTTACTATCAGAACAATATTCCCCGACTGGGTCAAACAGCACCCCGACGCCACAGGCTGATACATTATCCCTCACTAATCATCAATGGCAAAATGAGAATTTCGTCTCGTTTAAAGCTCAGCTCAATACCGGGTAGTTTGTTTTTAATATGGGACAATTCCGTATTTCAAGGGACGTTTGACAACGCTACACACAGAACACTGTAGGCGACCTGTCAATCCAATGTACACATACAGCTCTACTGTCTATAAGCTAACATTAGCTTATATGCTAATCAGCTGTTTTAGCAAATCACAGGTGGCAACGGTTAGTGTATGACAGTTTCACACTTAACGGTATTGACAGTTTCATGGCTAAAGCTTTCATTTCATAGCTAAAGTGGCTGAACTTACCATCAGATTGGAGTTTAAGTCGCTTTGGGGAGATAATAGTCCGCTGGCTGAGTCGTAGCATCTTTGGCTGTGTAAAGCCAGTGTATCCCAAAAATAACTCTAGAAACAGATTATCATTAGTTGGTCTTTTGTCCACAAAGTGATGGGAACACACAAAAACGTTGCGGGTGGATACTTTAAATTCAATGTCTTCATCCAGGCTCGTGGTTCAGAGTCCTCATCAGACTTGTGAAAAAATGAAAACAACAGAGGGCATGAACATTGGCTCATTGTGGCAGGTTTGTGGTTAAAACACTCTCTATCTAACCACTCGGTCAGGTGTTTTCTTAAGTGTTTACAACCAACAATAGCACAAGTAGTTCCCAAACCACTTTTCCTCTTGTACTTCTCCATAATTTTTCTCACTGAATCACTGTTTATATAGGAGTTAACTAGCAAAACCAACCGGAGGAGCCAGGAAGTGAAGAGCACATGCTGGAGGAGTTCAGGAAGTAAAGCGGAAACGCGATTTATCAAAAAAAAAAAAAAAAAAAAAAAAAAAAACAGAGGAGGGGGGGTCCACAGAAAAAGCGTGTTCCGCAGCAACCAGCTGTGGTTTGGCCATGAAGGGTCAGGGGGCGAAGCTGGCTCACTGGTCCGGTAGCAGCCCTACAGTGCCCTCCCTGCCCGGATGCTAATGTTTTTTCCCACAAGAGTTCCGGACATCAATCTAATCTCATTAGCATACAGCCAATCAGCGTCGCCCTCCCACAGTCAACAACATGGCGATGGCTTGCAGTGTTGTGGCTTGTCATTTCCATAATAATGACACCAATCCAGATGGTATTGTCATGCTAGTGGTAAGTGTTAATGGTCATTCAAAAGCCCCATCTGTCAGAAAGTGTCTATGTCAGTCGAATGGTACAAATCAGCTAATTGAAATAAATAGCAATGGTTTTCCTTGCAAGTCCGACATGCATCTAGCCATCATTATTATAGCCCTACATGTACATGCATCAATAGGTATAAGTGTAGGCCTAGTGCACGCCTATTTGACTCGGTTTTCTTTATTCCAATGTTGTTAGTACTTTTTGTTATAGGCCTATCAACAAAAATAGGCACACAAACAACCTGGCATAAGCCAATAATCAGGTTTAGGCCTAATTAACTAGCCTATGATCGTGAATGCTATCAGTGGAGTTAAAATCGAATTTGATTATTTGATTTATATCGGCTATTTGAATAGATCCTCAACAAGTGACAGAGTTTTTACAATAGTGAGACAAAATGGCTGATGTGACTGAGGAGACTGCGACAACTTCTTGTGAACTCCCCACGTGGAACATGACAAAATGTAAACAGGCGAAGTTTCGCTCTGATTGGCTATATGCTAATGAGATGAGATTGGTGTCCTGAACTCTTGTGGGGGAAAAAAATGTTGCATCTCGAGGCCCAGGTGCACGCAGGCAGCAACATCTTAATGGTGACGCCCCCCCACCCCCACCCCCCTCAGCACCCAGGGTACTGATGTTTATCATGAACAGTTAAGTCAACAGTTAAAAAACACCAAGAATAGAACACAGTCCAACACAAACTTTTCACCATCCCAGTAAACAAAGTGCAAAAAATACATGCCAACAATTAACTTCTGAATAGTCAGACTGGTGTCCACATTTATTTTCTGGATTGTTTGGATTAAGTAACATTGCTTTTGCAAAATAGTGACCTGGGACAAGTTGTTTTTGGCAGAACATGTCCACATAATGGAGCATGTTGTGAAATTAAAATGAGAAAAGAAAACGGCACATGGAAAAATGTTGATCTCTGTAGACTAGTGGTAGCTTGGACGTTGTTAGAGCATGTTGTGTGTGTTTGTGTGTGTCCAACTAGTGTCGATTATGTTATTCAAGACAATGAAAAATGACTCAGTTTTTCATGGTTGAAAGGAAGTTTACCAAAATGAAAAATCCCAAAATAGTATAATATGAAACTTAAAGAATGGGATATTTCGGTGGATTTTTATCAATGGAAAATACTTCTATGCAATGTCTCTATATTACCAACAATGAAAACTGGTTAAACTGAGTATTTAGCTTCTAACTCTAACACAGTTTGTATAAAATTTCAATATGATTTTGATTTCAGTGGTATGTTGTAGTACAGCTACTTGTGTGGAAAAAAAATACTCTGCTAAAAGTACAACTTTACTGAAGTAGAAATAAAAAAGTACTACTTCTCAATTGTAATAAAGTAAAAAGTAAAACTGCATATTTGTTTTTGCTATGGATGAAATAATACTGATCTAAGCAGGAAAAACCAGAAACATTTCAAAAGTATCCAAAAGTAAAGTCTTTAAAAGTTAGTTACTGTGTGTTTTATTGGGTCATGGTACTCAGTTTAGTGGGTATGGACAAGACATTTAGAAAAAAATAAATTGTCATAAATACGAGATTAAAAAAGGGGTGAGATTATAAAATAAAAAGTCAGAACTATGAGGGGAAAATGTCATAATTAAGAGATAAGAAATTGATCATTTTAACATAAAAAGTTATGATACTGTACAGCAAGTAACAATTACTGATTTCTGACTTATTTTTCATACGGTCACATTTGTCTAGTTTGAAAAAGTAATGAGTCTATTCTGAGAATGTAAAGAGTATAAAGTACAGATATTTATACAAAAATGTAGGGAGTAAAAGTAAAAAGTTTCCAGAAAAACACCTAAAATATAAAATATACCTAAAACATATACTTAAGTGCAGTAAAGGAAGTACTTCTACTTCGTTACTTCCTCCTCTGAGGGTTTCATTTTACATTCATTGCTGATCAAGGAATTTATTCATTAAAACTTAACACAAAGTCTAAAAAAAAAAACACTTAGGAAAACAGCAAACTTCAGACCTCATTCACATCCTTTTATTTTAATAGATCTCTATCATATACATACAGTACAATATGCTAAAGACATATTTATGGCACATCCATTTTGTTTGTACATTTTGCAGTTGCTGGTATTGCTGTGAGGCTACAGTAAAGTGACCATTTCAATCTGTTGCTTAGGTATGTACGTACGGTGGGTGGATTGACCTCAGTGAGTGAGAATAAGGTTGCTACAGCAAAAACACATGCACTGTCAAGGTATATATTCCACAAGGAGTGGGTCACACATCCAGCTACACAGACCGATACTTGAAGGGGCTGTGTTCTTATGCTATTTTAAAACCCCTTTTTGTTGTTTTTGTTTTGGAATATGCTACAACAGTGGCTACCGTGATCCTGGAAAGCTACAGGATATACATGGTTTAGGTTCCACCCAGTACTGGTATCATGTACATACTACATGTTGAGTCATGCACGTAGCACTTTCAATCTCAGTGAACAAGAACCACTTTTAATTTAACAGCTGCCATTGCATGACATATTTTAATCATCTTATTTCAGTGGAGATTGTAGATTTATTTTAGTGTTAATTTTTCAGGTCTGGGTACAACCAAAACCTTGAATTTCCTATAGGAGTGAAGAATAATGGCATATACGGATCTAGTATTCAGGTTTCTACTGCAATACAACTTTACCATCAATACTACAGGTACAGAGTACTGTTAAGACTCTTTGATGTTATTAACATATGTACAAATTCTGTCAAGTAACAGAGATCATCATGACAAATGATTCCTTTCTGAATCTGCATCGGACGTAGAAAAATAAAACAGTGATAGACTACAAAATATCAAGTGCCACCGTCATACTTAAGTTTTCACCCTGTTGTTTGTCCTCACAATCTGAACTCTTTCAGTCAGAATTAAAAAAGGAATAAAATGATTGTCTCAAAAATAATTTAAAAAAATTAGAATAAAAAAACAGCATCAAAGTACAACAAAAGATGTAACATGATAGCAAAACTGCTCAGCTTTTCCCTTTATCAGCTTATCAGAGTGATACAGATGTGTGTGGATGTGCACACAAATACATTTGGAACATATGTATACAGGGAGTTTATCGGAGCAGAGTTGTGAGGAGAAAATGTTATTTCAGCACCTCTTAAGATAGTTAGGCTTGTTTGCACTGCAAGACTTGATGCTCAATTCAGACTTATTATTCAAATCTGACTTGTTTTTCCTCTTGTCTTTTTTTTTTTTTTTTTTTTTTAATTTCATTGGCTATTTGCCTTTTTTTAAACATGTGACTAACATTAGATATCACTGTGAACCTGAATGCAGATATCACATGCTGTAGTAAAAGTGGAGGTCAGTGAAGTCAGCACTTGTAGTTATGTTTTTAAGTTGATGTGTAGTGGTACACCCATTCAGGCCATTACAATGCATTGCTTCTAAGAAAAGTGTTGCAGTGATTATTACCATTAAATCCAACACCTCACTGTCCCTCCACTGAGTGTCTGTCTGTATTCACAGAACGACTGTGACCAGAACAAAAGGTAGATGATTCAGACCACCACCCCTCCCTCCCTCAGCTGTATCTAATTTAAGGTCACACATGGTCAGAAAGATCAGATTCTGTCAAATTTGCAGTGTTCTTGTGAGTCACAAATGAGCAACACGAACATCTAATTTCAGCCACTTTTACCTGCAGTCTGAACGTAGCCTTATTTGTTTTGTTTAAAAATACCAGAGAGCTAAAATACGTCATATATATCTGCAGAAAATGCTTCACATACACGTGTGTGGCACTTCCATCTTTACGTCTTGAAATGTGCAAAGTTGGCAGTCCCCCCCCCCACACCCCCCACAAGTGGTAAACATATATGAAACATTAATAAAATAATGTCAACTCTTAACCCAGTGGGACATAATTTAAGGTGGATGATAAGGGCTATACAGAGAGGAGTGTAGAGGTGAAGCAGGTTGTAGGTGGAGTTCGGACTGGCTGTCTGTGGTCTAGATCACCTGGCAGCAGCTGTGGGGGGTGGGGGTACAGAGCAGACCCTCCTTGGGGCTCCGGTGGATATTGACAGACAGAGTCTTTTCGCTCATGGGCATCTGTAACGCACGGTTCTTCATGTTCCTGTGGTTTTCCCTGGCCAGGTCCAGCTCTCCCAACCTCAGCGTGCCCGAGCACGGGCCATCCAGCAGTGGGTCTGCCAGCGCGTCTCCCAGTGGAGGCTGGTGGTGGAGGTTACCCCTGGGTGAAGGGCCACCCAGGAGAGACACCTTATCCAGGCTGCCTGTGGAGCCCCCCATGCACATTCTCCACATGGGCCGGTCCTGGGTGTCCCCGCCGACGCCAACGCTGCCTCCGCTGCCTCCTCCTCCCCCTCCTCCCCCTGTCAGGTTGTGGAACTGAGAACTCAAGCACAAGCTCATCAGCTTTAAGCTTTCCACCAGACCGTTGGCAGCTTTGGCTGTGCCTTTGCCTTGGCCAGAGCCAGATCCAGGACTAGCACAGGTGGAAGGACTGCCCTGCCCTGCTCCTCTTTTCTCTCTGTCGTCTTTCCTTATTTCTCTCTCACCTCCGTTTACACCTGCACTTGCTGTGCCTCCACCTGCCAGCTGTTTATGATGACCTTCTGAATCGTCGTCACTTGTTTCTGAGCTGGGGGTCAGGGTGGCAACGGGTGCTACGACACCAACAGTTTTAGGTGATGACATGAGCTGTGATGGTGATGGTATTCTAGAGTTCAAGTTGAGGCTGAGGCTGGGCTTAGGTGGGCCAAGTCCATGCAGCTCCCACCTATCCTCGTCTTCCTCATCCTCTTTCTCCTCTTCATGTATCTGGTTAAGGACCGGCGCACTCATACGGGATGTCAACCTATTACCAGAGGATGACAGAGATGATGATGATGAAGAGGATTTGCAACGAAGTACCACCTGAGGAGGTGTGGGGAGTGAAGAAGGTGGCAGACGTTTATCCTCTGCCCCCTCTTCTTCCTCATCCTCTTCCACACTGAAAAGACTGGGACTACGTGGCTTGCAAGGGCCCACTGTGGACAGAGCGCTCAGCCTGAGTGGGTTGGAGTGAGGCTTTGGCAGTGGTCTGGGCCCTCTCTCTGGGTTCTGTCGTCCAGACTGTTGACTGGATGATGGAGAGTGATTTTCCTGCCGTTGACTGATGTCCAACAGAGCTGTTTTTGGTCTGGGGCCTTTATGGAGGCTTTCAGCACTGCGGGCTGGGGACTGAGGGCCACCAGGGTGGGACATAGCCGGACCCCCCAAACCATCGCTAACATCCTGGTGGACATCCACTCTGGTTGGCCAGGACTGTCTGTGGAGAGTAAAGTAAACAGATTTACTAAGTGTTTATTTATTTTTATTTATTTCAAGTATACAAAGAAGAAACAAAAAACAAAACAAGGCAAAACAAAGATAAAAACGAGTATTCAGAGAATGCTTAATCTCGCCCCTATTTTGAGTCAATGTCTTGAAATTGTGTTTGATCAGGTCATAGTCAGTTTTGTGGATATGGACAGGAAAATTAGGAAAAATGGGAAAAAAAGACACAATTAAGATTAAAAAAATTAGCATGAGATTTTTTAAAAATAGTTAAATAGGAGACTAAAAAAAATGCAGAATTTTAAGATAAAATTTTAAAATTGTGAAATTAAAAGTCAAAATTGTCAGATAAAAAGTCCAAATTGTGAGATAATAGTCATATAACTATAATATATAAAGTCACAGTTTCTCTCCTCCACTATTTTCCCTCTCAAGTGACTTCTTTTTCATACACATCTGTTAGTTTGAAAAAGTAACGAGTCAATTTTGAAAATGTAAGGAGTATAAAGTACAGATATTTATACAAAAATGTAGAGAGTGAAAGTAAAAAGTTGCCAGAAAAATAAATACTCAAGTAAAATACAGATACCTAAATCTACTTAAGTACAGTAATGAAGTACTTTTACTTCGTTACTTTCCACCTCTGAGGTCAAGATAGTAAATTTTTCTCCTAGCTAACCAATTTAGATTTCTACAAACAGAAACTTGTTGTGTTTTCTTCTGCTTCTAGTCTAACAGTTGCTAAATTAAATTTGACTTTTGCAGTATTCCCACAGTACAGTGTATTTTCACTCCCTGGTTAACCATTAGCCTACAGCTGCATAGTATCTATGATGCAGGCATGGATAATATCTGACTTTTACAGGTCGGTTCAGCTTACACGTCTTTTCGGGACACGTCTGTAAACAGATACAGAGTGAGTGCTGGGTTATGTGTCTGTTGGCCAATGGGTACCTGAACTGGGCTTTGCTGGGGCTGGGGGATCGTGTCTGACTGTGTTGCTCTTTTTCTTGCCTCTCCCTCAGCATCCTCTCAGCCAGTAGGAAATAGGTAGCTGTGATGTGGTTGTACTGATTTGACTCCAGAGCCCTGAGAAGATGGAGGCAGACATTGATTTGTACTCCAAAACACAGGCACGTGCCACACATCACATGTCAGCAATCAAATCTGCAACAAAACCCTGACAGTGAATCGAAAGGAAGTGACGGGGGTGAAGATTTCATTTGACACGGCTGCAAATCAGGATTGACTGCCAGCTGGTTTGAAATGGCAATTAAACTGCTGATGACACTCAATTAAGCTTTTAGTTGCACTAGTGAACCGTTACAACAATATGAAAGCTTATACAAGAAGAAACAGTAACACACATCATTTATGGGAGTGTGTTTGAGGCAGAATAGGACATACTCAGTTATGTTGTCTCTGTCTGCGATGCCTCCAAGTACCATGCGTTGGATAATGGAGCCGTGTTCCTCCTCTGATAGGCTGCGATAGGACACCAGGGGGGTGGACAGCTTTGTGGCCGGAGAGGGGTCGACACCTTGAAGCCATTTGTGGCCCTCAATCTGCTCAAGTGTTGCTCGTTTCTTAGGGTCTCTCTGCAGCATGTGGCCTATAAGACTGGAGGGAGACACACAGGAGATCAGTATTCTGGAAGAAGTGCAGGAACATGTTGATTCAATAAAACAGTGTTAAATTTAAAAAAAAAAGAAAAAAGAAAAGAAACATGTTGATATTTTGCCTCATTTTGTTCATTATACTTTTGCATTTCCTAGATTATGTTATCAGCCTGTTATCTTGCCAAAACATGTTTGTCATGATTGCTTCCATTTTGTACTGTGTATGCTGCCTTTCAGTCGCAGCAGTGCTTTAATGCCAAACATTTACAATACACAC
This sequence comes from Siphamia tubifer, assembly GCA_020466265.1. Taxonomy (NCBI): domain Eukaryota; kingdom Metazoa; phylum Chordata; class Actinopteri; order Kurtiformes; family Apogonidae; genus Siphamia; species Siphamia tubifer. The sequence continues at coordinate 27,575,785 of CM035793.1, forward strand.
CTTGATGTCTTAAACACAAGGTTCCATTTAAAGGCAGAAATCGAGCAACAGTTATCCTTAATGAGGAAGTATTAGCATTTTGATGGTAGATATTCAGTTTAAATGGTCCAATCCAAACCTCCATACCAAAAGATCACTGCTAAACCTTCACATGCTAACTGCATCCCGAATAAATATACTTACAAAGAAATACTTATATAACATTTACTACTACATTAAAATCGTGTGTAGGGGCTGGAGATGGAAACTAGCAATAGCTATATATTCTGTTTATGTGGATCATCAATTACTATAGCTTGTTTGTGCTTGTAAATGTACACAATATGCTTGTTTGTGTCTCTTTTACAAACTGGAAGTGCTAACTAGTCAGTCAGAATGAATGCAGTTTATTTGACAGAATTAGATTAACGTTAAATAGTGATAGCTTAGCTTTAGCTAGCTAGCTGGTTATAGTTGACACTTTGATGAAATTGTGATGGCTTGAACAGTTTTTGTGTAAGCTACGCTGTTGTGTAGTTTGCTCTTTCTATTGTAAAGCACTCTGTGGCTGCTGCCTGAGATGGGAACTATATTAATAAAGTTTGATTTAAACTTCATTCATTCTGACTGACTTCCAAAAGTCAACATTCTCCTGTCCCTGCTTCTACTTCTCCCTTTCCTGGCTACTGGCAGTGTTGGCATGAAAGCATGATTAATTCAAAAAATATATATATACTATTGATAAATGAAATAGTTAAATGTAAATCAATCCATCATCATCCAGTCAGAAACGCAGACCTCCACCAAGGCTTGATTTTTCAAAACGTGACATGGGGTGTTGATCCATATGATGTCTGAAAGTGAAATGATGTGAACGCAAAAACCTGTGAGATTCTATCTTGTCTGAATTCTGACATATTACCACTGATGTGTTTTAACTGTTGACCTTTAGTGTGACTGACCTTTGACCTTCATTGCTCCAAATCTAATGGGTTCTTCCTTGACCCATTATGTATCATTCCTGAAAGTTTCATCAAAATCTGCTCAGAAATTTTTGTGTAATCTGACTGACAGACAAACAAACAGACTCGAATTGAATACGTCCTTAGTGGAGGTAAAAATCTCACCTATGGTAGCACATAAGATTTGCTGCCTCTAGGGGGGTCTAGCGCGGCTAGGCTAATGTCTTCCTGCTATGAGGAAAATGCTTTTTATGCCACAGGGGATTTTATAGTGCAATGGTCTAAGTGGCCTCTGGAGAGATTGGCTGCAAGGTTGAGTGGCGAACATCCCCTAGGAAACGTATTTGACATCACGGCACTATGAACTGTAGGTTATTCCTCAGGCCAAGTCTAAAGAAAGGTGAATTTACAAAAAAGGTTGTATAAAGCCACGGCACATATTTTACATTAAAACATCACAAGGCACAGCGCGAAACAAAAACCTTACAAAAAGTATATTTATTGAAATATAATACAAATCTTTTCTAAATGTATATATTCACTGTGAAACCTGGGTCTGTTTAATTAACACATAGCTGATATTCTTGCAGAAATTGAAGAAAGACACACAAATCTTCCTTCACTGCTCTGACTGGATCAGTGGTGTGTGCTGTTATATATTTGTATAATCACGCTACTGGCTTACAGTACCAATAAGGTGAAATTGGATCATTTTCCATGGCATACCTGATAATTTCTCACGGTGCACTTACATCCCGTGGCACAGTGGTTGGAGAACTCTGGGCTACAGAATGTTTGCTATTAAAATATTTAGCAGGGTCATAGACATTGAGTTTGGACCCGTAAAAGCAACATGGCTCAAGTTTCATTAGGTGTTTGCTGTGTTATTTTTACTGATAAATTCAACATCATATCATCATTTCAGAATACTTTATCTACAGAATTGACCATTTACAGGTTTTTTAAGGGTCAGACACACATCTAATAAATAAGTGGCTGACTGTAAAGTATGAATGAAACACCCATCTCCTCTTCCTATGACTCAGATTGCTAGTCAGTGCCCTCCGCCTTCAAAATGAGTGAGTGCTCTTTTATGTGCTTTTCAATAATTGCTTACAAGCACTGTTGGCCTGATGAAGTGAATATAAACATTCATTCTTCAGCACTTCTATTGAACATCCCAGATTAGCCACTCCCTATGTGTATTAACTGCATCACTGGTATAGTGGTGTCTGTCGTTCTACTTCCATATTTAATCATTCAAACAAATAGGAAGAAAATGCCACAATGACTTTGCTTAAAACAACACACCAACTCTGACTTGTGTCAATATTTGAAGTACAACACGCAAGTCATATCCTAATCTAGTTATGTAAGACTTTTCTTTTTTTTTTGCTAAGCTATAACATTTTCATTTTATTTGATTTATTTGGTTGAAAATGCAAACAAAAACATAAATCATTTGTTTCCATTGTGGTCTATTAAAAAATAAAATACATTATTAAAACAAGTTAAAACAACAAAAGAAATAAAACATGTAAAAAAAAAAAAAAACAACACCAAATGTACACAATAAAATAATTAAACAAATAAAATCATGTCCTTGATTAAAAAGACGTTCCTTCACAGCTTTTTTAAAATAGTTCAAACTCAGGATGGTTCTTACCGTTGTAGTTAGACTGTTCCAAGCCTGAATACCAGTGAATAAAAATGTGTTTTTTCCAACTGATTTAACTGCAGGTATCTGTAATGATGTTGCACTAGATCTGGTGTTAATGGAATGTGGCTGACGGGTAAAGTTGAAGCCTTGTTTAAAAAAAAAAAAAAAAAGTAAAAAAATGGGCACTTTATTCAAAATGTATTCAGCACCTCTTTTGCCCTGCTCTGCTTTGACGCATTGTTAAACCCTCACAACGTTAAAAATAGAGGGCCAATTTTAAAGGGTGCATTAGACACACTTAACGCAGCACTGCATCTCTGGAAGAGCAGCTGACTGCAGTGAAAGCAGGACAACGAGGAAACGACGGAAAAGAGGCCGTTCTCCTCTCCCCTCACTCTCCTTCTCTTCACACATCTATAAACATGAAATATGCAGCACCTGCAGAGTACGCTGTCCATCTGTGTGCGTGTGTGTTACTCACTCTCTGCATGCTTGGGAGATGTGTGGAGGCACTGTGTATTTACAGTCCATGATCATGGTTAGCGTCTCGCTGTCGTTAGCCTCCTGGAAGGGTGGTTGACCACACACCAGCATGAACAGGATCACTCCCAGACTCCAGATATCTGCAGAAACACAAAGACAATGTTGGGTCAAACATCACTGAGTACAAATAATGTGAGAACAAACAGGGTTTTTTTCCCACTATTCTTATGATTATTTGTAAGTAAAACGCCCACGTAAGTGAGAGAAATAAAGATGACAGACCAATTGAGTGAATGTCCTTTCTGCTTATTGACCTAGATAATAATAAAAAAAAAAACACAAGAGCCATCTCCCTCCCAATTTAAATGAAGCATGAATCATATTCGATCACATCCATTTCCATAAATATGCACTAGCTAAGGACACATCTGTCCAACCGAGGATGATGCTCTGCACTGCTGTTCGCCTGCAGCAGTATGCGATACCACACACATGCATGTAGGCACTGTCTGACAAAACACACAGTTTGTGGAAAGTGGGTTAACATGGTCGTCCCTTAAAGCTTTATACAAATGCTAATTTTATGGAACAGTTCTCTTGGTCCGATTAGCTGTTTTAAAAGAGCAACTTTTGGCTCCTGGCATTACACCATGGAGTAATTCAACAACATGGTCCACTGACACACATCCTACAGTCATATACTGTCTAGAGATAGAGATAGAAGAATGAAAGCAGAGAGTGACTTAGTCATTCTGCAAAACAGCAATTACAGGGAATAGTTGAGGATTTAGGTTAAGGCTGAATGACATGCAAATAAACAATAATCAATTAGAAAGACTGCAGGATGAGTCAGAATTCTTACAGGAAGGGGATTTTTTGCATCACATTTTTATTGAGAAGTAAATATGTGATTATCAGGGTTGGTTTTTTTTATTTTTTATTTTTGCTATGGTCTGTACCAAGCAAGCTTTTTTTCCCTTTTTGATAACATTCAGAACTTATATTGTCACTTTGCTATTTTGCTGTGCATGGATATTTTGATTTTGAAAAAAAAAAACAAAAAACACTTTTTGAATAGTCTACAACACAGGTGTCAAACTCCGGTCCTTGACGGCCTGTACCCTGCATGTTTTAGTTTTCACAGGATTCAGTTTAAGCCTTTAACTCCTGAGACGTTAGCAGTGCCACAGTAAAAAGATTAAAAAAAACAGCAACAAAGTGATCAATAAAATGAACATGAATAATAAACTAACAAAATAATTAGTAACATGAACAAAGTAAGAAACAAATGGAGCAAAATTAAAGAAATAAAATAAAACACAAAATATGGAAAAATTAGCAAAAATGAATAAATATTTACATAATTTTCAATAACATGGAACTTTTCTTTAAATACTAAAAAATAATAATTAAGAAAAGAGAACTAGTATTGATATTTGGTCCCAGCTGTTTTAATTTAGCCTTTTTCTAAATGAGTTGCCTTGAGATCTGTCCCATTAACAAAACTTGCAACAAAACACATTTAAAAAAAAAAAAAAAGGAAAAGGGTTGAATTCTTCTAAACCATCCATTCAGTTAATAATCCTCATCATCTTTGTAGAAAACTAACACTGATGGGATGGTTTCCAGGTGTGATGGATCTAAAACATAGGACCTGAGTTTGACACCCCTGGTCTACAGCTACACCTTTATAACAATGTCTGGTGAATGCTATTACTATAAACTTAGCTACTTTCAACTCCACTTCATATTTCATATTGATATTTAATTTGGCTCCTGGCATTTGCTTATGTTGATAAAACAAATATAGCCTACAGTGTGTAGAGTAGCTTGACTATTTAAAAATGGCAGTAACAACTATAGCCTAATGAAATAGCAAACATGTTTAACAGAAGGCAATGGATTTATGTGGATGGAAATAACAAATACAAGAGGTAATTAAACATGAAATGGTAAAATTAAAGACAGTAGCAGCATTTTTACAACATTTTTTTGAACCGTCATCCCCTGGAAACATCCCCATCCTGCAGCAGATTATTACATATTACTTCAACTCATCCTATGCTCATGAATCAGTTTGACGTTCTATGAAAAGCTACAATATTAAATGCTATAAACTAATCCTAAAGACTTTGTCGTCCTCAGCAACACTGACTATTTGCTGTCCCTTGACTGTGCCAGGATAGGCGAGATATTTCAATCTGTTGAGGTAAATGTGCCAGTTTACCGTGGGTGGTGAGTACTTATTGCTCTGAGGCAGCAAAGGAGCGTAAACGCTGCTGCTGCAGTCCCCATGACCATCTTACCCCCAGCCGATGTATCCTAGCAACTGTGACCCTGCTCCCTCATTACTTGCGTCAGCCATCCACCAAACTTCCTTCCGAGATAACTTTATTTATAAACCAGATGGCTGACACATCTCTGGATAACACTATTCATGTCAATGCATATTAGCATGAGTGCTGCTAACTACAGTGGCTACTTAGCGGGTGACAGCTGCAGTGTAAACATCCTTTTTTATTGCCCTGCGATGTATTGTAACACCAACTGCTTCCCCAAGATAACCAACAACTTTTCCTTTGTGTCTTTACACAATTAACCCCCACAGGGTAAGTGGGCGGAGTTCAGCCTCCTGTCCTTCTGATCATCTGTGTCCAATATTTTATCTCTTCCTGAAATATTTTCATTTTATCCAAATATGTCATGAATTATGCATGTGTTCAAGATATGTTCTTTGTAATTGTTATTATGTAACATTCATTTATTTTTGGCTTAGCAGGAAGGATAAATCTATATTTAACCCTCGGTTTAGAGAAGAAAAAAGGGTTGACCACACAGCATGGCAGACAAAGACCAAAAAAAAGAGGAGAAAAAAAGCATCTTTTAATAGCTCTTATTAGTGCAGGAGTGACTCAGAGGCATGTAGAGAAACAAGGGTGATTTTAGTTTTGCACATGGCAACAAATATCCCAAACTCTGGAAAAAACCTTTGCTTTAACAAAAATATTGAGTAAAAACAAGAGGGACCATCAGTCAGCTACTGCATTATAAAAGCAGCTCCAATAGATTATTAAAGGAAACCAAGTGAGTATATTGAAAAATGTACATAGGCTGCACAAATATAAAACTATAAACCAAATAAAAGTGATAAAGATGCCACATTTGTGCACATTTCAAACAACAAAGAGCCAGTTATTTAAGATGTGCAGGTAGCTTCATTCTTAAATTTAGGAAAACACTCTTGTTCTTCTGCTGCTTATTACTGGTTAAAAATAGCTCAGTATAAACTGGAATATGTTATTAAGATGAATTTAGATACATTTTCTTCCTATTGTATGACTTTCCTACCTGACATGGTTATATTTCTTATTATTTAATGGTTGTACAGCTCTTCCCAGACACTATATTTTTGCAGTGCGACATTAGCTCAGTAACTGAACAGGATGGCACTACCGAAGCATGTGAGACTGTGATGAAGCTGGGATATTTTCTGCTGCTGCCGTCCCTCACACCTGAGATTAATTCATGAAAGTGACTCGTTGTTGTCTTTCTAAACTTTGGCGTGTTCATCTCTCGCTAATTGGCTCCTTCTGTACTGCTCTGTAGGACTAAATGCTGGTGCAACATTCTGTGTTCTATTTTGGATCACTTTTCTCTAATTATTTTCAGCACTTTCTCAAAAGACAAAAAAAAATAAAAAAAAAATCCCACTCCAAACATGAGATAAGCTAAGTGAGGACAGCTTCTTTATCTTTGCAACAAGTCAGGTCGGTCGCCTCCTGGCACATCGTCAGCTAACTCAACACCCTACAGACTTTCAGCAGGTGCTTTGGCAGCAAAATAATCCCAGGTCAGGTTACCTCCAAGCCCTGTACGTCAAGACTGCTGACCTCTATTCACACAGTTTTAAAACCAGCCGCACTGCCGATAGAATCACATGACAATACATCTCGGTTGGATGGATAATCCCTACAATCAAAATATCATCATCTCATCTGAATGAACAATAGGACACACACTGAGGACAGAACACACACATGGACACACGACGCGAACAATCATCTGATCTGTTGTCTGGGTCAAGAGCTCAGACGGGCTTTTACAGGTCAGCTGACCGTTGATATCATGCTACTATACTATTGAACACCAGCACGCGCACACACACACACACACACATACTCATTTCCATGTCTCATGATGACCAACTTTGTAATCAAGTAGACATTGGGTAGTGAGTATAAAGATATTTTTAAAAATATAATAATAATAACAATAATAATAATAATAATAATAATAATAATAATAATAATAATAATAATAATAATAATAATAATAATAATAATAACATTTGAAAACGAAATTACATAAAATAAATAAATGAATGAATAAATGTAAAAAATTATTTAAAAAATATATATAAATAAGTCAATAAAAATAAATATATTTAAAAATACATAAATGAATAATGAAAAAAGAAATGAAAAATACATAAAGATAAATATAAAAAAACAAGTAAAGTAAACACATCTTCAAACCCCTGAAAAATACACATTTCATTCCCTCATGCTTTATGGGGACTTCCTGAAAAAACTAATTAATGTATTTATAGGGCCACATCATTTCTATTTTACTAGTGAGGTACATTTATTTATATTTCACCCTCATAGGAACCTGAATTTTGGTCCCCATAGTGTCCGAGGTCCCCATGGTACGACTGTGTAAACAGATCAATGTCCCCACAGTGATAGGAATACAGACACACCCACACATATGTATAACAGACAGTGTCGCTGCTCTACTTTCAGTATTTGGAATCATGGCTCAGTCCATCTGCTTAGCACAAAAGACAGCAAGAGACCGAAGGCAGACGGAAGAAAATAGCCCCTGCAAACCCACTCAGTCAGAAAAATAGAAAATGTGCCTGTCTTGCTGCTGTATTTTTTCCACTCTTGCTGTGACGCAGTGGCCTCTGAATAGAAAGATGCTCTAGTGATGCCTCTCTTCAGTCTGCTTTCCTCTCTCTCTCTCTCTCTCTCTCTCTCTCTACCTGCCTCTTCATACTTCTTCTTCTTCTTCATTTCTTTTACATTACATTGTAATTTAACATGTTGGAGAAAGAATAGGCGGTAACAGCAGAAAGGCTGCTGAAGGTGCATGTGTGTATGTGCTATAAACATGCTGACGAGGCAAAAAGAAAACAAACCAAAAAAAAAACATTTCAGCCTAGCAAGACCTTATATTTACTTGTATGAAAGAGTATGTGTCCTGGGCCTCCTCCTAATAAGCTTGCAATATCTTCATGGGTCGCCCTTTTTGCACTCTTTGCAAATAAATACTGTGATTGATTGATTGTGTGCGAATGTCAGTAAACAGCAGGCAGATGCAGCATTGCAAAAACTGTGAGTTGATTACATATGCAATCATCTAATTTCCTGCAACTGATCGTAATCTTTTGTACTTTATGAAGTTGTTCTGACACTCAGAACACTGATAAGACTGTCAGTGGGACAGAGTATCATCCCAATCCATCTACTAGTACTATAGGTCACACGGTCAAAGTGTGTGCAGGGCCATCGTTTGGTGATGTAAGCAGAGATAGTGTGTGAATGTGAAAGTTAACCAGGCTGAATTACCATGACAAAGGACAAAGGCCAATGTCCCAGTGCAGAAAAAGACTGTGATAAAGACTGTGATAAGTCATCAGTCACCTCAGGGCCGCTTAACCTACATCCTACTGTCAGATTCTGGACTCACCTACAGCCGGAGCGTCGTACTCATCCCCCAGTAATATTTCAGGAGCAGAGTAAGCCAGGGAGCCGCACGAGGTGTTGAGTTTTTTCCCTGGTTGAAACCTGTTACTGAAGCCGAAGTCAGTGAGTTTCACTACGCCCTGCTTCTCGAAGAACACAACATTCTCTGGCTTTAGATCCCTGTGCACTACATGCAGCCGGTGACAGTAGGAGATGGCGTGGACGATTTGGGCGAAGTAACACTTGGCCACCTTGGATATATATATAAAAAAAAAAAAAAGAAAGATGACAATTCAACATTCTTTCCATCTATTATCTTGATACTTGTTTGACAATGACAATGTGTGTTTAGTCATAATATTAAATGCAATTATACTGTGAAACAGATCTGCCCACAGGTATAAATGTAGAAATAAATATCCATCTATCCATCCATCCACCCATCCATCCATCCACCCATCCATCCATCCACCCATCCATCCACCCATCCATCCATCCATCCATCCATCCATCCACCCATCCATCCATCCATCCATCCATCCATCCACCCATCCATCCATCCACCCACCCACCCATCCATCCATCCATCCATCCATCCACCCATCGACCCACCCATCCACCCATCCACCTACCCAGTCACCCACCCACCCATCCACCCATCCACCTACCCAGTCACCCACCCACCCATCCATCCATCCACCCACGCATCCATCCATCCATCCATCCATCCACCCACCCACGCATCCATCCATCCATCCATCCATCCATCCACCCACCCACCCATCCATCCTAAAAGCTAGAGTCATTATCATGTTGTGACAGTTTCCCTCCTTTATTTGACGTACAACTTCATTACCCAAGTACAAACACCTCATTTTCCTTCTGTCATCTGGAATCGATTATCTGTGAATTTGTATGCATAATGCATTGGTGAACTTCTAACTACCTTTGAATTGCCCTTCACTGCAATTCCCAACACTGTTTGAAGAAAGCCTAAGACCTTGAAACTACTGTTGCCTAAAAACTGCAGCTTTCCAAATCCTAACATTTAACATCAATATGATTCTGTACTGATCTGCACTCATCTCCAAGCACCTCCAAGGACTGGTATTAAAAAAGAATGGGACTGGTGTGTCTCTGTCTTGAGAACTTCTTCATGTACAGTTCACCATCTTCATTGTTTTTACTCACCTCTTCGCTGAGGCCACCATCATGTTTCATGATGCAGTCGTACATGTCCCCTCCATCTCCCAGCTCCAGAATGAGGTAGAGCTTGGTGGCTGTGTCGATCACCTCGTAGAGGCGGACCACGTTGGGGTGCTGCACCAGTTTCATGCAGCGAACCTCCTGGAAAAGGTGACCTCTTGCCACTGGGTCAAGCTTAGTCTTATCTATCACTTTTACTGCAACCTGAAAAAGTGAGTGTTAAAGACACATAAGAAATAATAATAATAATAATAATAATAATAATAATACATTTTATTTGTATAGTGCTTTTCATGGCACTCAAAGACGTTGTACGTGAAGTAAAAAGTAGAACAATAAGAGTCTGAATACAATAAAAAAAAAACAAATACAAACAAACAATAGAAAACAGAGCAATCACACAAGAAAATTGACAGAATAAAAGTAATCAAACATTAAAAGCAATCTTTAATAAATGACTTTTTAAAAGGGATTTAAAAGTGTTGAGTTCGGAAGAGTGACGGATGGTTGGTTCCAGAGGTTTGGGGCAGCTACAGAGAAAGTGAGAGTGAATGAATAATGGATCAATAATGTAAAGCGCTTTGGGTGCCTTGAAAAGCGCTATAGAAATTGAATCCATTATTATTATTATTATTATTATTATTATTATGGAACAACCATTGTTTTTTCTACTACAGCTTTGAAGGTAAAAGAATGTGTTTAAACTTTGGAGCTACACGTGACCATATTTGGACACAACAATGTAGGTCTTCATTAAACATTTGCAAAACAGACCCATTTGACGGTTGAACACCTTAACCTCAGCTACAGTTGAGGTGTCTGGCAAGAAAAAGGAATATTTTATCCAAAAAACAGAAAGTGTGATTCAGCAGGGGGCGAGCTGCCAATCACTCCTGTCAATCAAAGCTCAACACAGCAGAAATAAGACATTAATTTTGACTTAAATGTTAATAACAGAGCAATAACAGACCACCAGTACACAAATTAAAGTGTCAAAATGACTCCCAGAGATAATGTACTGACATAGTGTTTAAATATAAAATTGTGTATGGACATGTCCATACCAATATTTGAATGTTACTAAAATGTCCATACAATTTTTTGAATAGGAAATTACATGACATTTGGGAAACAAAAGGTTACTGTATTTTCTGGACTATAAGGACTCCAAAAACCACAGTGCACCTTATATATTGATTCATTCTGGTTGTGCTTAGTGACTGGGAATTTTGACTTTTTATCTCATAATTTAGACTTTTTTTATCTGACAAGTTTGAAATTTTTTATCCCATAATTTTGCCATTTTTCTCATAATTTTCACTTTTTATCTAATAACTTAGAGTTTTTATCTAATGATGTTGACTTCACTTAATGTAATTTATAATCCAATATGAAGAATCTAAAAAAAACAAAAAACATTAATTGACAGTGCGCCTTACAGTGACTAAATATTGTCGTCAACAAACCTTTATCATGTGACAAAAACGAGACCAAACTAGACGTAAATGTGGGTCTTGTGACGATAACTATAACAATAGGCCTTGCGCCGACATGGTCTGCGGCGAAGGCCTAATTAAATATATAATGTATTTATAGATGACCAATAAAAACCAGACAAAATGTGGCTTTAGAAATAAAAAAAATAAAAAAAAACATTCCTAAAATGTCTCTTAGGTTTTGTTGACAAAAACAAAATGACACCTTATTTTAATTAATTTAGCCGTGTTCTTATTTATTTATTTTTTGGTGCCGTTTCTCGCGAGGAAGTCGTCAAATGATGTCCCCACCAATGTCAACATCATGATTACTTCCATGGAACTAGTATAATGACAGGAACTATTTAGAAGATATTATTTCGACTTTGAAACACTATGAACAGACCCACCTTTTCTCCAGTGAACACATGTCGGGCCAGTTTGACCACAGCAAAGTGTCCACGGCCTAGCGTCTTGTCGAGGTCATACAGCCCAGCGATCTTCCCGTCATGATGGCGTTTGAGCCCCGCCATGGTTGCTGGCGGACAATGGAGGAAAGAGCTGCCTTCTGTTGCCTGCTGGTGTCCAGTCAGTTTTCCATCTCTTCTTGAAGAAGACGAAGCTTGGTGTTTAGAGGGACTGATGGGAGCTTCTCACCACAGTAGTAATTTGCAGTAAAATGGACTCACTTCAATTCCATTTTCTGGCAACTGATGGAAAAAACTATGCAAAGAGGAGACAGTAGAGAAAGTCCCAGTGGAATTAGATTTGATATTTCAGTGTTTAATATCATTAGTCTTGTGCAACATGAACTCGTATATGGCTAAACTGAGATAACAAATGTTTGTGGTATTCCAGAATTTATCATTTCCTGAAAACAATAAAATATTCTGTTGACTCATACCCCAACTCTACTAAATTTTGGTCCAATAAAAGGCTTTATTGTATTTTAACACTCACCGCAGATGATCTATGAACTAGCTAGCAGTTATATTTTATTATTAGCCATTTCAGGCTTTTCCAATTTGGGTTTCCCTCCCTGGATTCCTGCATAAAATAAGAAAATTCCACACTTCAACCATTTCGCGAGGGCTTCACTGTAGATAAGAAATCGTGCGTATGCTCTACGTCAAACACACATCTTATCTTTTAGCAATTCATGTTATGTCATTTGATCTTTCTACTTCTCCAGCATGTCAAAACTTTACTTTTCTGAACTACGTCATCTCAGATATCTCTCTACCAACATGTCTGAATCCTGCTGTGTTCAACGTGAGCTTCTGTCATCGTGCAGTACATTTTTTTCACAGCCCTGATTTTGAAACGATGCCTTCAGGGGTGGTATGCCATTCCTCTTCCAGGAATCTACCTACGTGCCAAAAGCGTGGAGAAGTACATTGTAAAGGAGTGGAACATTCCTGGGAGGTGACCCTAATTAAGGTGTGTTCCACTCACCTGGATTCTCACAGACAACAGGAAGCCAAATAACTGTTGCCAAGGATCACACCCAGTACTTAACTGTGCTAACATGCAGCGAGATTATACAACTAGCAACATCTGTAACCCAACAACAGTCTGTGTGTGTTACCAAAATGAAACTATGTACAAGCCAAAAAGCTCTTTGAGGTTTTTATTTGATCTGTGACCTGAGAGAAAAAGAATGAGTCACTTTTCATGTATTAGGAAGCTGACATGTCTATCTGTCTGCCTCGACCTCTCAAACACACTGACACAAAAGTAATCTCGACGGTGCTGATCCCCTCGTCTCACTCTGACAGTGACAGCACGTAGGTGTTGACATTAAAAAAAAAGAAAAAAGAAAAAAAAAAAAAAAAGCCACAAACAGTCGTGGCCCCTTTACTGACTAGCACATGCAAAGCTGTGTCCTACTGGTCAGCCTGACATTGAATGGTGGTTAATTTGTGTTTTTAAAAGTGCATGCAAAAAATATTGATTCAAAATACCCCAAAAAAATAAAAATTCAAATTCAAATGAAAAATAGACTGCAATGAAAATAAATGTGCAGGTTGTGTCAAATATTTGCCTTTGCATCTTTGTCAGTTTTGGTCGTTGCTTTTTTCCTTTATTACGACTCCACACTTCTTTGCGCTCCCTTGACTTTTTTATTGTGATTTTGACACAAACGTGGCTGATGGGGGCGGGACTTACTATTGGTTTATTTATGTTTGATGGACAGCTAAATAAGTGCATGAAACAGCTCTGGCCACAGCAGCTACTCTGCTTCTGATTGGGTACGCTGAATTAGCTGTCCGTCAAATCTAAATAAACCAATAGTAATCCACCAAAGGAAGTCCCACCCCCACCAGCTACATTTGTGTCAAAACCACTATGAAAAGGCAACAACCAAAAGTGAGAAAGATGAGAAGACAAATATTTTACACGATCTGTGCATTTTTTTCATTACAGTTTTATATTTTTCATTTGAATTATTTTTTTATTTTATTTGGTATTTTGAATTGATATTTTTACTGCCACTTTTAAAAATCTTCTTTGAACTTATCGACACAAATTAAATGGTAAATGGTCTGCACTTACATAGCACTTTTCCACCTTCATGGTGCTCAAAGCGCTTTACATTAGCCTGACATTCACCCACACACTCATACACTTTCTAAGGTTCTGTCAGTCCTACTGGGAGCCTAAGTCAGGGTTCAGTGTCTTTGCCCAAGGACACTTGGACATGTGGACAGCCAGACCCGACCCTTCAGTCATTGGACGACCTGTTCTACCAACTGAGCCACAGCCGCCCCTAAATTAAACACTGTAACAGGACATCACAGGACAGGTGAACTCATGCACTCATGGCCTGGCATAAAAACCTTATATAAGGGTTAAATAAGGGTCTTAAATAAGGGCTATTAACACTAACTCAGCCCTGCATCACCTTCTGGGCCCTAAATGCTGTGTACATGTAGTCATTTGAATGGTTTAAACATGTGAACTTACCTGTTCAGGTGTGCGGTACATATTGTGAAATCAGATTCTCTTCATGTCAACAGGTTCTACTGTACCAGTCAAACACGCTTTAACGCTGGTTGCATAACTGTACTGTTCAATGTGCTGGTAGTGTATTGATTTACAACGTGCAAGAGTGTGCACACAAAAGTACATAAACACAAAAGAGGTCGAGGAGTTACTCTAATAACAAATACTAAAGAGATTAGAGACATGTCTATCATGATACAAGGATAATTCATACTTCACCGGGATTTTCTTTTTTCTCATTCTGTTGTTTTTGTTTTGTTTTTTTTTTTTAAAGATTTTGCTTTAGTAAACATTACAGACAAAACAAATATAACATCACAGACAACAGACAGGGTCATCAGAAGTTGGGTGAATAAATTTGCCATCAGGTTCCACATATGATGAATTGTAAAAGGTAATTCCCATAAACAAAATAAAATAAATGGGTTACAGGTTACCAGCTCAAACATAAGTTACAGCCACAATGTAGTAAAAGTAATGATAAATACAGTTACAAACAAAAAGGGGATCACAATGTAGCCTTATAGGTAGAAGAGAGTCTATAAAAGGTTCATTTACTGCTTCCATTTCCATTTCTTCTGAATTTCTTTTAACTATTTCACTCCATTCTGCTACTGTTGGGGGCTCTGTACTCAATTATTTCCTGTTTACCAAAATTTTCAGTATAGTTGTAAACAGTTTATGTGTTCTGTAAAGATTAAGCCTTTCTCCAGAACGTTAGGAGCTATATTATAATATTATAATTTAATCTCAATAACAGACGAAGCCTTGTCTGAAAAGGTAATGTGATATATTTTTTCTACACTTAAGTCCTTTTAAGTACAAATACAGTGTTGATGAGAATTGATCCAATGTCATAAAGCATAATTATGTAATATTTTCTTCATCCTTCTGCAAATAGGAACTCACAATCAAGTCTATGGTTAGTTTGAAAAGCAGATAAATTACATAGTTATACATTTGGTGAAATTTTCAGGATACGTTGGAAATGTGAACAGGAAGAACTGATTTCATTTTGGGGGTGATCGGGGTGGGGGGTGGGGTCTACCTTGGCGGAGGTCTGCGCTCTCAGAGTGCTTTTCTAGTTATATCTTTATTGTTAATTTCTGCACTTTACAAATTCATCCCATGGGTTTCAGTCAGTTAACTGTATGTTTGACATCCCTGCTGTAATAATATATTCTGTTAATAGGCCACTTCACTAGTAGTCATTTATTTAGTTAGTTATTTATACTTAACAAAACATTATACATACATATCTCCATACAGACATGGGCGAAAACACGTAGGCTGAAACAACAGCTTATTTACGCCTACCCTATTAACAAGGAAGTAAGTTGCAGAAATTGGCTGAATTTGAAGTTGCTAATTGCAACATTGCAAAATCCTGGAGGGTGTGATAAAGAAAAAAGGCAACAACCAAGACTGAGAAAGATACGAGGGCAAATATTTTACACGATCTCCACATTATTTTTTGTTCCAGTCTGATATTTTTGTTAGATTTTTTTTTTATTTGGTATTTTGAATTGATATTTTTTGCTTGCACTTTTAAAAACTTCTTTGAACTTATTGACACAAATTAAACATCATACATACATATTATCTTTTCATTTAGAGAATCCATCATCAGACTAAGAAGAAGAACACTTACAACCACAGGAACACATTAAGCTTCCAGTGAGATTAAATATTAATACTAGTGGCATCAGATGACATATTCACTCCTGTGACCTCTCAGGTTGATGAAGGATGTTTAGGTTCCATGTTATTATCAGCCCCCCCCCCCCCCCCCCCCCACACACACACACACACACACACACCCCTTCCTCCCACTCTATAGTGTTTAATTTATGACATTAAATTCAAAGAAGATTTTTAAAAGTGCAAGCAAAAAATATAAATTCTTGTCTCATCTCATCGTCTGAACCCGCTTTATCCTCACTAGGGTCACGGGGGGTCACTGGGGGCCTGATCCAACTACAATGGGTGAAGGCAGGATACACCCTGTATGAGTCTCCAGTTCATCTCATCGGCTGAACATATATAGACAAACAATCACTCTCACATTCACACATATGGACAATTTAGATTAACCAATTAACCTATCAGTGCATGTGTTTGGACGGTGGGAGGAAACTGGAGTACCTGGAGAAAACCCACACAGACACGAGGAGAACATACAAACTCCACACAGAAAGGTCTGGTGTGGGAATCGAACCAGGGTCCTTCTGTCTGTGAGGCACGAGTGCTAATCACTGCACTACCATGAAAATAAATAGCAATTCAAATCGCATTGCATTATATATTTAATTATAGTTATCGTCACAAGATCAACATTTACGTCTAGTCTCATCTCATTTTTGTCACATGATAAAGGTGTGTTGACAACAATATTTAGTCAAAATTTTCATTGAGGAAAGCAACACTACAAAAAAATAAAAATAAAAATAGCAAGGCTGTTCCCACCAATGACAGACAGAACTGAGGGGGGGGTGATTAAAAAGGTAATATTGTGTAATTCCCCATTCAAAATTGGTATAGACATTTTTATAAACATCTAAATATTGGTATGGACATGTCTATAGCATCCATATACGCAATTTTCCGCCTATAAATAAACCAATAGTAATCCACCACAGGAAGTCCCGCCCACATTTATGTCAAAACCACAATTAAAAAAAAGGCTGAAGAGAAAAAGAGAAATAAAGAGAAAAAGGCAACAACCAAAACTGAGAAAGATGCAAAGGCAAATATTTACACGACCTGCACTTTTTTTTCATTGCAGTCTGATATTTGTCATTTGAATTTCTTTTCTTTTTTTTGCCTTTTATTTGGTATTTTGAATTGATATTTTTTGCTTGAACTTTAAAAAAAAATTTAAAAATCAACTTATTGAAACATGTTAAACACCATACCACCCCACAACACTGTTCCTGTCAACACGCCTGCTGGCCTCATCCACAGCCTGCACCAACCACACACGCACTGGATGAAATCTGTGAAGCCACGGGCAGAGTGGTGAAGGATGCGCACCAAGGTTAGCCCCCCCCCCCCCCCAACACACACACACACTATATCCTCCTCTATGAAAACCCACGGAGCCCCCTCTTAACTTGACACATATTTACTCCACGGGCCCACACCGACAGCCGACCACCACAGTCCTACTTACCCACGCACAGGGATCCCAAGCTGCGTCCCTGGTCCGGGTCTGGTCCCTTTAAACTGGGGCCGTTCGCGTGGGCCTGTTAACGTGAATCCACCGTGGGTTAGATAGTGAACACTCACAACTGACTGACAGCAAACCAGTCACAGATTATTCCAATGAGTCCCTGCGTGGATCTGTCACAGTCAAGTCAGGCTGTCCCTCCTCTTTCTGATCCAGCACATGCGTCAAAGTGGAGGAGGTAGTTATGCCGGAAATACGGACACTACCTTCAAAATAAAAGCATATGTTGTGCAACGAAGAGGACTAGAACTTCTAATTGTTCCATCATTCATCTACTGGAGGAAAACATACTAGGGATCTACTAATATAGAAAGTTTTAATGAAATATGATATATTTATTGTTATTTATGTGAATGGTGTTATACTTTTACTGTATTTTGTGTGTATGGATGTGAGCAGCAACATTATACAACACTTTAATTTCTCTTCTCTTCTTCTTCTTCTCTTTTATTTTATTCTTTTTTCTTTTATTCTTCTCTTTTCTACTCTTCTTTTCTTCCCTTCTCTCCTTTATATCCCCCTGACTTATATTTGCACTCTGCGTAAAACTCAGACTAATTTTCATTGTAATAATACACACAGAAACATATTTTAATGGACCAGATTCCTGTAGACATCCACTCACTGTATAAAAACTCTAATTTACACTCTTAGCTTCTTATTAATAGTACATCTCAACCCACTGTCTTTATCTGTAGTTGAATGTTAATTTATCCTTAAGTGTGTTTACATGTTAAACAAAGAAAAACCAAACCTGAATTCCTTGTATGTGTTCACATACTTGGCCAATAAAGTTATTGATTATCTTGTCTTGTCTTATCTTTGGCCTTGTGGATGAAATTCAGTGTAGTCAGTAAGAGTTGCATGTGGAGCAATTTAAGTTAATAACACAATTATCTCAGAATTCACAAAAAAAAAAAAAAAAATATGTGTAGAAAGTTGATCAGGTGCATTTTTGGGGGGAGGGCTTACAGAGTTGCACCTTACCACCCTTACCAGATGGTAATAAATCATGGAAATTATGCCCAGTAGGTTGTGAGGCACAACGTCTTGAACCGAACACACTTCAGGTGTGAACCAGAGAAAGTGAACCACCTGGGTGCAAAACATCTGGTAACCGTCTGAGCACCAGTGGATTGTTTCTTCCTGAATGACACACATATTTCAAGATGACCAGGATTCATTGTGCTGAAATTCTTAATGATGAGTTTCATATGGATCTACCACCACACAGTCCAGACCTCAACCCCTTTGGGATAGCATGGAGAGGACTTTCCACAGAAGTCTGGCTCCCTCATCCTTAATGCATGTTTTGGAGAAAAAATAACTCTGACAGACATAGATGTTGTGACATTTGTTGTGACATTACATAAGCATTGTGTGGTATAAATGTGAACACAATTATGAACAGTGAACACATCCCATAATCAAAGCTTAAAATAGTGCAAAGGAATGTTGTGTTTCTGATTTAGTCCTTTTTTGTCTAGGTAGTGTACAGTCATAATTCATAAGAATTCATAGAATAGAATAGAATAGAATATATATATATATGTGTGTGTGTGTGTGTGTGTGTGTGTGTGTGTGTGTGTGTGTGTGTGTGTGTGTGTGTGTGTGTGTGTGTGTGTGTGTGTGTGTGTGTGTGTGTGTGTGTGTGTGTGTGTGTGAAATAGTATGCAATAGAAAATATGTGAAAATTAGAAGATAGAAGAGTGATTTTCATAGGTTGTGGAAATGTTTTTGTCAGTTAAATATAATTTACTGCAAATTCTGCACATTCAGACATTTATTAAAATGAAATTTTCTACTACACATAAGACAGGAGGTAGAATTTTAACAATAAATAGGCACTCAAGTATAAAAGTACATAAAGTCAAGGTCTTGGGGAAAAATATCAGTTCTGTAAAAGTGTGGAACATTTATATTGATAAAGAGAAAGCCCATGTTTAGTACAGTAATGAAAATCACAAATACTGTAATGCATTAAAGACGAAAAAATAACAAGCAAAATAACAAATACAGAGAATTGTAGAGCAAATAAAGACAATGCATTTTTCCATGTATTGTACTTAGTAATTATTGACTTGAAATTTACCGTGCTTTTATTCTGAAGATAATGCATCGGTTTTCCGGTGTAAATGTACTTAGTTGCAATTTGTTATCATTGCGCATCGGTGTACTTTATTTCTGACGTCAGAATTACGCTCCAGAAGAGCATGTTTACAGACCCTATGACTATGAAAGGCCTAACCAAAACTAGTGAATGTTGCTGAAATGCTAACAAATGGAGAAGAAATATCAAATAAAGCATGTTGTTAAATAAGCCCCGCCCCTTCAAACGGATGAAACTGTGGTTTTGTCTTGTATTAATGCAACCAACCCCAACGATTTGAGTCAATAAACCACATTATATGCATTTTATTTTTGCATTACTCAATCTACGTAGCAACAGGAAAATATATGTGAGGAAATAAAAACACACTGATTAGCCATAATATTCTAATCACTGACTAGAACAGTGGTGTTAATTGTCTCATATGAGAACCTGTCAGTGAGTGGGATGTATTGATTATCTAACATACAAGCTGATGTGATAGAAATGGAAAAATTGGTAAGAGTAGGAATATAAGTAACACTGACAGGTAGAAAACGTTATGGCCAATCAGTGGCTCAGAAACTCTCCAGAATTATTTAATTCCTTATGTAAAGTGGTTCATACCTAGCAGTGATGCGCGGGCTGACCTGAAGTGAGCGGGTGCCCGCGGTCACCCGCAGTTACGGGTCATTAAAAAATATTTTTAATGATTCGGGTTGCAGTAGGTCGGGTCATTTGTCATCTGAGATAAACAGTAAAATATCCTGGTAAATAAGCTTCATTAACTGAATGTGCGTGAAGGTGACGTACAAGTATACTACAGTATGGAGGGAGAGAGAGAAAGTCAAGTTGGGAGAGTGGAAGCTCCGGAAACATACAAACAAAAAAAAGTCTGTATGTTCAACCAGTATGTTCATACAATGCACATTTCACAAATATCAAAAGGCAAAGGCAGCAAAGATCAATCAAAAAGTTAAAAATAAATTATAAGTATGGATTTAAAACAATAGATTTAAAACATCCAATGCCATATCAGAATGACTAAAAGGAAAAAGAGATTAAGATGAACTAAAAAAAAAAAAAAGACATTTACTTATAAACAGGAGCATAATCACAACCAGTCTATTACGGAGTAGGTTTCCCTTTTTTCTGGACTCCATCAAACCTCTTCAGATCTACTTTGGTATTTGGACAAAGACGCTAGCAGCAGATCCCTAAAGTCCTGGAGGTAGAGGTTCACCTTTGTCCAACACGTCTCATAGATACATTTTTCTGAGACTGGGATGTCCACCTTTAGTCCATTTTTAGTGTGTGACCTGTAGACCAGGAACACCTGCAGTTGTGTAGATGCTCTGGCCCAGTCACCTCCATTATAATATAATATGAACCCAGTCAAAAATCACTTAGTTCATTACATTGATCATTATTATTTTTCTTCTTCCAGTACAAATGTTCAATACTACTTATTATATCTGACTTAATGAAACTGTCCCATTGTAATGACATCATTAAAATATCAGTTTTTCTATCTTATAATGTGTGATTGGTGCATGTTAAAGGTATAGAAATGACATGTTTTATCCATATCAGGTAAGTTGTCTGTGTGTTAGTGTTATATCTGTCTGCTATTTCAGTACAAACACATCCTGACAGGCAGGAATGTCACTCTCACGTAACATTCCCCTGTGACCAATGAGCTCCATCCTGTTGTGTGGGAAAAGACTGATGTGGGTCATTTTAATCTATGTGTGAACATGCACGATTGTTCTACTCATGTCCTGAATTTTGAAACAATGTCAAACAACATAATTTTGAATTAAATACTAGTTATTCATTAAAATGGAATATATGGGGTAATAGTTGTTTTCATTGTGTTATTGCAGCGATGGAACTAATTATATATCATCACTTTTTTTTTTGCATTTGCAAGATGTTTTAAACTACACAAAAGCTTATAGTATTTATTTACATCATTTGGTTGATTTAGTCAATTTAATGCCTTTTTGTCCTCTTGTTTTGTTCATTTAGTTTTTCTATTATTCTTTATTATACACTTATTTTTTTTGAATGTACTTTATTTTGTTTATTACTACTTTTTTTTTTTTACCTTTAATAAAAACATATTATGCTTTGCTCATTTTGTTGTTCTATAATTTTTTTCACTAAATCCTTACTTTGTTTTAATTTATTTCATTATTTATAGCTGTCTTTTAATGCTTACTCTATTCATGTTGGTTCAGTCTGTACTTAAGTCAACATGAGCATAATAAATCCAGTCTGAATTCTTATTATTCTTTTCATTTCAGCGTCAGAACATGTCAAGTGGTGTGAAGTAAATATATGACCCTAAAGGTTTGTGTTTCTGATCAGCAATATATCAGCACTCAGCATTTTCAAGATCTGTAAGAGTTCAAATGACAGACCTGGGCTACTGTTTTTCTTATATAATTTGAATTTTTCAAAGAGTATTTTATCTAGTACTTGCTTGTGGATGTGATGTGTCAGTCAGTGAGTTGGACAAGTTGTCAGAGTGGAGGCTGAGGCCTGCTGAGTGGGAGGGTGCTGACAGAGGAGGTGTGTTGGCATCCACTCTGTGTCCCTGACTGTTCTCACTCTGCTCAACCAGCTGGACAATGTTCAACTGCTTCTGTTATGTAAGACTCACCAGCTCCTAACTAAGAGTCAGAGTTGCACCAACGTGGCTGATGTTCTCAGAACTAAAGTGGTCGACTGTAGCTGTGACACCCTTTAATCACCAGGGACCTAAACCAGGGCCGACAAACACACGACCTGCAGGCAGGGCCGAATTATGGGGGTCTGGGCCTCCACACCCCCCCCCCCCCCCCCTCACCCACGTGCCAACCAACCATAGGTCCGCTGCGAGTGTTCATATTTTTAAGGGTAAACTGAAAATCTACATTTTTAACTTAGCTTTTTGTTAAATTTGACTCCTAACATTATTTCATTGTTATAGTTTATGTATTTAGTTTTATTTTATTACTATTATTTATTTTATTCTTTTTAACTCTGTAAATCTTTTAACTTGTCCTACAATTGCAGGATAATGGGGGGGTCTGATGTAAAGCACTTTGTGCTACATGCACCATGTATGAAAAGTGCTATATAAATAAAGTTTGATTGATTGATTGATTGATTGATACCTAAGGATTCTACAAGTTTCTTTCTGCTCTTCCTTCTTGCAACATTGTCCACTAACTCATCAAACAAATCGATTCTATTGGAAGAAGAGAGTGAATTAAACTGAATTTGGCACATTTTCATCCTGACCTCATTTTTAATTCGAGCCAGTCTGGAGAATGACTGTTCCACTTCATAGTTTGTTATTGACAGGGTCAAACCCTCTGATTACCGTCCCTGTCCCCCCTGTCCAAATCATATCACCCTACTCTCTCAGTTCTCCTCAAATATGTCCTATAACTGTCCCTCTGACATCACATTTGGCATCAACATGATCTATTTCAGCTCCAGATGCCTAAATGTTTTGTCTTTGTAGATCCACTATAATCTGTATGTTATATTACACATAACTAAATGATCAACCAAGGCATTATGTTGACAAAATTGCACTTATTTTTCTTTGGAAATTTCCCGCTTTTCATGAATCTTCAGGTTATTCATATTTTTTGTAAAAGAACAGTTTGTAAATGTTACCATTTTCATAATGTAATTTGACTTTTTTGCACTCAAACAAAGACAAATTTGGAGTTATTATTATTATTATTATTATTATTTTACTGATCCAGTCCTTTCAGATCAAAATTGAGCTGAATGTGGCCCCTGACCTAAATGTTTGGACCATGAATCCTCTCAATACATTCAAATAATTCAGCTCAATTTAAAGGCATCAAATATGACACATGGAAAAACCATAATCTTTTGTAACATTCATTCACCAGTAAAATCACATGTAGAAGCTTGTTTATATATTCAGCTAATGATGTATTTGGCTGAAAATAAAACAAACTTTCTTTTTAAAAATACTTAATTGTTCCATAAAACTGCAAAATGTGGAAGATAATTTTGTAATGAATGACCATGAATCACTTAGGAAAGGTTAAGTGTGGAGAAAAATGCATTTGAAATAATATAGAAGTACTTTACTGATCCCAGAATAAAAAAAAAAAATTTTCTAGTCTTAAAGGATCAAGGTGTATATTTATTCTGTCTTATTGTACAAGAAAACACTATCTTCAGTATCTACAGCTTTCATGCAGGGGTCTCAGTGTACTCTGGAGTTCTCTGAAAAACTAATATTAGATTTTCAGCTGAAAGGTCAACCATCAGTTTACACTGCCCTCTAATGGACGGACTCAACGTGCTAAAAATGAAACTCTTGTGTCTTACCAGTGCTTTGGAGAAGTGATTTAAATATATTTTACAGCAGTTTGCTATCATGTATTTCAGCATAAAGGCTTAAAATGTTATATTTATTCTACTTTCTGGGTTTGTTATCAATGAAAAAGACAAATTTTGGGTAAAAAAGCAGTGATTTTTATGTTGTATTTCCCATCTTGTACCCTCCTGTGTGTGATGCTTCTCTGGTCATACCATCCATTGACTATTTAATATAGATATTTACAATTCATTTGTCTCATATGCTGTATTGTGTCACTTTCATTTCAAAACATTTAAAATAAACAAATAAACTATTGTTTCCATGCAGTTCTACTTTAAACTATACATTTCCATTGGTTCTTTCCCCATTGAGTAATTGTTAAAACACTTTTAAAAGCCACTAAAAGGTTAAAAGTGTGGACACACATGATGGCTTCACAGCTAAATGTGAACTAGAACAAAATAAACTAAGGAATACTGCAGCTGGGTTAACTAATGTATACTTTTACAATTTTTCCAATGACACATCTACTCATGCCTAGTTGCATCTTATTCCACAACAAACATTTTAGTCATCTGCAGACGTGGAAGTAACTAACTAACTAACTAACTAACTAACTAACTAACTAACTAACTACTTCAGTAGATTTTTTTTAGGTATTTGTACTTTATTTGGGTATTTATTTTTCTGGCAACTTTTTACTTTTACTCCCTACATTTTTGTATAAATATCTGTACTTTATACTCTTTACATTCTCAGAATAGACTCATTACTTTTTCAGACAAATGTTATTTTATGAAAAATAAATCAGAAATCACTAAATCAGAAATGGTGACTTACTATCTGACAATTATAATTTTTTTTGTGTCACGTCTATTTCCTCTTACAATTTAGATTATATTATAACCTTTCATTTTTTTTCTAGATGTCCTGTCCATACCCACTGAACTGAGTACCATGAGCCAATAAAACACATCTAGTGAGTACTGAGTAACTCACTTTTAAAGGCTTTATTTTTTGGATATTTCTAAAAAATTTTTACTGTTTAAATTAGGTATTATTTCATCCATAGCAAAAAACAGTTTTACTTTTTACTTTATTACA
Organism: Siphamia tubifer; assembly: GCA_020466265.1. Classification (NCBI taxonomy): domain Eukaryota; kingdom Metazoa; phylum Chordata; class Actinopteri; order Kurtiformes; family Apogonidae; genus Siphamia; species Siphamia tubifer. The sequence goes on from CM035793.1 coordinate 27,601,088, forward strand.
GTTGAGAAGTTGTACTTTTTACTTTTACTTCAGTAAAGTTGAATCAGTACTTCTACTTTTACCATAGTATTTTTCCAGTAGCTGTACTTCAACTTAAATGCAGAATGTGAGTACTTTGAGCAACTATGGGCATCTAAATAGATTACCCCCCACACCCATAACAGAGGAATAAGTCTGTAACTGTAAATAAAATGTATTTAATGCTGCAGGAAAATATTTAACACTAACATGTTCTAGAGTGATGATGTTTCAGGGTGAAATGAGAGTATGACGGGATTACCCATCATGCCTAGTGTCTACAGTTGTGACCCAAAGGTTTGGAAACGACAAATAGATTCTTGCAAATGTTTGTACTTATTTAACATGTCCCAGGAGAAGGATTTTATTTAGTTATTTCTTTACTTTTTCAGTAACAAAACATGTCACTCAGAAAACATTCAGCCACAACTGCACAGTACCAGCATGTTCTGATGTAGAGCAGCGCTCACCTATCCTGGTCCTCAAAGTCCATTATCTGCATGATAAGCCCATCATTATCAGGCATCTGCTGAGGTTAATGATGGGCTTATCATTTGAATCAGGTGTTGGAAGATGCTGACATGCAGGATACTGAACCTCAAGGACCAAGAGGGTGACCAGTCTTGTGTTTCTTAAGTTAATCAGGTGTAGGTTCAGTAACATTGTGTCCAAAGAATGATGGAAATAACTGTTGAAACACTTCGTAAGATTAACAAAATGTGAGTGTGTACCAAAAGTGAAGGCTAGGTAGGAGTATTACTATCTTTTAACCAAACTGTACATCTAAAGACAACAGCTTGTGAATAATAAAATGTAAATATAATGTGAACAGGTATGTTAAAATCAGGTCATTTTGAATAGAAAAGCAAAACCTCAGTGACCTAAACTGTACCACAATCCAGTCACAGCATCTCCTTTTATGACATACTTCAGCAACTGAAATGTTCAATAACATCTCATTCAGATTTTGTGCTCAACTCTTTCATCATCACAGAAACATTGATACAAATGACTCCTCCTCCAGTCACAATATTTTTGGTAAAATGAGAGAAAAAAGGCATACAGACAAACAATTGAAGTGGACTTTTATTTTGTAAAAGATGTTCATTTCTTTGCTGCCTCCTTCTGGAGCTTCTTCACTTCGTGCTTGATGATCTTATTCCTCTGTGAAAGAAAAATATATACATGTTGACCTTTTCTTCATAAAGACCACTACTCATTTTACTTAAATAAAAATTATATATCAGGGTAACATTTATTTGCAGAGGTTATGAAGTTCCAACACTTTTAATCTTGAATCCTGTCTCTTTCCACAACCACTGCTCTTCCAGATCTTTAACTCACCATCCTCTTGGCCTTCATCACCTTGTAGCGGTCAAAGTCAGTCATCTTGGACCTCTGCAAAGGAAAAAAATGGGACAAATAATGTATGACTTTAACTGAACACGACTATATTCTAATTTCATCATTTATTGCCTCGTGAATAATAAACTATTTATATAGCCCCTTTCAAGAGCATAAAAATCACAAGGAGCTTTACAAAAAGAATAGAGGCATAAAACATAAAAACAGATAGACACAGACCTACAAAGATAAAAACGATTCAAACAAAGGCCAGTCTAAACAGATGGGTCTTCAGCTGCATTTACCTTTATATTTACACTTCAGATAAAAACAGGACTGACAGAAATGGCTACCAAAATAAGGGGCCGAGTAATATCAATTTGATAAATGGAGGTTTTTCTTTCTGAAAAGCACCAGAATCGGAAAAAACAAACAAGCATGATTAATCATCGAACAACTTTCTAGCTCAACCAAAATTTAAAATGCAACCCACTGAACCCATGTGAATGTGTTTCTCTAGTTGTATTTGGCAAACAGATTTAGTAAACCAAGTACTTTTTTGATTGTGTACTGTCTGCAATCCATGTAGAAAGGTTGACATTGTAAATGATGCATAACACTGGGTACTAAACTAATAAGACTAAAATAAAGCTTCAATATCACACAGTTCTATAGACATATGCAAAGAAATAACTGACTGCAGGTTGTCTAAGATCTTTGCACTGAGGTGTTTTCAAACTAAGAGGAACCAAGAGATTATATTGGGGGAAAAAGTTTGATGATGTGAATGGAGATAATGTTGGATAATTGCTTTGAGGCAAAATCCCTTGGATTGATGTCCATTACATTCCATGTTTTCAGTGTACTTTACAATAAACTATGCTGACAGCAGCTTCTTCAACTGTCACAGCCGTTACCTTTGCTCTCGCCTCAATCTTCTTGGCCCAACTGCTTTGCTCCCACTTCTGGCTGACTTCGGCCTTCTCCCAGGCTTTCCTCACAAACTTCTGACGGGCACTGGAAATCATTGGTACACAATGAGCATTAGAAACATTTAGTAAAACTTCACATACAAGTTCAAGATCCAAAAAATTATGACTATAGAAAATAAAACTAAAATATTTGGAGGAAAACTGGAGACAGAGCTGTGAGTGACCACTAAACTTCACAAGCCAATAGGGTTTCTCCAGGTTGTATTCCACACTTTGAGGCCTGTATCTGTGTAAATTAAGAACTACTTTGTGCCCAGATGTGCTGGCTACAGACTTTAATGTTCCAGTGTGAATACACAATATTAGGTGTTCACTGGCAATCATTTACCATTGCTTTGAAGGCTGTGTGGTTTACTCAAGAGTCCTTGTGATCAACAAAAGCAAAGATGATATGTTACTTAATGACCATCAGTTGATGTTAGGCTCCATTTTTCATACTGTACAGCAAATCAAAATGTTCTATATTTGACCGCTTTGAGTCCTTCCACAAAAAAACAGGTGGGACATGAATGCAACAATGTAGCAAAGAAAGAAGCAATTGTGAAAAGGAATCTGAGGAGCTGGGACTACGTATGAGTCTAGTTTTTGGCTCAAGAATCCTGATTCTTTCACAGCATCTTTTTCCAGAATGGGCCGATACATAGATGTGTCTATTGTCAGGAATACATCGTATGAAAGCTTCCATTTCATCCCTATTACAAAGGCCTTGATGAACAAACATGGATTAACTTCATAGTATAATAGTAGTGAGTTAATTAAAAACGGGACTAATAATGAATTGTCTGCATGCTTTATGTGGGGAAAGCTGGGTTCGCATCAGTTTAAAATCTAAATATGAGTCTTGAATTTCTTTATGCGTTATCATCAAAATATATATTAATATTGTGACAGAAAATTACAAATCATAATTTAATTATATCAATTGCCTAGTGGCATCACTTTTTCAGCAATGTCTCTTACTTAGACCTTTGTACACAGACACTACAATCAGTTAAATGATTTTTTATGAGGAAACTAAACTTCCTGTACAATGGGGTTAACCTTTACAATGAAAGACCTACAGGCATAGAAGCAGGGAAAACATGCTTGGGTTGGTGTTATATGTCTCGCTTACCTGTGAGGTACTTTGATCACATAGTCTGTGAGTTGCATGCATTTGAAGGGCATGGATTGCCTCTTCACGCCTGTGCAGGGTCCATCAACAAGAGCCTGGAGACACACAAATAACATTTAGTACAAATCTAAATCAACGTCCTCTTGATGTGATCAGTCTTGCACACAGACTCACCCTGTTTTGGTCAATGACATCTACAATGGCCACCAGCTTGCCAGCATGGGGTCCAAAGGAGACATAGGCAACACGGCCAATCTCAACAAAACGCTTGAACACCTGGAAGACATTTAAGATGTTTAAGTTAGTTATACATGGACAGTAGACCACTACACAGCTACAGACTTTTGTTATATTTAGTTTAAATATATACTCATGAGCCCGACAACCCACAATAGGAGCCGAATTTAAAGTTAAAGGAGCATTAGTATCAGTTAAACTGCACAGTAACAGCTACAAGGGGAAAACACAGCCATAGCCGGGTTAGCTATGGTGGCTAACACATCATCAATTTGTAACAGAGAACCCCTGCTCAACAAATATGTGAGGCGTTTGAAATAAAGCCGATTATAAGCACAACGCACCGATCGATTTCGTAGAAAGACGCGAAAACATGGTTTAAATTAACTGAGCAGCTTTAGGCCCTCCACGCCTGGTCGACCACGTTGTAGTGAGAGCCGATAGCGTATCAGAACAATCATTTAAAACACGCAAACAACATCGAGTTCATTTATAATTGTGTTCCTTAAATGCACTGATATCTTAATAATATATACACCCACGGTTAATACAGAACAATATGCATTTTTATATTAAAATAAGCCTAAAAATGTCAACACTCTCATGGCGGACTCACCATGATGGCAGTCCCGGAGCAGAAAGGACGTTACCGCTTCCGCTCGGCGCACATACGACTTCCGTTTGTTTTCTACGCATGCGCAGCCCTCCCACTCTTCTTTCACTACGTAGATATTTGGAATATCAATATAATACAAAAAAACATGATATGACACGTTATGTTTGTTAAAACGCGCAAAGAAATACCACGTACGAGATTACCTCAAATGTTCATGGTGCCCTCACGGTATTGGGATTAATAAGACTTCCCTGAAAGTTAAATGTTTGTCAGTTCAAAGAGCGACAAAAGCATGATATTTTGTTGTTCTTTTTATGTATTATAGAAAAGCTGTATGGATGCATAAAATGTTTAATGCTGTTATTACATTTGTATATTTGCAATGGTTATTTCGTAAAAAATTATTATATTTTTAAATGCATTTTTTAAAAATGTACATTAAAACGAGAATGCCATATAAGTGTTGTTCACCCTAAAGTCCCTTCGCCTACCTAGTCCCTTTCATGCTGAAACGAAACTTAACTAACGGGAAGTGTCATGGCGACTGGGGTGTGATAAACTACGTATGTTTAATTTGAAAAGAAACCCAAATGCGACAATAACTACAGTTTTAGCGTTTCTGAAGGTAACGTATTAATTCTGTATGATGATTCGTCATATTTTCTACTCGTATTTTTAGTCACAGTTAGACTTCAGTAATATTACATTTAATGTAAGATCGTTAACACTCATATTATTTGGCTTTTAACTCAAACAATATTTGATTGTACCGTTAGTTTACGAGTAAATGTCTTAATATGTGTGAATAAAGTGTCTGCGTTTAGTTTCTTTTAAGGACATAATTCGAGAGACAATGCTTTCGTTAGTTTAATGCGCATAACCTTCGGTTTCACTTTTACACAAAACCGTTTATTAGTCAGCCATCAGTTTTATTTTATTTTATTTTATTTTTTTTTTACCTCATATTTATGCACATAAAATTAACCGTATTGCTCTAATCCTCCCAAAAGGGTAGACAACGGGTACTGTTTTTCGTTCGGTTTGGTTGTTTGTTAACTCTTTACAGCAAAAATATTATTTCAAATTATACCACATTGGATTCATATATTGCCAGTGATCCAAATAGATGTCTTTACATTTGGGGAAGTTCAAATTAGTTACGACTTTTAAAAATGTTCCTTTGTAAAGGACAGCATACGTGTAAGGGGCAGGGTTTGTCACTTGTTCGTAAACACAACACAGTTGAGCAGTGCAGATTCTTTCCTTTGACAAAAGTGAGGATAGGCCCCTTATGATAAAGTCATGCATTTAAAGTATGTCTTAAGTCAAAATGTATGTCTGTTGTCAACTAAATGCAGCATATTCAAGAAGGAAGCCTAGGCATTGTGCAGTGAAATCTTCTCTGGAGTGTTTTGGTATTGTGTACAGTATGATGTTTTGCATTCATATCCCTGCTGCACTAATTGAAGTGGAGGGCATCTTGGAAAATTCACCTAATCTCCTTCATCCTATTCTGACAAACCAGAAAAAAAGCAGCTGCAGTGGGTGGAAATTAAATATCATTACTATGGAGGACTGAGAGATACAGAAGATCCTTTATCCCCACTTCCGTCAGTGTCCTTAGTTTAATGACTAATTGATGTTTATTCAGGGTTGCCACGGGGTTGTTAAAGGTAGTAAACGAAATTAGACCCAATTAAGGCTTGTAAAAAGTATTAAAAAGTAATAAACGTCATCTGACCAGGTAGTATTTTTTTTTACCTCCATAATGTGTCTAAAATACATTTTGTAATTTGTGTAATGCAAGCCTATCTCCTTGAATTAATAAACTATCATGAATTTATTTTTATGTTCCAAGTAGGACCTGAATGACCTGACTTGTACCTTGTGCACGTTGAGCCAATCAGGGTTGTGCTTCTCATAACCATAGTTGTTTGCCAGTTAGCAACATGGGTGGTTATCAATGAGAAATTGCATTGTAAACAACAAACTAGCTAAGGTAGCTAGTAGCCTTGGTTTCGAGAAACACACCCCTGAGTAGGCGACTGGCTGTCTTGCTGCCAAATCTGCGCTAGATTATGGTGTTATTTCAGATGTGGGCAAATTGCTCTGGTTGGAGGAAGCTTCGTTCAAAGACTGGCTTAGGCCTGTAGTTGGGGTAAGTTACTTTGAAATAGTAATTAATTACAAATAATAGTTACTTCCCCCAAAAAGTATTTGTGTTACTATCTGCATTACTCCACTAACAAAGTAAATAGTTACCAGGAAAAGTATTATTGCGTTACTTTCTTTGTTTTTGCTTAAAAATGTCAAAGAAACTAAACAGTTGAACAGAACAGGTAAACAGGGTATCAATCCTTGTTCTGTGATGTTACTTTGGATTGATTTAAGATGCTTCCTCAATTAATCTGTGGTACGCCTTATTTGCTCAAAACATAAACTAAACACAAAGCTAGAACTTCTATAGCAGCTAGACTGGGACAGTAAGTTTCCACCATGAAATCCAAAAGTGTGGTGGATGGGTTGTGTTATCCACATGACAGGTGGACTACGGCAAAAGGAGTTTATGCAGAACAGTAGACTGGTGGTAATCGTTAAGGTTTTTTTACACCATATTTAGCAGCAGAATTTACTGGAATCTCAAATATTTTCTCTGTGTGACGATTTAAAATGAGCTTTTAACATAATATCGCTCGACCTCGTTTTAAAAAGTGACTGAAGCGCCGCAGTGTGTGTATGTGTGAGTCGACAAAACAACTTCTTTCCTCAGTGACCGACTTCAATGAGGCTCAGCAATTGGTCAAGATTTTCTAATGCATTTCGTTATCCCTTGTCCATGTCTAGTCTTGTGATTTCCTCTTCTGCTGCCGCTTTGTTTTGGTGTTTTTTGTTAGTTATGTTACCATAACAACTGGCGCGATATAATGACGTCATTGAAACACATCTGAGAGGACAGGGCTAACTTATGCCCCCCCCCCCCCCCCCCCCCCCAATTGTTTCCAATTTATTTTTTCATGAGATTAGAGTCCTGTACTGGAGCCCTAGGCCCGAGGGGCCCGACAGCCCGAGGGCCGGGCTTCGGGCCGACGACCGTATAAATTACTCGGGCACTTTTATTTTTCAATTTAATTATTTAAAAAAAAACCTGTGTTGTGTTTAAATGGAAACAATTGAACGCAGCAGCTGCTGCTCTCCCCGGCACCGGGACCTCCCTTATATGGGCATACGGTAGCCTCCCTCACTATCCGATTCGCGCGACTTCCCGACTCCCACCACAAACATGGAGAACGACATAAAAACAAAGTTGAAAATGGTGAATTGAAGAGAGTGAACAACACTAAGGGAAAATCTCCCTTCTGGACTAAGTTTCAACTTATTACAACCCTTCAAGATGAGCCAAACGGGTTTGTTCAGTGTGTTGTATGCAAAGCTGTTCTGTCATATGACAACAAAAGAACAGGTTCATCACATTTTGAACAGGTATGTGGCGGATCCAGCAGCGGTCACAGACCAAGTTCTCAAGCTGCTGATCAAAACATGAGCCCCTATTTTAACCTGCTCTTTTATGTCCACATTGATCTCTCAGAAACCGTTGTTCACAGAAAAATAGAATGCTGTTTTTTCTAACTGTAGAGTGTTATCCCATTTTCAGAGCGGCAGATTTAATTTACGAACGCACTCAATGAATATAGCGTTCTGTCACGCTAAAACATTCTTATGGGAGGTTAAAAAAACAAACAAAAAAAGTCGGGCCGGGCCAGGTTCGGGCCTGAGAATTCTGAAAACCTGTCGGACCGGGCTGGGGCTCCACCCCCTCGGGGTTACCCATAACAGTGTCCTGTGAGTCGAGTTCTGGTCCGGTTTTGGTCAAAGCGAAAGTAGTCCCGGTGGGTTTTCTGGGGTCAAGAAAATAAAACGTGACAATATGCATTGATCGCTATTGAAAGAAAGTAGTTCCAAGCAATTACGAGGTGTGAGTTTTTGTTCCGTGATGGTTTTGTTATGCAAATAAATCACTCATTTAAACACATATTGATTTGAGAAGAAGGAAACCTGCCAGGACTGCTTTTACTTTGACCAAAACCAGACCAGAACTTGTCTCACAGGATATTGTCAGGGGTAAGTCACTGTGGGTGCACCAGAGTAAAGACACTGATTCTATACAAATTCTTGCATATTTAATGTTTAAATATGGGTTTTTAATTTATTATTTAGTTAAAGTAATTTAATTCTGATGGCATGCTGTGTAGTCATAAGTATATAACCTGTGTTAACAGTGAGAAATGAGTGTGGTATTGCAGCTATATAGTCATACTCCAGGAATTGCATTGTATAACTCTTTACCTTGTATTCATTCTTTTTTCCATTTGAGTGTGTCATATCTCTACTACTACTTTTAATTACATAACATGTTGTTCATAGGTAACAGAGAGCCACAATGGAGACAAGTGTGACAAGTCCTGAGAGAGGGTAGGAACTGTTTTATTATTCTGTTATAGAATTAACTGAGGTTATGAGATAATATGACTAATGGAGTAGTTCCAACATTGTAATTAATAGAAAATTTCCACCAAATAAAGATAAATACAAAAATACATTCCAACGTAGAGCCTAAATTAATGTTGTTTTTTTTCTTCTTCTGGCTTGCAGGTTTGCAGATTTGTTAAGAACTGAGTTACTGAATCGCCTGTCAATAGGTTTGTAGCTGCTGTTCATATAATCCTAAAAAACATATAGTAATAACATTGTAAGAAAAGACATAAAGGTACGTCTGTATTGACATTTTATGAACTGGGAACTGATTATTAATTAACGGTTAAAAGTGCTGTACAGATAATTTGTTTAAAGTGCATTGCAGTGACACCTTCAGTCAGAATCAGTGGTGTTTTTAAGGGCCAACGACCCATGAGCAATAGCTCTACTGCTGTAAAAGTATAACTCTGGTAAAGGTGTGTTTGTGTTGAATGAACAGCAGGTCATCTTTATGACTCTGCATTTCTTTTTTAAACACCGTAACTTGCAGGTTGTAAGGTGATGTTTGAAACAAGACAAGAAGAAAACTTAATAAATTCTGTGAAAATGAAAGTGAAACCTAATTTAATTTCCAACTTCTTGTGTGTTTGTCTTCAGAGCTCCAGAGCATTATTCACAGACCACCAGTGCTATCAGATGTGTACCAGTAATATTCGTTTGCACTAGCGTTTTCACAAAATATTGACACATTATCAGAAATGACTTCATTCATTCAACACCTTCATCATTCTGTATTAGCAGTTCAGCTATCTGCATTCTCACAGTTTTCTACTTTTGTAACTGTCTTGTTCCTGAAGGACAGTTTAGTTTCCAGGTCCCAGCATGAACATTAAACTCCATACAGAATAATTGCAGTCTTGCCTTACAAAGTCCTTAGTTTGGACTGAAATAATGTTCTACATAAAACAGATTACAGATGCCACAGCGAGTCATGCGGCTAATGCAGAAGTAAGTATTTGACTTAGGTAACAGTCACTACAGTCAAATACAATGTCCCAATGCATATGTATAAAGAAAAAGAAGGATTCTGTACCCGTAGAGGGAAGAGGGAAAACTCCACCTGTTTCCACAGGTTTACTGGTGCTTGAGCCCCTGATCTACCACTCTCTCATTTAGCTTTCTTTTTCTTTGTCCCAGTCCAACTCCAGTTCCAGTGTCCACCATCACAACTAAATAAATCCAACAAATCCCTTTCTTTAGGAAAAAGGAGAGATCTTAGTCCTCACTCATTAAGTTTACTTCTCTCTGAACTCTGTGGCGTTATAGTGATGTAAATCTGCTGTAAATAAGTCCAGTTTTGTCCAACCTGACCAGGGAAGCTGGAAATAGTATTTAGAAATAACCTCTTTTGGTTCTGATAATCTCATTTTAAATTGCGGACTATGCTAAGGCATTTATGTAGAAATTAGACTTTTTCAAGACAATGAAGTCTGTACAGCACCTTTCAATATTGGCATTTCCTCACAGCAATATTGAGGTCCACTTTTTCTATGACAATCTTTATGTTCCCTTTTGAGTTTTATGACACTCCTGTCACCATTGAAATGCAGGTAATATTGGAGAACATATGGGTTCCTGAACTTGTGAGCTTGTAAATGTATGTATTTGTATTTTACGTATTCAACTTTTAATAATGAGCTTATTATTTTGCATGTTTCTTATCTTGTATTTGTTGCAGACCATTTTTACAAGGCAGTGGGAAGGAGTTTTCCCTTAAAAAATCCACATGGCGCTAAATTGATGTTCGGAGGTGTCGATCACACAATTTACAAAGGAAAAGATGCAGAAGTAAATGGGTGGGGAAAGTTCTATCTCCCAAAGGAGGTGAAAATGATGGTCATTGGTGTAATAGACGGCACCTCATGCCCAAATGAGCAGCTTGTTCTGATGATCTGTGAGGATGGAGCGCTCTATGCTTATGATGGAGAGGAGCTGCATGCTGTCGCTTTAAACCTGCCCCAGCTGTTCGATGAAGGAATTGAGTATCCAGCAGCTAAGAGTTACTACAAGGGAGATGCCTTCAAAGATATGGTGAGAAGTTAGTCTCTGTGAACAAGTTACTCCGTAGCACAGTCAGCACCATTGCTATAATTTTCAAATGTTGCCTGTTTTGTGCAGACTAAGGAACAGTGGGAAAAGGTGAAAATGGGAGCTGTCGGGAAAAGGTTAGATGAAGAACATCGTCAACTAGTGATTGCACACAAGCCCAGATTTCTGAAAATTCTCAAATCCACAAAACGGCACAAAGGTCAGTATTTTCATCTGTAACAGATGAAAGTCAGTTTACCAACCCTTTTTGGAGTCCCTTGGACGGTTGCTGGAAAGCGCTCTGAAAAGGGACTCTGTTGTCCTACTGGGGGACTTCAACACCCACATGGGCAATGACAGTGGTGGGGAGGAATGGTTTTCCTGATCTGAACCTGAGTGGTGTTCAGTTATTGGACTTCTGTGCGAGTCACAGTTTGTCCATAACTAACACCATGTTCAAACATAAGGATGTCCATTGGTGCACTTGGCAGCAGGGCATCCTAGGTCGCCGGTCGATGATCGACTTTGTAGTCGTATCATCAGACCTGCGGCCACATGTTTTGGACACTCGAGTGAAGAGAGGTGCTGAACAATCAACCGACCACTACCTGGTGGTGAGTTGGATCCGGTGGCAGGGGAAGACGCCACGCCGACCTGGAAGACCCAAACGAGTAGTGCGGGTCTGCTGGGAATGCCTGGCGGAGGAACCTGTCTGGCGGATCTTCAACTCGCACCTCCGGCAGAGCTTCAATTGCGTCCCGGGGGTGGAGAGGAACATTGAGTCTGAATGGGCCCTGTTCTGCTCTGCCATTGCTGAAGTGGCCGTGCTGAGCTGTGGTTGTAGGGTGGCTGGGGCCAGTCATAGTCGTAACCCCAGAACCCACTGGTGGACTCCAGAGGTGAGGGGGCCCGTCAGGCTGAAGAAGGAGGCCCACAGGGCTTGGCTGTCCTGTGGGTCTCTGGAAGCAGCTGACTCGTACCGGTGGGCCAAGCGGGCCGCAGCTGCAGCGGTCGCCAAGGCAAAAACTCGGGTGTGAGAGGAGTTGGGTGAGGCCATGGAGGAAGACTACCGATTGGCTCCAAAGAGGTTCTGGCAAACCGTCCGGCGCCTCAGGGGGAGGACTGAGTTGTTGACTTCAACTGAGGAGGTAGTTGGATGGTGGAAGGAATACTTTGTGGAGTTCCTCAATCCCACCAACATGCATTCCGAGATGGAACCAGAGCCAGGTGACTGGGGGATGGGTAGACTGATCTCTGGGGCAGAAGTCGCTGAGATAGTGAGATCACTCCGCGGTGGTGGAGCCCTGGGGATCGACGAAATCTGTCCTAGGTATCTCAAAGCTCTGAATGTTGTAGGGCTGTCTTGGTTGACACGTCTCTACAAAATTGCATGGGGGCAGTGCTGCTGGAGTGGCAGACCGGGGTGGTGGTTCCCATTTTTAAGAAGGGGGACCAGAGGGTGTGCTCCAACTATCGTGGGATCACACTCCTCAGCCTCCCCGATAAGGTCTTCCAGGGTGCTGGAAAAGAGGGTACGATCGGTGGTTGAACCTTGGATCGAGGAGGAGCAATGTGGTTTTTGTCCCAGACGTGGAACAGTGGACCAGCTCTTTACCCTCCCTGGGGTGCTGGAGGGGGCATGGGAGTTTGCCCAACCAGTCCACATGTGTTTTGTGGAAGGCTTATGACCATGTCCCCAGAGGTACCCTGTGGGGGGTACTCCAGGAGTATGGGGTGGATGGTCTCCTACTGGGGGCTATTCAGTCCCTGTACCGAAGGAGCGAGAGTCTGGTCCACATAGCCTGTAATAAGTCGGACCGGTTTCCGGTGAGTTTTGTACTCCGCCAGGGATGGTCTTTGTCACTGATTTTGTTCCTAACTTTTATGGACAGAATTTCTAGGCGCAGCTGGGTGGGGGATGGGGTCGAGTTCGGGGGCGGGAGGATCTCGTCTCTGCTTTTTGCGGATGATGTGGTCCTCTTAGCCCCATCGAGCAGCGGCCTTCAGCTCTCATTGAAGCGGTTCGCAATCGAGTGTGAAGTGGCTGGGATGAAGATCAGCACCTCCAAATCTGAGGTCATAGTCCTCGGTCAGAAAAGAGTAGAGTGCCCTCTCTGGGTCGGGGGGAAGGTCCTGCCTCAGGTGGAGGACTTCAAGTACCTTGGGATCTTATTCATGAGTGACAGAAAGATGGAGCGGGAGGTTGACAGGTGGATTTTTGCAGCATCCGCAGTCATGTGGGTGTTAAACCGGTCTGTGTTGGTGAAGAAAGAGCTAAGCCAGAAGGCGAAGCTTTCAATTTACTGGTCAATGACCGAAAGAATGAAATCATAGGTACAAGCGGCCGAAATTAGTTTCCTTCAAAGGGTGGACAGGCTCAGCCTTAGAGATAGGGTGAGCAGCTCGGACATCAGGGAGGGACTCAGAGTAGAGCCACTGTTCCTCCATGTCGAGAGGAGCCAGTTGAAGTGGCTCGGGCACCTCGTGATGATGCCTCCTGGATGCCTCCCTGGGGAGGTGTTCCGGGCATTTCCATCCAGGAGGAGACCTCGGGGTCGACCCAGAACACGCTGAAGGGATTATATCTCTCAGCTGGCCTGGGAACACCTTGGGATTCCCTTGGAGAAGCTGGCTGAGGTAGCTGGGGTGAGGGAAGTCTGGGCTACTCTGCTGAGGCTGCTGCCCCCGCGACCCGGATGAAGCGGGAGACGACGAGCATGAGTAGTACGAGTACGAGCACATACACAATCTTATCTTTCACTTGATTGTTGCTCTCACTTCTTTTTCTTCAGCTGTTTCCATTTTTAAATGTATTTATTACTTTTTATATTGTAAAATCTGTCATGTCAGATTTTTCAGGAAACAAAACACTTGACTTTAAAATGTGATTATTTCCATTCCATTCTAAACCATTTTATTTATAGAGCACAAATTTAAACAACCACAAGGGTTCCAAAGAGCGATACAATAAAATAAATAAAACACAATAAAAAGCTAAAAATAGTAATATAACGCAATAAAACATAATAAAAGCTAAAAAATATTAAGATAAAAACATAATAAAATGTAAAAAAATATTAAGATAAAAACATAATAAAGCATAAAAAATAACTAAATAGATTGTCCATCCCAGATAAAATATCCATGCAGATAACATCAACATCATTTGCGGTAAAGCCAAGGAGAAGAGGTGGGATTTAAGAAGGGCTTTAAACTCAGACAGCGAGGATGCCTGTCTAATGAGCAGCAGAAGTTAATTTCAAAGCTTTCTTTGGAGCTGCAACAGAGAACGCTCTGATTTATATAAAGGTATTTTTTTGTCAAAAAAGTAAAAAAAAAAAAGACCTTGGCCATTATTTTAAGAATAGTATGATATATATTCTTTTTAATTTCAACACTATATGTTAACAAAGATTTAAAAGTCTGAGTTTCTAAATAGTTTAAATCTACATAAGGAAACATATCCCTTCCAAAAGAACATTTTCAGTTTTATTCCCCCTTTTTTATAGTGGGTAACATTCAGTATTAAGGTGGACTACCTTTAGCTATGGTCTGTGTTTGGACTACAATTAATATCCTACATCAAAATTTGTAAAATGAATAAAACTAACATTAGTTCTAACAAGAACACATTTGGTTTTGTGGTTCTACTGCAGGTAATGGTTCAATATGCAGTCGATGGTAATCTGCAATTTCACCAGAAGAGGTTAATAAATCTTTCACATTAACCTATTTCTTTCTGTGTGTTGACAGATGCAGTTTCATCAGGATCAGGCACCGTCCTAAAAGAGTTTAAAATATCACAGTGTAAGTGAAAAAGAGTCTAAAAACAAGTGACTTCCACTCCAACCATTTTAAAATACATTACCCTGATTAGGACTGGGCGACTTATCGAGATTTACAATAGCTCGAGATTTTTTATGAAATCGAGAAAGAATTTGGCATATTGAATATCTTGAGATAATGCTCTAAATGAATAAGTTTTGTCCACTCTGCTTCCTCCACTGTGCTGTGCAGCTGTTCGCCCCGCCTCCTTGTGTTCGTCAGATGAGAAGCAGAAAGAGATATTTTACAGAGAAAGCAAGACATTGGTGCCAACCGAATCATAGAGCACTATGAACCTCTTCAACCATTTACACACAGATGACAACTTTTTCCGGGACTCTCGGGTATTTCAGACCCATTTCCTGCCCCCTCCTGGTAATCTCCCGTAATTTATTAGATCTGAACGTCAAAAACTAAATTTGGCTGATGTTGACACACATGTATGGAAGGAATAAATGTCATTTGTTGACTATCTGACAACTGGATGTGTATTTGATGTGCGCGCAGGTTGAAACATTTCCCCCAGCCATTATCGCACACACACACACACACACACACACACACAAACACACACACAGGCCCACGATGGCAGCTCAGTTTTAATGTCAGAAAGCACAAAACATTAAAATGTTTGAAGATTCTCAGTCAAGTTAAATCCAACCATGGTATATATATAATATATACAGTATATATATATATATATATACAGTTATATATATATATATATATATATATATATATATATATATATATATATATATATATATATATATATATATATATATATATATATATATATATATGTCTCAGCCTGTGTGTGTGTGTGATTAAAGTGAAAATCAAGTTAATGTGAATTTAACACAACAAAAGCTGATGCAGAATAATGTGCTCAGTTAAATCAAATGCACACAAACCACAAATATAAAATGTACTACAGTCACAAAACGCCAGAGTTCATGGATTTAGAATCTATTAATCTATATTTAAAACAATTTAATGTGTCTTTTATCTTAAATGTTCAAAAAGTACTCCAACAGTCTACCCTCAGATTTTATGACAATATTCTTTGGTTCCTTCCTTGGTTTGATGATGTTAAAATGCTGCACAAGCACTTTCTTACTCGTACCCGTCTACCTCTAGGCATTTGGCGGTCTACCTGTTTGCACTTCAATAAAAAAAGTCTCGCTGAATTTGACACAATTAGGTCTTTCTCTTTTGTTTTGTTTTTTTTACTGCATATACAGTATATATCGTAAATCGAGATATAGCAAAAATGTGTCGAGATTATTTTTTTTTCTCCATATCGCCCAGTCCTAACCCTGATTTAAAAAAATGAAACAAAAACCTCCTGAGACCCAGGAAAGTAAAAGTTTGGTCTATTTTATATTTGATTCCTTGATTGGAAATGGGATAATGCAACAATTATTATATTGTTATATTTGTTTTAATTATTTTTTTAATGTTCTTTGCAGTGTCTTGCCCTTAATATCAGCCTTATCCATGAACGGAAGTGGAACTTTTATTTTTTAATTGTAATGCCATTTTATTTTCAGAATAGACTACCATTACTCTTCATCTTATTTCTGTCCTGCACTTCTTCATTTTCTGCTCCTTTTTTATCCTGTGTTGTGTCTCCTTGAAAGGAATTGTAAATAAATTACCCTTGTTTTTCTCCATTTAATTTTATTATTATACATATCTTCATTACTATTTGTGGTGGATGGGTGATCTAACAAAACAAAACGCCTTTTTCTGCATCACCAACCTGAAAAACATTTACTACAAGCACATGAGTACTTGGTGAGAGCCGACACAGATACATGGAGAACATGCAAAGTTCACGCTGAAACGCCTGCACGGAAGTCATGGACCCTGGTGTGAGGCGATAGTGCTAACTACTGCACCACCATTCTCCAATCATATTTCTTTTAAATACATGTAAATATTTGTAATTATAATAACACTAATAATATGTATAGTATATTATGATGTGTGATAAAAACGCTTGATCGCTTGAAATGGAAAATCTGTAAAACTGTTTCTCCCTCCCACTCCTTTTCAGGTGTAAATATTATATATTTTCTTATGTATGTGTATAATGTCTGAATTGCTCGAAATAAATAAATCAAAATCAAGCATGTATGTGACACTTTTGATTACAGACTGTATTATAATGTATGTGTTCTGACATGATTTCATAAATAAATATTATAGTTTGCCATCTGAGAACAAACACACAGTGAAATTGAAGTCAATTCATTCCATAAACATTATTTAAAATTAGTACTATGTAAATCAGATTACCCAGCTGTTTTCATCACAACTCAACCCTTCTGTAGAGTTACCGGGTCATTTTTCACTATTAAATACTTAGATAGTGACACAAATGTTGTTTTGGTACTTGTAAATTGTTGTTTACCTTTACACCATCGCAGTAGATCTGACATGAAGTACTGCAGATGTGATTGTAGTGTAGAATTTTGGTTTCAATTTAAGGGGTTTAACAAGTAAAATGGCTTCATCCAATATGATGAATATATTAAATACCTGAATTTCAGCATAGAGGGTATACTTAAAGTAATTCAAGGAAGGCATTATTACATTTCCAGTAACCTCGTAATTTGGCTGTATTTGGAGGTGGTGTGGGGGGGGGGTCTTTTAGGAGAGAGGGGATTGGTCTGCCTTGGCGGAGTCTGCACTCTCTGAGTGCTTTTCTAGTTATTTTGTGTAATATCCACTGTATTAAATGGAAATATTCAAAGTTTTCCTTTAGATATTTTATCAATTACTTTAAACTGTTGTTTTCATCACTTAATAAAATAAATTCTAAAAATCTGCCAAAAAATTACAGTGAAATTAAGTGACATTTGTTTGGTTTTTTTTACTTTAATTTGCTCCACTATTTATTTATTTAATTAATTAAATGTGTTGAAATGTACTCGCTTTAGAGCTCCTTTTTCATTTGCTTTGGTACATATATATATATATATATATATATATATATATATATATATATATATATATATATATATATATATATATATATATATATATATATATATATATATATATATATATATATATAGTATATTAGTGTTATATTAGTGTTATATTAACAATATTAATATTAACAATAATCGTAATAAACTATTAATATTTATAGATCTACTTGTGTTACACAGTATATAAATGAATACAGTTATTTTTGATTTGTATATTCACTCACTGCAACAAAACCAACAAAGACAAAAAGAAAAGCCTTTTTTAACCTATCCCTTTTTGCTGATTATTCACATTAAATGAAATGTGTACATCATCATTCACTGCATGAACAGAGAAAATACATTTTAAAAATCTACCATCTCATTTCAATATTTCCTAAATAATTTTAAAGCCGATGCATATTTTCTCCCCAATTCTTCTTTCTCTTTCATTTCCTTTCCTTCCTCCCCTCTATAACTTCACTAAAGGGGTTGAATAGCATACATTCATGATCAGGTGCATCATTGTCATATATGTTACACCCAGTCCAATACAGGAAAGCAGCAGCAGCAGTTTACTTTCACTTTTGATTAAATAAAAATGGTGAGTAATCTCGTCTTGAAAATCTTTCTGATTACTTTATAGGTTTATCTGATAAACTTTATCGATGTTTGTTTTTGAAAATTGAGGTATGACTTTTGGATATGTGACTGTATTGGTAAGATATTTGATAAGTTTACAGCCGTTTCCTGGAGCTAGCTAATGGTAACAAACAGTAACAGTTAAGTACTACTGTAAGAACTCTGTAAACTGATATTAAACACTGCTTTGTTAGTTCTTGTTTGATTAGAAGACTTCAGTGTTGTTATTTTCATTTGTGTTGACAGTAAAATGTTGAATTGTTGTCTTTCACTCTTGTCATTAGGAAGCTCCAGCTGTAGACAGAAGGTGAGTCATTATCACGGTTATTATTATTATTATTATTATTATTATTATTATTATTATTATTATTATTATTATTATTATTATTATTATTATTATTATTACATGCAGTTTTAAGAATAATCTGCCTAATATGACATATTTTGTGTATTTCTATTTGATCCACTATATATATCCGCAAGTTATAGCTAATGAACATGTAGAAATGGTACACAGAAGCATAATATTGTTAAAATTAGACTTATTCTTTCATTTGTTTCATGTTATTCACATTGTTTGAACAGATCGTTAGTCAACCTAAACATTTTCATTGTTTAATTAAAAAGTTTCCACCCTAAAATATAGATATTTTTGGAGTCGACATTATTTTTGTATTATCATTTAGTTTTATTATCATAGTTACCATAATTCTATTTATCTCATTTTATTTATTTCATTTCATTTTATTTTATCTTAGTCTATTCTGTTTTTATTGCATGCCAGTTGGTTTATCTTGTTTCATTTTGTTATCTTTTACACGGGGGTTGCACTGAAAATTTCACTGACATGCAATTGCTCAGTGACAATAAAGACATATTGAATCTTGAATTACTAGTTCAGCAGGGTCTGATTGACAGTTGTCTCCACCCAATCAAAAGCTCAGAAATTATAGACCGACTTTCGTTGCTTCATAAAACGGAAATGTTCATCAATATCCTTAATATAGTTATTTATTTGTAAATGGCAATGGAAATAAACTATGTATATTTAATTATTTATGTTTATTTAAAAAAAAAAATCAGTTTCAATTCCGGAAATGATATTACGTAATTTTTATACGTCCGCCCCCCAGGTCTTGCCGAAACTTAGGCCCGTCTAAAAATAGCCGTCTAGATCCACCACTGTGGTTCAGTTAATCATTCAGATTAGCTGAATCGTTCCCATATGATTTACTATATCTGTAGCATAGTGACATCAGAGGAAATGTACCATTTTGAGGTGTCCTTTTATTGTCCCCAGTATGAGTAGTGTCTGAATACTGTTAACACTATTTGATCAGCATCTGGAAAGACCCAGGTCATGAATAATCCCAGTCATGGAAAACCTTTAACTCAACTTTTCATCTGTGTATACGAAAGAAAATTAAATTTACAAAACGAAACCGAAACCTGGAGACATAATATGTACATTACTGTACGTACTGTAAATACGTCATGTACGTACTGTACGTAGCATCCCATTGGCTATGAGGGAGGGGTTCTTTGGAACAGCAAGCACCCCCTGACTTTAAAGCATCACATGTGTGGTCAACAAACATTATTGAAGGTGAAAATGACAAATAAAACAACCATAATGGTATGGAAATGAGTTGCATACTGGTTCATTTTAATGGTTTAATGTTCAGTCAGTGAAGACACATTTACCCACTGAGACTAATAAATTAAATCTAAAACCAAAATTTTATTTTACTTTTAACATATATTTCATACAAAATTGCTATTTTTTTAAATATATAATTTGAAGGGTAGTATTTCAGGCCTTTTACATATAAAATGTGAAAAAAATTCACAGTAGGAAACCACTTCTGGAATGAATGAATTTTGTAGGTAAAGGTACCACTGTCTCTTAAAGTGGATAAAGCTTCCGTTTACATGACCCATTAGCTTATTTCACATGCGTTGGTTCTTCTTTAGTCATATCATCATACTGATGTGTTTGGAAGTAACAGTGATTATTGCTGAACACTATTTTCATTATCAGTCCAATATGCCAACATGTGGTTATTCTTATTTCAGAGATCAACTGTTGAATCAAGATCTTTTCAGATCAAATGCTATCTCGATTATTGATAAAATGCTGGAACTTAGCGAAGATCGTCCAGATACCTTTGTGTATGTTGACGAGGTACGTGTTTTCTCATCAGCGTGTACATTCCTATTTGTGTATTTTGAGCAGTTTCTCTTTCATTTACCATCACCAGAGTATGATGCCATCTCCTTGCATATGTTTTGCCCTTACAGATTCTTCACAGTATCTTCTTTTTGGGGAATATCCACATTCCTCCATGTTCCCCAGAATACATTGTGAATGACCCTGAAATATTTGAAGCCCTAACCCTAACCTATCCTCAACCCTTTGAGCTCTATTCTTCTCAACTACCGCGGCGAAGCCCATTTTCTTGTGTGCTAGACATGGTAAGAATTACATTTTCTTATTATATACATTATATACAATAATTATAATTTATCTCCACCTGATCATCGAATAATGACTTAACACTGTAAAGCCTGGACCATTAAATCATTGACATAAATTTCCAGTTCATTGAAACTAAAGCTTTTATTGATCCTTCTGAACAACCTAAAGCCTTTTTGTCAAATGTAATTTTCCATGTATTGGTTTTAATTTTGTATATTTGAAACGTCAGATCTCAGTGCTAAAATATTAGTATTTTTGTACAAAAACACAATATAACACAAAAAAACAAATAAATTGGTGATTCCTTTTCAAAATGGGCAAAGTTGTGCCTCCTTCCTCATTAATACTGTAGGTGCTTTCCCACAGAGTAGTTCTAATAACTAAATAGTTCTTAGAACTATATAGTTCCTAGGGAACCTTCAGGTTTGCATTCTGACAGGGATGGGGGGGGGGGGGTAATGTGACACTAACGTCCACCACAGTGCTGTATTCTTTAAGCACTAAATTCAACAATCACACAAGGAAGTAGAAGACAGAGCTACTGTAAACTAGAATAGAGAATGAGGAGAACACAGCGTTTATGTTCTGTATCGTAGGAATGTTAATTATGGTTAAATACAACATCTAATGTCAAGAATGGAGGAGTTTACAGAGAGAGTTGGGAGACGAAGAATCCAGTGGCAGGTGACACGACGACACATGTTAATGTCATAGCATTAATTCAAAAACAAAACAGCGTCGTTGGTCCGTTTTATTTATTACTTTCACTTTTTCCGTATTTTTTTCCAACACACAGCTGACACTACACAGATGGTTTCAAAGATAGTGGGACTACAAGATGAGGAAATGCAGAAATAAGCATGGTCTCAGCTCTACCAAACACCAAACACCTATGTCATATAGTTCCTGGAGAACTAAAAACTATGGGGAACTATGGGAAAGGGTGAAAAAAGGCTCCAGGAACTAACAAGTATTCAGAGAATGCCTAATCTCACCCATATTTTGTGCCAATCTCAAGTTTCTATGACAACCTGTTCATGAATTAGAGCAAATAATGTGACTTTGACCTTTGACCTTTACTCAAATGGATCAGTGCATCGGATGCACATTATCTATATGTATATGTCCATGTAATTTTATGGTGATATTTCAAGTGTTCATTGAGTTCTAGCATGATATGTCTCTGCGGACACACACACACACACACACACATACACACACACACAGTGATTACAATAATCTCTCTCAACCAATGTTGGGTTAGATTAAAAAGGTTATAGGAACTACAAATGGTTCCCAGTGGGAAAGCGCCAGTATCACTGGAAAGGCCTGTGGTGAATGAATTCCTCCCCCTGGTGGATTATCCTTGTACTGCATATATTTAATTATACAAAACAGGTTTTTCAAGAAAAATAAATAGACTGATCATGTAGAGGGCTTAAAAACTACAGTACATTCAGTATTATAGGGTTAATTGTCTTTATTAAATTGTGTTTTTAATTTTACACATAAAGTATACCTTACGAAGAGGAAGGACTATTTACTGAACACCAGAAGGCCAATAAAAATACAATTTCTGTTAGTTGTTTATTCCTTGTAACCATACATTTGGATAGGGCATGTATAACAAGTCATTGTCACAAAAAAAAGGATTTGATTAGTATGTAGAGAAGTTTAAAGTAAGTCTATGCAAATCACAGCTACAATTTCCACATTTTCACAGTCGCCTAATTTGGAGTTGATGTCCTTACCATGATGTTATTCACTAGAGTTCACACACACACACACACACACACACACACACACACACACACAAACTGTATAAGCAACACTTGATCAGTGAATAACTCACACCATTATGTTTTTTATTACTATAGTGTAAAAAACCAAGAAGCATGGTTTT
Organism: Siphamia tubifer; assembly: GCA_020466265.1. Classification (NCBI taxonomy): domain Eukaryota; kingdom Metazoa; phylum Chordata; class Actinopteri; order Kurtiformes; family Apogonidae; genus Siphamia; species Siphamia tubifer. The sequence goes on from CM035793.1 coordinate 27,623,800, forward strand.
CTAACAGTGGCTTGAAAACATTTGTGACTGCTTATAGGTTGTTCAGGTGACAGGAGAACGAGAAGAGAGAAATATCATACGCCAGTTGCAAGATATCATCCGTAAAGTGGATCCAAGTGGGTCACGGAAGCTTGTCTCTTCCACCATCTGTGTCTCTCAGAAGTGCCCCGATTCAACGAGGCACTACGGCGTGTCAATGTCCACCGAGCGAGGAACAAAAATCATGATTGGTGCCAGCTGTTTAAGTAACTGGCATCCAATAGTAGCCAATGCAGTGATGACCTACTATCCACATAAAACCATGAAGCAATATTTTAATGGAACCTTTACACTTGAATCTGAAGTGAGGTGCAAAACATTTGACCTCATGAAGAGACGAGAGTTTGTTAAGCGTCCATGCATGTCGTGCCACAATTTATATGGTTTGACACCAAATGACATCAAGGAGTTTAAATATGGTAACTGTGCTGAAGCTGAAAGTCTGAGCAACTTATTAAAAAATACAAATGGTGTTGATATTATAAGGCCTAACACAGAGAACTCTGAGAAAAACCGCCAAAGAGCTCGTTGTCAGGTTGAAAATGATTTAAGGTCTTTCCTAAAGCTGCCAAGAGACTTTCCTCTTGTATTTTATACCCCTAGAACAGAATAGTCCTAATAAAAGGAATGAAAATGCCTCTGTTAAAAACTTACAATGACTTAGTCTCACCAATCGTATCAAAGCAGCCATCAGTCGAGGCTTCAGTTAAATGTAAAATATAACTAGAATCAGGAGATTTGTGACACAAAATGACCCAACAAAAGCTCATCTATGCTTTAATCTGCAGGCAGTCAACCTGCCTGCAGATTAAAGATGATTAATGATCTAAGAAATGTAACAGCTGTGACTAAATGTAGGACAGGAGACATTAAAGTGCTGCTTCCTGTCTACAAAAAAACTCATCAGCTTAGTTTCAGAATACATATTTGATGTGATTAAAAATGAATAAAGACAGACTTGAGTTAGATCTGCTGACTCAGATCAGACTCTGATTTAAGTTTGACGCATTTAACTGTCCTGTTCTCAATAAATAAGTAATAAAAAAATTTACCATTTTGCAAAACCATAATAAAAAGCGCTCTCCCTCCATATATTAATTACATTATTATTCTCATAGCATAATTGCTTAAGACATATTTTTGGCTGAATTGGGAATTCTGTGATATTTTACTCTCCTAACACAGCTGCTTCATGTTGCATCATTGATAATGTCCTGAAAAAACACTTATCCAGTTATGCTGTGAGACGAAGGACATGAGCCATGTTTCCACTATGCAGTACAGGACAGGTTTCTTCTGGACAGCTTTCGTTTCCATTGTCTAGTGAAACCTTCAGAAGGAGGCGTACTGTTTTGTGGAAGTGTCATCATGTCATATGAGGTGCGCTGTGAGCTGGAAATATAAACAAACAGACCATCAAAGTAGAGGAATAACACAGAATGATTTCCAGTGCTTTCTCTCTGAGTCACTCCCACTGTTATGGTCCTTTAATCCGGCACTGGGCCACCGATCAAATGAAGCCCCTCTCTGCCATTTTAACCAAAACCAGCTGGAACACTTTCTCATTGCGAACAGCCTCGTCCAACCCCCACTGCAACAATAATGCACAATAAAACTCATCACTACTCCAAACTCCATTGTCAGACATCTTCCCTCTTTTGAGTTTAGATTTAGACCCCCGTCAAAATGGGACCGGTCTTGCGGATACCCCAAAACAATCTCTTTGGAAAATGGGTCCTTAATGATGGACAGGGTGGCAGAGTTACAGAGGTCAGGGGTTAGAGAGTTCCAGAGGTGGGGAGCAGGGCGACTGCAGGCTCTGCTCCCCATAATGGGAACTGTGAGGTGGAGGAAGGATGGAGTGACAATTTTCAGGAGGTCAGAGAGGTAGGAAGGGGCGAAGTTATGGATGGACTTGTAAGTGTACAGAAGGATTTTGTAGGTGATTCATTGATTAACCCGTGAGCCAGTGGAGTTGTTGAAGGATAGGAGTGATGTGGTGTGAAGATGGTGTTCTGGTGATGATCTGGTCAGTTCTGAACCAGCTGGAGTTTATGGAGGGACTTTTGAGGGAGATCAAAGAGGAGTGAAGTACAGTAAGCTAAACAGGAAGTTACGAGGATGGAGGTGGTGTGAGGGGTGAGCAAGGGGGCGGAGACGATTGATGGAGCGCAAGTGGAAATAGGCAGTTCGGGTGATGTTATTAATGTGAGATTGTAAAGATAGTGTGCTGTCGAGGATGACACTTAACCTGAGGGGAGGGGGGGGAGGGGGGACTAAGGAGCCGTCAATGGAGAGAGAAACGGATTCAAATTTGAAGAGGGTGGGTTTGGTGCCTATGAGTAAAATTTCACTTTTATTGCTGTTTCATTTCAAAAAGTTAAGAGGTGAACCATGATTTTATTTTGGAAAGACAAGATGTGAGGGAAGGGATGTGGGGAGTGGAGTGGAGTTGGGTTTGCAGGAAAGGTAGCTCTGGGTGTCATCCTCGAGGCAGCGGAAATTGAAAAATTTAATTGAATTGAAAAATTGAATTTGCAGAAGATATGGCAGAAGGGGAGGAGGTATGTAATGAAGAGGAGGGGCCCAAGGACAGAGCCCTGGGGCACACCTGTAGTGACGGGGGAGGGAACGGAGGAGAATGATTTGAGCTGTTCAAACTGGGTGCAGCCACTGAGATAAGAATGGAACCAATGGAGGGGAGTGTTGGTGATGCCAGTAGAGGAGAGTCTACTGACCATTTGAGGGTTCGGTTTGGTTCCAAATTTCTAGTCCATTTGAGGCTACGATTCCTTTATTGTAAACAAAAAAAACTTTTTTTGTCTTTTTTTTAATATATATGTGTATATGATATATACACTTGTTGGTGGTAATGTTTGGTTTTATATCAGTTTTTCTATCTGCATTTGTGCCTTTTTCCCCCAATCATGAATCTATATTTTATTAATTCTGCAAGTCATGTCACTTTTTAACACTGCACTGTTACCCCATAGATCAAATCAGCTTAAATAAATCAATAAAATGAAAATAGAACTTTTGAGTTGTATTGCATAACTTAAACCAATCTAGTATATCAAATAAATATTTTTTTTTAAATGTACTTAACATTTTATAGTAATGCCATATGTAAATATGTTTTAGTTTAAATGCATAAAAAAGCTTGAGTTTTACTTCTGATAAACTTAAAATGAATAAGTTGAGAGGACCGCAGGGGATTTTGGGTAGAAGAGAGACAGAAAGCGCGCGCAGAGCAGCCATAGTGGTTGCCGTGTTTGTGCTGTTGTGTGGCGTATTGCACGCACCGGGAGAGCCGCGAATCTGCACGGAGTGGCGGGGGCGCTGTGCTGTTGCTTGGTCGGCCTGAAACGAAAGGGAACCCCGCTCAGACGCAACACACCACGGGGGAGAGAACGGCGTGCCCGTGTGTTGAACGTTCTATCTGCGAGTATCGGTGATATGGGATTAGCTTAATGCTATAAGTCCAACCCCTGTAAATATTGCATGCCATTGGGTTTAATTAATTTTAAATCCCGTTTATATTGTGTTTTAGAGATGATTTGGTCGTGCAAATACTGCACTACAAGTTTGTAGATGTGCTATTTTGTTGTGAATGTTTGCTGATTGAGATGCTGAAAAATTTGAAAATAAATGTTTATTGTTTGAAATACACTACGAAAGTAATTCTGTGTATTTATTTCATTTAGGAGTGGAATTATTTTAATATTTTATATTATACATAATTTAAGTTCAATCAACTTAACAATCTTAAGTTGTCAACTTGGCATTTAGTTAATTAAACTTAAATAGTTTAAGTTCAGGCATTTGTATTGTTGAGTTAAGTTAACTCAAGTTAGTAAAAGTATAACTTAAAAGTTTTAGGTGCAACTTAACTCAAGTGTTTTAATCGCATAACTTAACTGTTTTCAGTGCAACCGGTTTACAAAAATGTTTTAAGTTGATTGAACTTATCAGGGTTTACAGTGTTGAGTTAAGTTAACTCAAGTTAGTAACAGTATAACTTGAAAGTTTTAGGTGCAACTTAACTCAAGTGTTTTAATCGCATAACTTAACTGTTTTCAGTGCAACCGGTTTACAAAATTCTTTTAAGTTGATTGAACTTATCAGGGTTTACAGTGTGGGGGAAATGCATGTCTCCTATTAATTATACCTACACAGTAAATTTTGCAGTGTTAAATCAACACTTAGAGAGTTTATTTAACTTCTTCTGGAGTGTATTTGGTCCCATTGTCTCCAAATTAACACTGCAAAATCTACAGTGTATGTAAATCATATTGAATAGCTTTTTCATAAGTAATCAGTAGTAAGTTATCCTACATGCTGTACAGTATTATTCCTGCATATTCTCTTGGTGATAATGTATTTGCTTCTGTATAATTAAACTGAAATTATATTAATATGTACAGTGCAGAATCCACATATATTAGCGGTTTGAATGAATTGGAAATGTAAATGCATTGATTATCAATAAAAATGTATCTGATGCTTATCAATGTTTATTGTGGTTTCTATTTTGACTTCTGCTGCACAATTCTATTCTTATCTATATTTAAAAGATCCAAGAAGAACATTACATTTTGCATTGATATGGGACACCCTGGGAAGCTGTAGAATTTATGAGAAGGACCCATACACACAAACCAACAACACATGTTACAATAACAGCACATTTACAGTAAGACAGACCCATAAATACTCATCCTTTTCAATCACCCACAGTCTCTCACAATACAGGTCACATGATAAACACACTGAACCACAGTGTACGTCACATAAAGTCATACAGAAAACATATAAACATGTAAACATAGAAAGAGTATATGAAAATACATTTCTGGGAGTGATAATAGATGACTCATGTCTCATAGAATTTCAAGCCACGCATGTACTAGACCAGAAATCATTCCATATTCTGTATAATTATTCTGTATTCATATTCTCCATTATTTAAATTACTGTGGAGAGGTACAGGAAAACATAGAGAACCTCAATGCATCCACTTTTAATTCTGCAAAAAAGAGTGATCTCTTTTTACTAACTTTTGAACGAATGACAATATTAAAAAAATCATATACAGTATCTAATATATGTGATGTCACAACAAAAATACTACATCTGCACACACACACACTCACTCACACACACACACACACACACACACACACACACACACACACACTCACACACAGAGGGGAGAGGAGGTCTACCGACTCATTTAATATTAAAGTAATATATAAAGAGCTGCCAAATTGATTACAATAACTTTACATTATTCTTCAGTGAAAATTTGACTTTCTCCAAAGTGTTGCATAATGTCTTTCACCAGAGCCTCATGAAATGGAGGATTTTTGTTCTTCCACTTTTTTATCGACCATCTTTGACCAATTTTCCTCTGAGAGGTTTGTAAAACACAAGGGACATGTATTCTTTGATAAAATAAATAAATAAATAAATAAAAATGTAAATCCTAGGATATAGAACTTTTTCTTCCAGAGATCATTTCTATTATCGTCACAGGGGTCACTGGGGTCACTGGGGACACTGGGGTCACTGGGGGCCTATTCCAGCCACAACAAGTAAAGGTGGGGTACACCCTGTATGAAGTGAACATATATAGACGAATAATCACTCACATTCACACCTATGGGCAATTTACATAAACTAACTAACCTATCAGTGCATGTCTTTGGGTGGTGGGAGGAAGTTGCAGTACCACGCAGACATGAGGAGAACATGCAGACCCCACACAGAAAGGTCCCACCCACTGGTGCTAGAATTGAACCCAGGACTTTCTTGCTTTTATGCAACAAGTACTAAACACTGTCCCTTGATCTTCATTTATTTACCTCTAATTACATTTCAAATACTGCATTGTTCATTTAATCCACTAGATGGCAGAACTTCACTGTTCAGGTCAACTTGACCATGTGCTGACATCTACTTCTACTGCACGTGACAGTCATCACAGATTTGTATATGTGAGGTTTGGTTTACAAAACACCAGAGGTGGAAGTAACTAAGTAGAAATACTTTATTTACTGTACTTAAGTACAGTTTTTAGATATCTGTACTTTACTTGCATATTTATTTTTCTGGCAACTTTTTACTTTTACTCCCTACATGTTTGTATAAATATCTGTACTTTATACTCTTTACTTTCTCAGGATAGACTCATTACTTTTTCCAAACTAGACAAATGTGACAGTATGAAAACTAAGTCATAAATCAGTAAAGCAGAAATTGTGTCTTACTATATCATAATTTTGACTTTTTATCTCATAAATATCCATTTTTTTATCTAATAATTATGACTTTTTCCTCATAATTTTTTACTTTTTTTATCTCATGATTTATATTTTTAATCCTATAATTCTAACTTTTCATCTTGTAATTTAGACTTTTATCTTATAACTCTGAGGCTTTTTTTCTCCTCATAATTTTTTACTTTTTATCTCATGATTTAGTTTTTTCTAAATCTCATAATTATGCTTTTTTTAATCTCCTATTTATGGCTTTTGAATGTTTCCTACATTTTCTGTCCATACCCACTAAACTGAGTACCATGACCCAATAAAACACCTCATCAGAATCAGAATCAGAAAGAGTTTTATTGCCATTGTCGTATAGTACACATGTAGTATACAACTAGTATCCACAGTAACTGACTTTTAAAGGCTTTATTTTTGGATATTTTTGAAAATGCTTAAATAAATATTATTTCACCCATGGCAAAAAAAAAAACAACTAATAATAATAATGCAGTTTTACTTTTTTACTTTATTGTTGTACTTTTTACTTTTACTTCAGTGAAGAAGTTGAACCAGTACTTTTTTTTCACACCAGTAGCTGTACTTCTATTTGAAAAAGTGACAATAGTTCTTATTAGGCCACATCACGACCTAGTGAAGTTAGAGCTATGATCAGTACACGTTCATCATATGACGACGGACAAAAAAACCTTATAATGGCCACGCCCATTAAACAAAAGGAAGTCCGCCATTTTTTTTTCAGTAATTTACTTCCGCCATATTTTTAAAAAAATTATTTACACGTATTTATACACAGATATATGTTAACTTTGTTTTTAAAAGGCAAATATATTTTTATTTTGATCTCATTGAAACTGAAATATTGATTTGGGGACATGGGGGAAACAAATGTATGTCAAAAGAAAAGGTGATTAAAAGTAAAATAAATATATTTTGCTTGTGTTTTTTTTAAGTCATTCCCATTCAAAAGACTTCAAACTATAATACAAGCTTCTTTTTTTTATCATAGATGTTTTATTTCATTTAAATAAGATACTGACATTTATATCCTGGGGACAGAAAAAATACCAATATCCAGGAATGACCAAAACATATTTACAGATTAACATGTAGAATTAACATTTTTAATTAAACATGTGAATTGTAATGTGATTCTACTATTGGGATTTGTAACGTATCACCAGATTCTTGCTGATACACACCCCTACTTGTAATGTGTGTGGAAATGACCCAAAATAGTAATTTCCCCAATAAAGGGTTAATAAATATAAGCAGTTGTAAATGAAAACCTCTTTCATTATAGCTAATATGTAAGGCTTTAAAAAGATCAGTGGCACGAGTAACCCTGAAAGCTGCTCTGTTTGTACGCAGATATTAGTTTTGCAGAACAACTCGTGTCATGAGAATAAACAAAATGCCATTCCTCAGGAAAGCTTTAGCGTCCAGTGAGTGATGGGAGTTGTGATTTATTCCTCGCTACGTCACAGATGCTTTGTCTTACTTTTCCTGTGACCCTCTCTTTGACAACTTGTTTGTTTTCCAGTCTATATTTGTGCAGCCTTTGGGGGGAAATCCTGTATGACGTCACAACCTGTTCTGATGAAAACACTGGCTCTTATTGACGTCCACGAGACCCACTGTTCATTTTTCATCAAACCTTATGTAATTCACAGCTCTAATCTTTGTTTAAACAGGTAATGGTCTGTACGGTGCAGATTTAAATGGCCTTGGCCTGGAAGCGGATGCGTCGGTCGGTACGACTGTCAAACATTCTTTATTATGTGAACAAGCACAGGTCAGATGATGATGAATGTCCAATCACATGGTTGGTTCTGGCGTGCACTTACACAAACAGATGTCTGCACTTAGACTGTAATATTTTCACTGCTGCTTGGTGTTGCATGTCTGGAAAATCTGAGTAATGTTTGTTTGAAAAGTCATCTTTGACCTAATGTTGGCTTTATTTAATCATCAAACAGATGCTCAGATAAGTAACACACATCAACTTTACTACACTCACATGAGGGCATGATTACAAAGTCTTAAAGTATTGATTTTTTATTATTATTATTGTTATTATTATTATTATTTGAATAGTTTTACAAGATAAACATCCATTAAAAACAGATGTCTATCACTCTGCCCAGTAAAGGATGTAAATGAAATGCTTGTTTTTCATACTATTGCTCATTTTAATTGTTTCTTCAGGTTGTTTTTATGGATTTTATGTGTTATGAATGGGTTTTAGGTCAGTTGTTTTTAGCCTCTCATGATTTTTGCATATATTGTTGGGATAAATGCAATAATCTAGTGCAACATTCTGCATTTGTTCTCACGGTGTGATTCATTATCTGTTTTTTATTTTTATGTGTATTGTCTGTGCGCATTGTTAAGCAGTTCTAAAGCACAATAAATAAAGTATATATTTTTCTTATGTTTTGTTTTTCTATTAAATCACAAATGCACAGAGGTGGAAAGTAACTAAGTATAAGAGTACTTTTATTGTACTGAAGTAGTTTTTTTTTTTTTTTAGGTATCTGTACTTGAGTCTTTATTTTTTTGGCACCTTTTTACATTTACTCCCTACATTTTTCGAGAAATATTTGTACTTTATACTCTTTACATTCTCAGAATAGACTTAAACAGATTTGACAGTATGAAAAATAAGTGTCTTCAAAGGGAAAATCAGTGGAGAAAAGAAACTGTGACTTTATATAGTATAGTTATATGACCATTATCTCATAATTTTGACTTTTTCTGTTAAAAATATGCATTTTTTTTATTTAATATTTATAACTTTTTAAAAATCTCATGATGACTTTTTATCTCAATTGTGACTTTTTTCCTGTCCATACCCACAAAACGGAGAAACTGTGACCTGACCAAACACATTATCTACACAGTAACTCACTTTTAAAGGCTTTATTTTTGGATACTTTTGAAACTTTTCAGATTTTTCTCACTTAAATAAATATTATTGCATTCATGGCAATAAATAAATAAATGCAGTTCTCCTTTTTTTTTTTTTTTTTTTTACTTTATTACAATTGAAAAATGTTACTTTTTTACTTTTACTTAAGTAAAGGAGTTGAATCAGTACTTCTGTTTTTACTAAAGTATTGTTCTACACAGTGAACATAAGTATTGGGTTAATTTACAGATATATTCATTATTATTTTTTAAACTTGTTTTTCACGTTGCAAAAAGTCAAACACAAACAGGGTCATAAAGGTCAGTTCACGTTCTCACATGGTACAGTGTGTTATACATATTATCAAATCAGGGCGAGTCACAGCATTGAGATTGTTTGGTTAAAAAAAGGGTCCATTTTTCCCAATGTCTCCTACGTCCTTTTGTCGTCTGAGGTTATAAGTGAACTGTTCCATATGATGTAACTGGTTCACAATGTTCACTAAAATGTCCACGGTAGGGCTGTGTTTTTAAATCCAACATCTTGTGATAGCCTTGTTGTTGGCTGTCATGAAGATCTTCAGTCGATAAGAGTTGTTTCTGTTTAAATCCCCAGGGGGAAGTCCAAGGTATAGTGTGGAGAAGGACATATTGACCTTAAAACCCAGAATAAATAAAGTATATTTGATTGACATTGCATATCCTCGCTCAGAAAAAGTCAACAAAATCCTCTCCAAGCTAAGATTATATCTAGAAACAAGAGAATTTTGTTGAATTAGACTTCATAGTGTAAAATGCTCTCATCCATTGTGAAAAAGTCTATTTTTTTCCTCCTGCTGTTTAAGTTAAACAGTGAAACGTGTCTATTTTAGTTTCAGCCTAAATATTCCAACCCTTGTTTTATTGTTTTGTTTAAAGAATCATGAATATAAATCAAACTCATAAATGAATAAAATAAATAAGTCGGTATCTCAAAATGTTTGAATATTTCATGAGATCTGATAAATAAAAAAAGGCTTATGTATGAAAAGTATGTTCATTTATGCACTCAATACGAGGCTCCTTTCATATAAATGACTGCATTAATACAGTATGAATGTGGCACATGCTGCAAACCTGATATGACTGCACTTCCCAGATGGGTAACAACTCACTTTTAATGGTAAAGAAATGGAGTCAGTCACCTGATCTCAGCCTTTAAGTTAGTGCAGAATAAACTGAAGAGACAAAGTTCCACAGACAAGCAGATACTGGAGGAAACTCAGTGTGTGTTGATGTCCATGGGCTCCAGAGTTACATATTACAACTGTCCTAGTTTATCCAATTACTTTTGAGCCTATATCATAATTATGGCTTTTTTTTCTCAGAATTTTGACTTTTTATCTCATAATTATGACTTTTTATCTCATAATTATGACTTTTTAATCTCATAATTATGACTTTTTATCTCATAATTATGACTTTTTTCCTCATAATTTAAACTTTTTATCTTATAATTTAAACTTTTTATATCATAATTTTAACTTTTTACCTCATAATTATGACTTTTTATCTCATAATTACGACTTTTTATCTCATAATTATGACTTTTTTCCTCATAATTTAAACTTTTTATCTCATAATTTTGACTTTTTATCTCAAAATGTAGATTTAAAAAAAAAATCTCATAATTTTTTTTTTAATCTCCTATTTACTGTATGACTTTTGACATTTTGGGTTAGGGTTAACTAGACTGAGTATCATGACCCAATAAAACACATAATCTACACTGTAACTCACTTTTAAAGGCTTTATTTTTGGATACTTATGACATTTTTCAGGTTTTTTCCTGGTTAAATCAGTATCATTCCATCCATAGCAAAAAAAAAATGCAGTTTTACTTTTGACTTGATTACAATTGAGAAGTTGTACATTTTTACTTCTACTTCAGTAAAAGAATTGAATCAGTACTTCTACCAGAGTATTTTTCACACCAGTAACTGTACTTCAGAATGTGAGTACTTTGACCACCTCTGTTCTTGCTGCTGCTTCATAGCAGATCCACTGTGGTGATGTACAGGGTTAACCTCCAACTACTTATGAACCTGACTGTAAAACACAAAAAACAACTTTATTTTCAGGTAACTCTGCATGAATAAAGACATGAGTACACATATCTCACTGCATTTCTCCCATTAGACCCCCCACACTGAATCTGTAAAAGTGTTGCCAAAGAAGGAAACCACTGCGTCCCTTCAGAACAGTGCTTTATGTGGGTTAGTGCAGTCTACTGTTCAGTACCTTTTGTAGCTTAAATACTAAGCTCTTCCTGGTATGTACCAATCCCTCTGACCACCCAGTCAACAGTCTACTTGTTTGGGTGTAAACACTATGGAAGAGAGGGTAAGACTATAAGCAAATATAACAAAGTAAGCTATTTGTATTTGGGACAAGCTGAAACAGGCCAGTGCACTGCTGTGCACACACACACACACACACACACACACACGCTCGTTTCTGTGTCTCATGACGACCAAGTTTGTAATCAAGTAGGCATTAGGTAGTGAGTGTAAACAATTTTTTAACTAAATGACAATATTTTTTAAAAAATCATGAAAAATTATACATTTTTAATAAACTAAAATAAAAAATGATAGGAAATTAGAAAATAAATAAATACGAATGAAAGAATGAATAAATAACTAATAATGATAAGAAATTATAAAATAAATAATAATAAAAATAAAAATATACTAAATAAATAATGAAACTTAAAAAAAAAAACACACATCTTCAAACCTTTGAAAAATATATGTTTTGATTTACACCTGTTTCCCTCATGATTTATGAGGTCATTTGGAAAAAAAACAAAACAAATGAATGTATTTATAGGGCCACATCATTTCTATTTTACTAGTGGGGACCTTTATTTATATTTAACCCTCGTGGGGTGTCAGAGGTCCCCATGGTGTGACTGTGTAGACATAATAATGTCCCCATAAAGATAGGAATTTAAGCACACACACACACACACTCACACACACACACTCATACACACACACACACACAGTGGTTAACAATAGCTTTTGTGAATTAATATCCGTGTGTGTGCTGTTGTGTCTGTCTCTGCCAGACACTCTTAGGCCAGGCAGCAGCACAGCGGGGGGCTTCTGGAATTTTCAACGAGCCACTGCCACCGGACCGCCACTTCCCATCATGCCGTTCAGTATGGCCAGTTCTGAATGGATGAGTCAGCAAGGCCTCCAAGGACATTTTCATGTCGCTGCCCTGCAACAAAGACAGGAAAGTAACACAATGCTGCCAGCAGTGTGTGTGGAAGAAGCAAGGCCGTCCCCACCAATCAGAGTCCAGCTGTTACTTTTACTGTCTCCACTGAAGATGGTTTAACTGTGATTGTGAATGTCTGAATGGGTGAGAACTTTATGTGAACAGCTTTATAAATGCAAACAAACTTTCTGAATATATAAACCATCCTGAAATATAACAGTAACACCACATACACAAAAGGCTGTGTGTGTGTGTTTCTTGTGTGTGTGTGTGTGTGAGTGTGTGAGTGTGTGAGTGTGTGTGTTTCTTGTCTGTGTGTGTGTCCGCAGAGACATATCATGCTATAACTCACTGAATACTTGAGATATCACCATGAAATTACATGGCCATATACAAATAGCTAATACGCATCAGATGCAATGATCCATTTGAGTAAAGGTCAAAGGTCAAGGTCAAAATTAATTAAAAGTTCAAAATCACATTATCAGTTATAACTAAAGAATGGAGGGTCACAGAAGTTTCAGATTGGTACCAAATGATGCAGAATGAAGATTTATACAATTCACATAATTGGTGTTATCACCTATAACCAATAGTTTTTGAGATGTCTGGAGGTCAAAGGTGACACATTGCAAAATTAACTGTTTGTGTGTATCAAGCATAGACATATCACACTGTAACTTAATCAATACTTTATATAATATCACACGCACTGACGCATATAACGACACATATAATGAAATGATCAATATTACAAAAGGTCAAAATCACATTATTGGCTCTAAATCAAAAACAGGTTGTCATAGAAACTTGAGATAAGCACAAAATAGAGGTGAGATTAGGCTACTATACTAGTGTATGTCAAGTTTTTCAAAGAAAAAAAATCAAACGGATCATGTAGATGCCTTAAAAACTCGTGTATCAAATCTGATACTTTTGGCATTATAGAGTAAATAATATAATAATATCTGTTCAGAGTCTTAATAATATAAATAACAGACAGTAAACAGATGAGGAAAACTGATTATTACACAAAATAATAGTCTGTAGTTTTACCTGCACATCATGGACTTACATTTTTCAGCCTCTAGAATTATAGCGAACTTCTTTTTTTCTTTTCTTTTTGTTTCTTCACGCTGATTTGACCCTCATATTCCACTGAAACCTCCCCAGTGGCACTAGTCCACAGAATTAACAGGAATGTATTTGGAGAAGAACCATGAGTGTGACTACACCATCGAATAAAGTAGGGAAATTTCTCCTTTCTGGCACAGTAAACCATTATGAAATATTTTATGAAGTGCTGGTGCTGGGAAAATATAACAAGTGAACCAGGGTCCATGTAGGTCTTATATAACAGACCACATACAGCGCAAATGGGCCCCAACCTTAGTGAAGCTGTCATCTGCTGGAGTAGTAAAACAATGGGAGTGAAGAGTGAGAGATAACAGAGCACTACCCCTGCTGTGATAATAACACTGTTGGATGGCTATATTTAGGGGCTCACTTTGACAAAATTGCAGTATGCACTGGGCTGGCCAGAGCTCAGATCTGTGCAGTGCCACATCAGCTCATAATTTAACCTTGCCACTAAAATCACTTTCAAATGCTTTAATGTGTGCACTTGTCTAAACCTTATTGCCACCTTCTCTTGCATCAGACATAGCGCTGTCAAATAAAAAAGATATTTTACAGCAAGGCATTAATTTGATGCATGTCCCTTTGAAACAATCTATGCGTCCAATGTGATGTTTACTTGGCGTTATACACATGGGTTTGTGTTAAGAGTAAAGGTGGATACGTTGTTTTGAGGTCTGGTTGCCTTGGTTACCAGGCATAAACACACATACATAGTCAAGAGTTTTAAATCTGACCTTTTTTGTCGAGGGACATTGTGGCCTTTTCCCTTCATTCTCAGACTGAAGTGCTCCACTCATTAAACCGCCAGCAGCGCTTACTACCAAGAACTTACCTCCAATAAAGAAAACAGCTCAGGCCTGGACAGAATAATGACTTTTCACTGGGTTTTTACATGGGTTTGTGGCCAGCTGATGCATTTGCAGGAGGTTTTATATTGCTCCCCTAGCTTTTCTTTCTGTAGTTTGATGAAATCCACAGTATTGTGTAGATACACAGACTATTCTGAAAATAGATTCCATGGCAAACATGTATTTTTCCAATTTCATTATGTCTGGAATTTAAATAGTAATGAAAACCTAAAGTTTCAAAATGTAGATGTGCATGGATTACACTATGTTTTTACAGATTATACTTTAATTAATGCACTAGAAATAAGTGTATTTCAGCACTATCTGTATGTGATGGAGAAAAAAAAGTTTTTAGATGCATAAATAAATGCATTTGTGATACATTGCATTAACAATCATTCTTAAGTCACTGAAATCTGCCAAGTATTGTTCCGTTCTCCAAACCCACATGCTCCCGTCTGCACATGCTCTGTTCTGTTGAAGTCAAAACTGAATGTTCCAGCAGAAAAACATCAAGGTTATGATGTGTTGAAACTGTCAATAATCTAGTTTTGTTATTAAGAAAAGCAAAAAAAAATCTTTTGTATCCGTTTGTCTGATGCAACGACACATTTTGAAATGCTAAATATATTTTTCTGCAAATATTTCATCATAAGATTGGAAATGGTGTAAAATTTCAATGGTGTGCGAACACTTTTTTCCATGACTGTAATTATCTATTCCCAAAGGATCATATTATTTTTGAACGTCCTGAATGTTTGTATTGTTTTGCTAATTATACTTAAGACCTACAATCTGAGACAAAAGGTTAGTAGATATTCTGTTTGCTATACTGATATGAGAAAAAGGCACTTTTGTCTGATATATTTAAAGGTGTTTAAAGGTCAGATATCTAAGATTCAGTGGAATCTTTTCACTGAAATGGAACATAATACTCATATTGTTTATAATAAGCATGGGTTGGATTTATGTGGAACTTTACAGAGTCCATTATTCATTCATTCCACAGTTACACAATGGTAGTGGTTTATCTGATGGAAATGTGGCTTTGCCAGTCTGGGCCAATGGCCTTTCTGACCACAATTAAACATTCATACACCAGTGTAAGTGACACCTGAGACAAGGTGGGTAATGTGTTTTACCCAAAGACACAATTACACATTTACATTTAATCACCACTTTACTCGGCTTCGAGTAACAGGTTTACAGCAGAAGGCAAAAATCAATGTGATATCATGAAGTGTGTAAATATACACATCACACACCACACACAACTTTTACTAGTCATATTATCTGTACA
This sequence comes from Siphamia tubifer, assembly GCA_020466265.1. Lineage (NCBI taxonomy): Eukaryota > Metazoa > Chordata > Actinopteri > Kurtiformes > Apogonidae > Siphamia > Siphamia tubifer. The sequence continues at coordinate 27,639,591 of CM035793.1, forward strand.
TAAGTGTCCATGTGTATGTTCAAACCACCTCAAAGACCACAAGACTATCAGTTAGGGTAAGAGTTAATGGTGATGAATATGTAAACTAGAGATTATGATGTAAATTGATGCGCAATCAGACAGACAGACAGATAGTCACTTAACACAAAACATGGATGCACTGCATAAATGAAATGTTGCTGTACAGTCAACATGGCATAAAAGCATGATTAAAAACAGAATAAACTAGAAAAGCACTCTGACAGCACAGACCTCCACCAAGGTATACATATATATATATATATATATATATATATATATATATATATATATATATATATATATATATATATATATATATACTGTATATATATATATATATATATATATATATATATATATATATATATATATATATATATATATATATATATTTACATATCCTGACTGAATGCATATGGGATGTTCTAACATGACACTGACCCACAACATATTGGCTATAGCAGAAAAAAGTCAAGATGAAGGAGTGTCCATGTGAGTTTTCTGACCTTAGTCACTTTGGGGAGGTGTCAAACATGTAGTTCATGCAAGAAAACCCAAACTCTGAAAGGAACTGAAGGTGCAGCTTTACCATCTGATAAAATAAAGTGTCTTATCCTCAACTGCCACAGAAGACTTCCATGTGTCATTGGAATAAAAAACTAGGGTATATAAACTTATGATCAGGGTCAATTGGATAGTTTCTGTTGTCAGTATAATTTAAGAAGACAAACACATTTGTTTGATAATGAATAGTTTCACCAAACCACTAGCCACCCCCCCCCCTCCATTCATATTCTCCGAAAAATGGAAACAGAATCATCAATAAATTCTGTTAGTGTATGTAAACTTATGAACACAACCGAATGCATTGCACTTTTTCAGCCTGAAAAGTCCCAGTGTTTTTCATGTTGATATTATTACATAACAAGTTTGAACTATTACAACATCTGACTGTCCACCAGTGTTTGAACTTTTAGCTATTTCAAAGTCTGAAGAGTGGTGACGAAGAGGCCATACCAACTGTGGAATAACTGAGCGTCAGACTCATCTTGGAGTCACTTCTTTCCTGTGTCTCAGTACAATATGTTTTCTCTCCACTGATTGGGGCAGAATGTTCCTTTGCCCTGTTTCTACTGGCCTGCTGCCAGGGTTTTGAGGCCATTGAATGGAGATAAGCCAATCAGAGTGGCCAAGTTAACCTCTGGGTTATCAGTGTAGCTGTTTGTCTAACCCTACTCACCAAAGATCCTCTACAAATGTGGATATGTGTGCAATATTCACAGCTACAGCTTGTTATTTGAGCTGAATTCACACTGTGTTCTCTATAGAATTTGAGTGTTATTATATGACATGAATGAACTAGGAGTAGAGGTATTCCATGATGGTGTAAGCTATGACACATTCATTCCTCCAGACACCTCAACAAATACACATTGTGTCTTCTTTTTTGCACATACTTCTCCTCCTTCTTATTTCAGATTCTGGACAGATGTGTCATGGTTTGGGTAGATGCCAGTTCCAGAGATACTAGAAGTTTGGACAAAACACTGTCACACACACACGCACACATGCATGCACACACACACACACACACACACACACACACACACCCCTCCTCCCTCTTCCTCCTCTTCCTGTTGGATTTTGTTCCTGCTGTTCTGAGAAAAATTAGGCTTGACTTTTAAAAGGGAATGTTCTGGGCCCTGTTAGTAGGGTTTGGTACCGGTCATCCAGCTTCACTTGGCTGGGACATTCTAGCCGTCGTACATGTTACGTCACGCTCTCCAGGTTAGCTCCTGTGTGACCTTTCTCTGCCACATAAATGGAAAGTCCCACTGAGTTGGGACAAAGTAATAACCTGCACTTCTCTGAAATTACTCTGCTTCAAAATCCACGAAGTGGCTGTTAATGCTGCTGTGCAAATATGAAGATGTAGGACTGTGTAGTATAGCCAGCTCATAGGTTTGTAATGCCATGAAAAGTTAGTAGACTTACTTTAGATAATGCCAAACATCAGTAGATTTGACAGTGATGGTGATTATGCTAGACTCTTTTCTAGTTACAGTGCATCTCTTTATTGTAATAATTGTGTACTGTCATACTGTCAAAATGAAGTATTTATTTCAAATCATGATTTACTTATATGAAAAAAAAAACCTAGATAAGCAATCTGAGCGCGCAGACCTCCGCCAAGGTACACATCCTCCACACCAATCATCACCAAAATCTAATCATTTCAAGATCCAACCGATCAACCAACCCTGAAAATGTCGTCAAAATTTGTCCATAAGTTTTTGAGTTATCTTGCTAACTAACAGACAAACTAAAAACATAACCTCCTTCAAGGTAATAGTTTGAGAAGGGAAGCAAACCCTATGTAAACACTAACCCTTAATGCTTGACAAAACTAGTTGGCACACAATTTGCAACATTTAGTTCTATATGGACCTGTTCTGCTGCTATTGCACAAGGTATTTAATGATACAAACAAGTATTCAGAGAATGCCTAATCTCCTCACTATTTGTGCCAATCTCAAGTTTGTATGACAATCCGTTCTCGAATTAGAGCTAATAATGTGATTTTTACCTTTCTGCTCAATGTGATCTTGACCTTTGACCTTTTGTAATATTGATCATTTTGCCACATGTCATCTTTACCTCCAGAGATCTCAAAAACTATTGGTTGTAGGTGATAACACCAATTGTGAGTATTGTATAAATCTTCATTCCACATCGTTTGGTACCAATCTGAAAGTTGTGTGACCCTCCATTCTTGAGTTATAACGGTAATGTGATTTGGACCTTTTAGTTAATTGTGACCTTGACCTTTGACCTTTTCTCAAATGGATTATTGCATCTGATACACATTAGCTATACGTATATGCCCATGTAATTCCATGGTGATATCTCATATCTCATTTATTGAGTTAAAGCATGATACTTCTCTGTGGACACACACACACACACACACACACACACACACAGATTACAATAATCTCTCTCCACAAATGTTGGTTGAGATTAAAAACTAAATGAAATCAAATGCATACCATTAAATTTCCAAAATAATGATGAACTACATTATGAACTACAGTATGAAATGATACTATTCATGAAAAAAAATGATGAAACATTAAAAATATAAAGTATATACATCAACACCAGACCTTTCTGTGTGGAGTTTGCATGTTCTCCTTATTTCTGTGTGGGTTTTCTCCAGTTACTCCAGTTTCCTCCCACCATCCAAACACATGCACTGATAGGTTAATTGGTTAATCTAAATTGTCCATAGGTGTGAATGTGAGAGTGATTGTCTATATATATTCAGCCCTGAGATGAACTGGAGACTCATACAGGGTGTACCCCACCTTCACCCATGGTATCTGGAATGTGATCTCTACATTGTGACCAATAAATGATAAACTAAGGTGTAATATTGTTAAAATGACACTTATTTTTGCGTAGAATTTTCAGGTTGTTCATATTTGTTCAAGTACAGTTCATAAATGCAAATATTTTCATGACAGAATTTTACTTTTTTCACTCAAAAAACTTTGAGAAAACTTTGTAGTTGTCCATATTCATAAGTTCTAATAGTGTTATTCGTATTATATTCCTGGTCTGGTCCACTTTTGATCATATTAGGTCATAGTTTAACAATCATGCTTTACATATTACACATATATTCTTATTAAGACTGAGAAATACATGTGCGCTCATTAAAACTTCATTAATATTGGCTTTTGCATGTGCCTTTTAATTAGCTATTAATCATGTAATTAAAGATAGAATGTTTATTTAATGCTGAACTTATTTAACATTATAATAACATATTTATAGTATGTCCTAGATATGTTGTTATAGTTATGGTAATAGTAATGGGTTATAGTAATGAGCAAAATACCAATACAAATAAACCCCTGATCCTAGAGAATAACTTCATGTCAGTGTAATCATTATTTATCCAAAGAAATTTGAGCGATGTTGTAATGAAATGAAAAAGTCTAGCAAAACCTGTACACTAGATGTCACTGTTTTACACACAAACATTTTTTTGACTGCATTACCACACTGACTGTATTTGGATTTGAGACTATTTATGCACTGAAAAGCAGGTCAGAGGAAGAATCACACATACATTGATGCAATGACCATATCATATAATGCACACTGCTCTAGTCTTGCAGTTGATGTTTCAGCGGCCAGGCTCACAAATCACCCTCACTCTTTTTTGGCTGCCGTACACTTGTTAGTCTCCAAGTTGCCGGCTGACGCACTTTCATTACACTCACCCTCAACAAGTTTAAATGATTAACCTCTTTATTTGTCTTTTTTCATGTGAAGTAGTTAGAACATCAGAGATCTGTTTAGTTTATCCCCTTTTCCTCTTCTATATGCTGCCAGAGTCGTTTGAGTTTCTCTGTATTGTTTAATGGTCACTGAGCTCAGCCTTGACCTAAACAAATGTGGTTTAGATTCTGGGAGTGTTGCTATTAATATCCAGTCAGTCTTTTGGCAGGAGATAGCTGATACTTAAAGAGGGAGACAGGGCATGATGGGAGGGAACTGCCTGGCTGCCTGGTGCACAGGGGAAAATCTTTGCATAACCTAAGAATACTTTGTTTTAATATATTTCACAGTCAGGGGACTAATATATCAGGAATCTGCAATTACACAGCAACATTTTTATTGTGTGTTTATTTTTCAGCAGTGGGTGTTAAATTAGACTGGAATATACTTGCTCAACTTATACTAAATGCCTCCAGGGATGTGATTTAAATGATCAATTCTCTCTGCTTGTGTAAATATTACAAAGGTGATGATTTATACTCTGTACATCAGTCTTGACTCAACAGGTAGGACCATAATGAAGGGCATGTATTGTCTAAAAATCCAACAGTGAATACTCACTGAAAGACTGATAGATACATTTGTCATTTCTACTAAAACTTCTCTCCCATTCCTCACAGAGCATCAGTTGTTGTATTTATCTTTGGGTCGACAAACTCTCATATTTCATGCCTGCGTCTCTCTCTCAAGATTCGTTTGCCATGCTTCTAATGAAAATCTCCAGTGCCAGGAGAGACTCAATTTCTGAGGTGCAATACAAACATTCCAAGTGATTTAGCCAAGGCAAAATTAAATTCCTCAAATGATTATTGCAGAGCCCCCCCCCCCTCTCACCCCCCACCCCACCCCACTACCCACCCCTGCACCCATAAAAGAAAAGACTTGCAGGTGCAGGAAGAACATTCCTCTATCATGCTAGCACTATTGAAAGGGGAGTTGTGTGTTCCCTGCTTTCTCAGTACTTCATTCCTGTAGCCTACAGAGCCCGAGCCAGATGGAAGGGTGGCGTTCCACCACACGCCGATCCAACCCAAACATCTGCCTGGCAACGGTTGAGGCCTTCTCACTGAGACAAAACAGGCCTGCTCTGTGAGATACCATTACAAATGATTTCTCTGTTTGATCAGGAATAGCTGCGTACTGCTTCCGACAAAGAAATGTTCAACTGGAAATACATTTGTCTGTTGAATATAATGACAGCAAACTTAGCAATGATTACTTAGTTTGATCGTAATTTACTTCTTATTTTATACAGTGGTAGAATAAAAGTTTTCTTTTAGGCCACCCTTAAAGTTTTACACAATCTGAAATATTATTATGAAATATTTGCCTGCTGGGAGTCACCACCAAAATACAACCATGCGTTTATTGTGCCAGTATCAACATTTCCTGAAAATTTCACCCAAATCTGTTCATAACATTTTGAGTTATCTTGCTAATAGACAAACAAACAAACAGATGAACGCCAGTGAAAACATAACTCCGCTGTTCCTTGGCAGAGTAATAAAACCCTCCTGTTTTAGATATTTGCATCCATTATTAGATTTCTTTTGAAGTATTTAAGTACAGAGTGTTTTTACTCATATTTGACTACACTTCTATTTTATATGATTTCATTTTTCTTTCTTTTTTTAACAGATGTAAAAGTATAGATATAAAATAATGAAATCATTAAACAGGGATGTATGCATGAAGACACTAGAATATAGTTAATGCAATTTAATCAGATTACTTTATTTATCCCCGAGGTGCAATTCAGTTGGCAGACATTGGTTGCAGCATGACAGAACATTAAACACACATTCCACAATTAATTTCACATAAATCTGTCAATTGTCAGGACAGCTAAAGGGTCCAGCAATAAATTTGTAGTCAGATATGTCAGACGTCAGACTATAGTGTTCACTCAAATAATCTGACAACTTCGGTAATTAGATAATGAAAGAATTTTTAGAGTTCATTCATATGGATTTACATGCATTTTGTGTTAGAATCGGTTTTGCACTGTGAGTTTATTATTCATTGAATTAATTAACAGCTATCTTGGTTACCTACATCTGTGAGCTTGCACACATTGATTGTGATTTCTCCTCAAAAAAAGTCTTGAATGGACATTTGTGATGATATGGGGACACATAAACACCCACAGTATTCCTGATCTGTATACATGTGAAGATGTCACTGAAACCAAAGCAAATACTGAAAGACATACTGTAGAGACAAATCCAATCATCAAGTCATCCTGTTTTCCTCAAGTCCTTGATTGTTTCAGCAGGACAATGTCAGCAGTCATTCTGCATAAGCTGTATTGTCATAGAGTGTATGTGCTGGATTGTCCTGCCTGCAGCCAACATCTGTCTCCTATTGAAAATGTGTGGATGTCGTGATGAGGAGAATCTCACAACGGCCACAGCGGACTATTGAGCAGATGAAATCTTTTAAACAGCAAGAATCAAATGACTTCCCAAAAGATTAAAAAGTCTAATAAAAGAAAAGCCAGTGTAACAAAGTGGTAAACATGCCTTAAAAACCTCACTGTGCACATATTTCCAAAATACTATTAAGTTGGTCAGTGAAAACAATGACACATAAATAAAAGTTTTAATTAAGTTTCAATTCTTTCTTTCTTTCTTTCTTTCTTTAAATGTGCTCATGCATTATTCATTTCTCAGTGAATAAGCTAATAGCGTTTGCTCGAAATTACATTTGTAGATTTATTTTACACTCCTAGCTCAAGTCACCTAAGTCACAATATCTTTAAATACTTGTAACTCCAACACATTTTTTGTGTAGAGATCAAGTTTGCATTTCAAGAGAGAAATAAGAGGTTTTCCTGAGATTGTTTAGTTTTTCAGAGCTTTGCTTTGGAACCCATGTGTTGGTGTGACTGTAGAGGCTTGGTGGCACTGACGTACCAGGCAGCCAGAATGAGAAGAATGTTCTGTTATTAGTGGAAAAGCTCCTGTTATGTGGATTAATCTACAGCTTCGACTTTGATCTCTTGACTCACTCTAAGCGACTTTGGAGGGGAGCGGGGCCCAGCACACATTTCAGACTCACACACAGTATGAATGCTGCAGAAAATAGAGCCCATCAGGAGTCACGTAATCTCAACTGAAAACTTAAATACTTCTTTTAAATCTATAGTCAAAATAACAAGTCACATGTGTTAAGTTCATTTTGCTCATCAACAAGAGTGTTAAATTATACTGGTTCTGCTCTGTCTCCACGTACTGACATATCTGTGAAAAGCTTGAATTTAATTAAACTACACCAGAAGCAAGTACAATGCTCACTTCATTGGCTGTGTGTGTGTGTGTGTGTGTGTGTGTGTGTGTGTGTGTCTGTGTGTGTATAAGGCAAGGCTTACGAGAACCAACAAAACCAAAACCTCTGAATTCCAACACAGTGTTCCGAGCTCTTAATACGATTTACATTTGTAATGTAGATGCGTTATTATGCTATAATCCTGATTTGAGGCAATAGACAGAAGACATTTATTGTGTTACTAGAATAGATTTAAGGATTATCATTGTGTTCAATCTCTCTAATCTTATGGTTGTAACTAGCAGTCAAATTCAAGATCAGAATTGCTGCTACTGTGCAGTATAGTAATTAATGAAAGCTGGAATCAACCATTTTGGACACAGGGCGGCACAGGCTGGTGGACCCTGCACAGTGCTAGTTTCGTACTTTGTAGCAATCACTTTAGTAGTTTGGCAGACCACGGCGTGCCAAAATGGGTGTGGTAGCGCACTCATGGGAGGTGACCACTGATTCAGCTTCGCGCAATTTCGCGGATTTAGACCATGCCGACAGTGCTCCAAAAGCTCTCCAGCTGAAACCAGGTCTACTTCTGGTGCAAGGTGAGCGCAGCCGATCAAGTTGTAGTTAGGCTGACCGGCGCACAGAGCGCACGCGTCACCACAACCTCACAGGCAGGTCTCCAGAGTATCAGATACATTTCAATGCAATAACTAACAGCAACAATTACTATTTAATGTAAAAATCACATAAATATATATATCTATATTGACTGTTCTGTCATATCTGATGCCAGATCAAATGCGTTTGGCAGCATAATGGAGACTCAACCTGAATTCATTTCCAGCTGAAACTAATGAGCCAACATCTCTCTCAACCAACCACAAACAGCCTTAGCATCAGACACTGAGTATATATTCAGCATCTCTCAACTTAGAATATTCAAAGAAAGAGATGGAGCAAGAGAGAGGGAGAGAAAGAGAGAGAGAGAGATTTGCCAACGATTTGTAAGTTATGTTCTGAGGCTCAGTTGGTAGAGTGGGTTAGGGTTAGGGTCTGTCCACATGTCGAAGTGTCCTTGGGCAAGACACTGAACCCTGACTTAGGCCCCCAGTAGGACTGACAGAACCTTAGAAACCTACTGGTGTGTGAATGAGTGAATGTGAGGCTAATGTAAAGCGCTTTGAGCACCATGAAGGTGGAAAAGCGCTATATAAATGCAGACCATTTACCATTTAAGGACGTACATCAAGTGATTGACTGTACAAATGTTATAACTTTTGCTTAACGTGATCTACAAAGATGGAGTATGTTAATTGTGAGGCGGAGGGTGTACCGCCCAAGGTCATCTTGTTTGGGAATCTCATAAGTGGAATGCAGGTGGGACACACGAATAATGACTGGAACACTGCCATGCAATGCAATGGTCAATTGTCAGTACTTATTACACAGAAACAAATGCCACTGAATCCCCGAGGTGGTCCACATGGTGACATGCATTGTGCCCTCTGATGTGTTCCCCTGTGGCACTTGTGCTTTCCTGGTTGCCATGGTGTTTCTCTTCTGCTCTGCTAATTTTTGTTTGGCTCTTCTACAGACATCATTGAACCATTTTTTACACTGGGCAACGGTTCTCAGTGTATCTTCATTAATGATATTAGTGACCTCCTCCTCCTCCTCCTCCCAGGACACTTTTGCTTCATCAGCCCGTGGAGGTCTGCTCACAGTTCCATATATTCCCAGACCAAAACATTAGCACATTTAAGGGCAAGGAGAGGCGCCAATGTGATTGGTGGAGATCTGAATTGGCTGTCTTAAATCCATTGCAAGCCCTTTTTCCTCCCTCATTCCCACTTATGCCAGTGAGAGGAAAGGGGATGGAAAGGGGGAGGACTAGTGCCAGTGTGCACAGTGGGCGAAACTTGCAAAACTCATCTAGAAAAAACCCGTTGGCGTGGTGCACCTGGTCTGCACCTCGCTTGGGCCAGGTCTGCGAAACTAGAGCCTATTATGTTACCAGGTTTCTATATTAACATGTACTTGTTTAGTCCATCAGTATCACTTTAAGTGTGTACTACATTTAGAATATCATCTAAGTCTATTTATATAAATGACATAAGTTATTTGCAGTATAATATACTGTTGGCAACTCAGGAATGTATACTTAAATTCTGCTTTTGCATTGCTTTGTTTTAGTGTTACTATTCTTGTGTGCAGTGGAGGACTGCTTATAACTAATATTAAAAGAAAAAAGCCCAAAAGAGACAACCCAAATGCCAGCCTTAAGTCCAGCTACATATTTAATCACCACTGTATGGAAGGATGGCAGATGTTTTGTTGTATGCAATCTAGAGCAAAACAGAAGCAAATCAATTATGGACAAATAATATGCCATCCCTGGTTGACAGTAACTTTTATGCAAGATAAATAAACATGATATGGTGCAGTCGTGTGATTTTGAACAATGTTTGCTCTCACATTTAAGTTAGAGAAGTCTTGTTCTTCTTTATTCTGTCAGGTGGTGAACATCAATGGGAAGAAAAGAAATGAATGTCAACATCAGCCTTAAGGAGACCACCCAACTGCAGTCCACACAGACCCACCCACTAACACACACAGATGAAACACTGCATGAAACATACAGGAAAAATCAGACAGTATGTTGAACCCTGAAAGAAACTATATATATGTAGGGGAGACTGGGAACAGTTGTAACACAGGGATAATTGTAATAAACAGTTTGTCCAATCAGGAAGGAGCTGTGGTGATGTCCACTTCACAAAGGAGAAGCTGCATGTCCTGGGAGAAGAAACAATTTTTTTCACTTAAGTAAAAATTTTCACTACAAATGTTTTTTGCATAGTGTCCATTATGTTGTAGATACAGTTGTTAGCAATTAGTAGTTTCTTTAGTTTATTTCGACGTGTTGCATTAGTGTTAGCTTTGAAGCTCAATACTAAGAATGGTTAGCTTTTTAATGGCTGACTGGGTTGTGGATGGTTGTAACAGATCTTTAAAAAAGTGTCAGAACCATCCCCTTATGTTGACATTTTATGCTTGTCACAGCCAAAGGAAGTGTGGATCAGATGTCAGTAATATAAATTTTGGGTCCATGAAGCTAAGGTAAGGTAAGGACAGCTACATTTGACACAACTGCCTGTTTGATTAAAGGAAATGGCAGTTTACATGGTTAATAAGTTCAAAAGTAGTTTGTTAATTGTTCCATGGATCTGTATTTTATTTATTTATTTATTTAATAGTATTTTTTTTGTATTGTATTTAACTTGCAATTTTTTAGTTATTTTTTAATCACTATTTTCGTGTTCTTAGATTTATTTTGTTCTTTCTTCATAATTCATTAAAGTTCTTCCATATAATTATTAGTATGAATCTTTTTTTAAGTATAACAATTTAAGTGTTACAACTATCCCCTAGTAATGTTACAACTTATCCCAGTTTCGCGGTAGGTTGTAACAACATACCACTTTGTATTTGACAATACTTTTCTTAAAGGTGTCTTTCTGCTGAAAACCACTTTTCCAAGTTTCTTTTGGAATCTGATGGGCCATCCCGAGACCCAGAAAAAGGCAGTCCATCTGATGTCAGACGGACTTTAGCGTTACCCATGTGGGGTTAAACCCGTACCCGGCAAGGAATCTGAAGTAGCATTAGCATTAGCATCTACAAGAGAAGATGGCGCCACAGTAGCTGCTACACAAACTGGAAAAAAAATGGTGGATCAAACTGGTTCATGTAGAAATAAAGCCTTGTTTTTTTTTTCCCTACTCGTTTTCTGAACAAGCAAAAGCACGAAACCTAGCTGGATGATACTTGGGTAAAGGTAAATACATATACAGCGAGAGGGGATGGGGGAAGTGTTCCTTCACGCGTTCTGAGCCAATCAGAGACGCCTCGTGACCGCGTAATGGACATGTATGTGGAAGTACTCTCTGTAAACTCCGTTAGAACCAACACACAATGTATACAATAACAATGGAGAACACAGTAATATTAATGAAATAACCATGGAATGACAGCTTTAAACTGTGATGGTGTATTGAAAATACAAGTGAATGTATTTTATAGCAGACAAATATATGTACTACATGTCAAAATATGACAAACAAACAACGAGTTACACTTGCTCAAACAAAAATGTTTACCATTGTCCCTGGTCTCACCTACACATGACTAAGCTCAGTGGATGGAAGAAAATGGAAACAATACAACAGATCTGAGTCCCAGTCATTTGTGGTATTTTAACTATCTCACACATCAGAGCAGGAGTTTTCGTGATGTTATTGCCTGTTATGCATACCATTTAAGATTATTGTATTCGTAATAAGTACTTTGTTACCGTACTTATGTAGATTTTTTTTTTTTTATGTATCTGTACTTTATACTCCTGAAATTCTCAGACTCATTACTTTTTCAAAGTACACAGATGTGACAGTATGAAAACTAGATCAGTGGAGGAGAGAAACTGTGAGTTTAAATATCATATCTATGACACATGATTTTGACTTTTTATCTCATAATGATGACTTTTTAATTTCATTTGTGCTTTTTTTCCCCCTAAATGTCCTGTCCACACCCACAAAACTGAATACCATGACCTGACCAAACATATTATCTACAGAGTAACTCACTTTTAAAGGCTTTATTTGTTTTTATTTTTATACTTTACTGTTTTTTCTTAGTTAAATAAGCATTATTTCATCCAGAGCAAAAAAAAAACTTTTACTTTACTTTATTACAGTTGAGTAGTTGTACTTTTTTACTTTTAACTCAGTAAAGGAGTTGAATCACTACTTCTACTTTCACCAGAGTATTTTTTCCACACAAGTAGCGGTACTTCTACTTAAGTACAGAATGGGAGTACTTTAACCACCTCTGATCATAACTGGGGATCATTATGCTCATAGTGGTGGTGTGAGTGCATTATGTGGAAGGACGGACCTCCTGTAAGGCCATCTGAGACTCAGATTCCACCACATCTGGGATGTCTTAGAAAATCCCAGCAAGGGTCAATGGAATTTTTATGTAAGAGCCATGCTTCTCCAGTGTTTTCAAAACACTGCCCATGTCCATGTGCTGACCCATTTAGTGGTAAGCTTCAAGCTGTTTCTGTTGTCAGTTGCATAACTCCATAACACTTAACCTATAAATGCAAACAAACAGAGCAGGAGGACTCACTGGTCATCACACCACACCAGGCCTGAAGCTTGGACGTTTGTTGGTTCTCTTAGAAGGTGAGGTGCTTTTAAGTGGTAGAGGGTCTCATGACTTTAAAGCTTGTTCATCAAAAACACAGGCGTTCACATTGGAATCCATGAGTTATTTTACAGCTTAAGCATTTGAACAATCAGAAATGTTGAAAAACCTTTCATTAATGTTGTCCAACATTGGCTGGGAGAGATTATTGTAATCACTGTGTGTGTGTGTGTGTGTGTGTGTGTGTGTGTGTGTGTGTGTGTGTGTGTGTGTGTGTGTATCTGTGTCCGCAGAGACATATGCTATGACGCAATGAACACTTGAGATATAACCATGAAATTACATGGGCATATACATATAACTAATGCGCATCAGATGCAATAATCCATTTAAATAAAGGTTAAAGGTCAAGGTCACAATTAACTAAAAGATCAAAAAACCATTACTAGTACTGTGTACTGTGTAGTAGAGGCAGTTTCTCTGACAAAAATAGAACAAAGACACTGAGATATTAAGACAACCTTTCAAATATGGCAAATAAAATATTACGCAGTAAAAAAAAGTACTCTTCCAAATGCACCTGTTGGTACTAAGTGCATCATTTTAGTGGTCAAATGTGAAGAGCTGGCATGTTGCTTCGTACTCTAAGGTAAACAGGAAAAGGCTTAAGACGTCACAAATGATTGGTCACATTTTGAGGTAAAGTCGCAGTGAATAGTTCAAATTGAAACCTCACGCTGACTTCACAGGCATTGAGTGAATTTGTGTTGAAATTGCAAATCCCTGGAGGGTCTAAATATTACAGAAAAATTAAGTAGATCTGCTTCCACTACTATAAATACAATTCATCTGATATGGCAACAATGGATTTCTTTAACCACTGCAGTGAACTCTTTAATAACTCTTTACAGAATTGCTACAGATGTCTGCGAAGTCCTGCCATGACTGTGACTGTGGAGGCGGACTGGTGTGAAGCCCCACATGTTATTCCTGTGTACCTCCTGGTGTTAGTTTTGTAAGTCACGGCATACATGGGGCACTGTTTAGCATTTGCCTTTGACCCATTTCTTTTTCGAGAAACTGATGAAGCCCCACATACAGTACATGTGGCCTTTGGGTCATGAACTGTATGTATAGTATTCAAAAGCATACTCATCTATACGTTGAATGTAGAAGAAGAAAAACAATTGGGAAGCACCTGGACTCTCACAAGTGTTGATATTCTGAGCAGAAAATCTAATACAGTAACAATATATACATATATAATCTATATAATTATATAGACTGCACTGGATTATAAAGTACACTGTTTATTTTCAATGTATTTCATGTATAAAGTCAGAGTTGGTCAAAGTACTCACATTCTGTACTTACTGTAAGTAGAAGTGTGAAAAAATACTGTGGTAAAAGTAGAAGTACTGATTCAACTCCTTTACTGAAGTAAAAGTAAAAAAAAAGTACAACTTCTCAACTGTAATAAAATAAAAAATAAAATGGCATTTTTTTTTCTGTGGATAAAATAATACTTGTTTCTGCAGGAAAAACCAGAACATTTTGAAAAATATCGCCTTAAATAAAGTCTCTAAAAGTTAGTAGATGATGTGTTTTATTGGGTCATGGAACTCAGTTTAGTGGATATGGACAGGACATTTAGGAAAAATTCAAAAGTCATAAATAGGAGATAAAAACAATCTAAATTGTGAGATAAAGTCAAAATGATGAGATAAAAAGTCAAAATGATGAGAAAAAAAGTCAAAATGATGAGAAAAAAAGTCAAAATGATGAGATAAAAAGTCAAAATGATGAGATAAAAAGTCAAAATGATGAGATAAAAAGTCAAAATGATGAGATAAAAAGTCAAAATGATGAGAAAAAAAGTCAAATGATGAGAAAAAAAGGCAAAATGATGAGATAAAAAGTCAAAATGATGAGAAAAAAAGTCAAAATGATGAGAAAAAAAGTCAAAATGATGAGAAAAAAGTCAAAATGATGAGATAAAAAGTCAAAATGATGAGAAAAAAAGTCAAAATGATGAGATAAAAAGTCAAAATGATGCGAAAAAAGTCAAAATTATGAGATAAAAAGTCAAAATTATGATATAGTAAGTCACCATTTCTGATTTGCAACTTATTTTTTATTCACATTTGTCTAGTTTGAAAAAGGAATGAGTCAATTCTGAGAATTGAAAGAGTATAAAGTACAGATATTTATACAAAAATATAGGAAGTAAAAGTAAAAAGTTGCCAGAAAAATAAATGCTCAAGTAAAGTACAGATACCTAAAAGCTGTACTTAAGTACAGTAAAGGAAGTACTTCCACTTACTTCCACCTCTGTATAAAGTGCACTGGACTATAAGGAGGATTAAAGCGAAACAAAACAATCAGATAAGTCAGTCATTCAAACTTTATTAAACACATTCACAGTAACCCTCACTATTGTTCAAACATTAATGAGCTTATTCACAATAAATCCCAACCTTGTTGAGTTGTAGCACATAACAAAACACACTCTTATGCCACTAAATCAAATATTAGTGTATTCACAATTAGCTAGGGATAATGTATTGCATTAAGTTATACATACATTACATTATGTATGTATGTATAACTATAACATACATTATCCCGCTTATTCTATGGATTATTACAGTTTATTACTGCTACTACTCTAACAGATTGGATAAAATAGCCGGTACAACGTAGCAAATATCTACTTTCAAAGTGGCTGAACTACCTGCGGAGTGATATGGTAACGTAAATCTGAAGTGACAAAACTCGTTGCCATTGGCAGCGGGCGTTAATGGCTCAGCGGGCGGTTATTGAAAAAAATCTGCCCGCAGAAGGCTGGGAACGTCTATTCAAAGTCAATGGGAGCTGTCGCAACATTCTAGAAGGCTGTAGAATAACTGTCAAAAATGTCCAGTTATAACATGTAAAATACAACATTATACACTGACTTTTTCAGTTCAGTTCTTATACACACACTGTAATAGTATGGTGAAGTACAGTATATATTACGCCACGCTGTGTATGACACAAAATCACTTTGAAGTCACTAAACACAACCAGAATGAATCCATATATAAGGCACATTGCATTATAAGGTGCACTGTTGTGTGTGTGTGTTGTTGTTTTTTTAAAATTAAAGGCTTTTAAGTGTGCTTTATAGTCTGGAAAATACGGTAATTTGAAAAATAAGGTCTGTGTTCAGAAATCCACTGTCCTCACTGGATAAATATCTCCAAACCCTCTCCTTATCTGCTGTCAACTCCAACATGTGTCCACCTCATACTGTAGGTCTGAAAGGAGATAAGGTGGAGGGTCTCATTAACCTGTGAGTGGGTGAAACCTGAGGTTGTGAATGGCTGTTGGCCGATGGATGGCTGAAATGAGAGGAGGTGTCAAAGATCAACTAACAGTTATGTACAAATAATTAACAGCTTACGTAAAAGCCATTTAACTGTAGCAGAGAACCATCACAGTCAGCATATTTTAAAGAAGCTACTAAACTGTAGCTACTGTAGACACCTGTAACTTATCTTTTTACTGTGTTAAGATTTAGTTTCAAGAAATCACAAGGCAGCACGTTTCTATTTTTATTTAACAACTGAAAACCTTTACATTTTCCCTCTTCTAGGCAGTATTTAATAGTAATTAGCATGAATATACACATTTACATGCATTAGCAGAGCAGAGTTTGTCACATTTGCCATTTGTTTTCTAACATTACTTGTGATTTACACTGGCCTCAGACTGTTAGCTTAATTCAGTATTTGTAGATTTAAGTGCTTGTTTTTTGAAGTGTGTTCTGTTGTCTGACAATTGGTTTTATTTAGTTTTTAGCAGAGGGTGTTATGGTTACATGGATGTATAGCACGAGTATATTTAATCAAGTGTTACAGTGCATTACTGTGGGTTTCATTAGTAGTGGAGGGATTTCTGAATATTATTAATAGTACCTTTAAAAATAAGATAGGATAACAATAACAATATAACAATAAGATACGTTCAATCTTAGTACTGCTACCCATAGTGCCAAAAAGAAAGCATGCAACAACACACACACACACACACACACACACACACACACACACACACACACAGTGTAGGTGTGCAAAAATATGTCGAAGAATATATATATATAATTTTTTTTTTTTACATATAATACATTTCTAAACATTTAACATACAATATGTTTACAGTACACAATGTATTTTGTCTTCTGATAAAAATAAAGAAATATTTGGTCTTGTGTTTTAGGAGTAAGAGACATGATCACCTACTTGTGTTTTATCTGAAGGAGTGTAAATGTCTGCTGTGCCATATGGGCACTTGTTCATTTGTTTTATATGTGAGTATTGATATGTTACTATTCAAATGAAGTTTCCAAAGCACAGTATGTGATTTAATGCTGATCTTTGCTTTTGGCTATTTGATAACGAATCTCAGTAGAGCATGCATTGTAAACTCATGGCCTTATAAGACTTTATTTTTAACTTCTATCTATAAAGTACCTTCAGGGAGTTTGATGTGCTTATGATCTGCAGTTCAACTATAAACATGTGATTAGATTTGACGTGGAGGACATATGCCTGAGGCTACAGTGCAGGTACATACTGTTAAGTTGCAGCAGTGACACCAGATGGATGATTTGACACTAATGACTGTGACACTGTGGAGGCTTCATTTTACTTCAAGGGTTAAAGTCAGGTCTTGGACACACTGCAAAAAATGTCCACAATTATACATTTTTTTAAGCTTTTAAAAGAAACAACAGTAATTGAAGACAAATTAATACATATGGATACTAAGGAAAATTCTATCTCTGAGTAAGAATTGAACAGATATGATTGGAAAAATACTGTGCTTCATGCGGTTTTGGTGAGAAGGCAGTTGATTAAAAAAAAAGAAAGAGTGCACTTTTTGCAGTGCGCTGCTGTGAACAGG